>VZTD01005405.1:33319-254265 GCA_013397725.1 Rhagologus leucostigma | reverse complement strand
CGCGCCCGCCCCGCCCCGCCCCGCCCCGGCCATGGCGGCTCCGCCCGCCGCGCTCGCACCGCCTCTCGGGCGGCCTGAGGGCTCTGGGCCCGCGGAGTCCTTTTTGGGTACCGGCACCGCGTCCGGGATGCGGAGTCGTCTAAGGGCTCAGAAAGGAGTGACGGAGTTTTGAGGCGGTATCGTGGTTTAAGCCCAGCTGGAAATCACAGAATAAGCTGAATTGGAAGGGGCCCACAAGGGTCATCAAGTCCAACTCCTGGCCCTGCACAGCACCATTCCTAAGAGTCACACCATCGGCCTGAGAGCCTTGTCCAAACGCTTCTTCAGCACTGTCAGGCGTGGTGCTGTGACCACTTCCCTGGGGAGCCTGTTCAGTGCCCAACCACCCTCTGGGTGAAGAACCTTTTCCTGATATACAACGTAAACCTCCCCTGACACAGCTTCAGGCCATTCCCTCAAGTCCTGTCACTGGTCACTACAGAGAAGAGGTCAGTGTCTGCTGCTGTACCCTGCTGCAAGTTCTCCCCTCAGTCTCATGCAGGCTGAACAGACCAAGTACCCTCATGCACTCCTCATATGGCTTCTTCTCCAGACCCTTCCCCATCTTCATTGTCCTCCTTTGGACACACTCTAGCTTAATGTCTGTCTTACATTGTGGTGATAAGGCACCACACAGCCACTGGCTTGATCTCCCTCTCCTCCCCCCCAACCTCGGTGGAATGGGGAGAAGAATCAACTCTAAAACTTGTAGGTTGAGATAAGAGCAGTTTAATAATAGAAAACAACGTAAAATA
The DNA here is from genome assembly GCA_013397725.1 of Rhagologus leucostigma. Taxonomy (NCBI): domain Eukaryota; kingdom Metazoa; phylum Chordata; class Aves; order Passeriformes; genus Rhagologus; species Rhagologus leucostigma. The sequence continues at coordinate 253,471 of VZTD01005405.1, read as the reverse complement.
CAACAATAATGGTAAATAATAATAATGAAAATAAATAGGGAAAAAACCCCAAATAATTGATGCCAAATAAAATTGCTCACCACCTGCTGATCGATGCCAGACCCTTTCCAGGTAACTCCCGAATTTATCTACTGGGCATAACAATTGCTCACCACCTGCTGATCGATGCCAGACCCTTTCCAGGTAACTCCCGAATTTATCTACTGGGCATAACGTTCCATGGTGTGGAATATCCCTTTGGCCAGTTTGGGTCACCTGTCCCGGCTGTGCTCCTTCACTGTTTCTTTTCTGTACCTCCTCACTGGCAGACCACGAGACACCAAAAAAAATTCCTTGACTTAGGATACAACAACTTAGAAAAAACCAAAACATCAGTATACTATCAACATTATTCTCATTCTGTATCCAAAACGCATCACTGTACCAAATACTGAGAAGAAATTAACTCCACCTCGGCTGAAACCAAGACAGGCAGTTTTAGGGACTGCAGGAAAGTTGCAGATGCTCAGGGGTAGGAAAGGCGATCACTCCCTTTGGCTACTCAAGTTCATTTCTCTCTGGGGCCAACAGAGCTCCTTGCCTCCTTGTTCCAGTCTTCTTCCGCATCCTCTTCCTCTTTGCTCCCTATCCCCTATTCATCATCCAGTTAGAAAAAAGTCCAAACCAGAGGACTGTCCCTTCTTCCTGCTTCTCTGGAGCTTTGTTATCCTACTCCTGAGGACCAGGAGTCCCTCCATGGCCAATCATAGAATGAGGCTGCACGTGCCATGCACACCCTTACCTTGACCCAGCAGCCCCTGCCCAGCTGGAAGCCATCTCAGGTTCACTGTACAAGCCAACAGCATTGGGAATCTAATTTATGTACACTTTCAGCCAACTCCAAAATTGATTAATAACTTGCCAGCATATTTTAGTGCTTACTGTATATTCTTCATGAAGGGAAACAGTGCAACTAGTTCTTGTGTCAGATCAAGTTCATGGTTAGGTAACAGAGGCAAACTTTGGAAAACAGCCCTTTGTGCTCAATCTCAGCATCATCTGTAATTAAAATGAGTAACAGAGATGATAGGTGAGGTAAGTCTGGACCTTATCAGAAACTGGTAACCAGCAGGTGGTTTTGTGGCCAACAATTCAGGCCTTCACTACAGTTGTACTCTGGTGATAATCCTATCTTTTACGAGTGCAAAAAAGGTTCACAAAACATGACCTATGGCCACTTCAGATTTTGAGACAAGAAGAAATTAGTGTCCATATTGGCAGAACAGCCTGTAAAAATATTGCCAAAGTTCACACCCATCTTTGAGAAGCCAGTACAACTCTGGAGAGATGACACCAGATTATACTCCATTTGTGTGTCACCTCCTGCCCTGTAGCTGCCTCGGTATGACTCAGTTGTTCAGCAGCACAATGCTTTCTCTCTGGCAACACTTTTCCACATTGCTTTTAGATGATGCATGGATCATACCCTGATTCTGTAGCCAGTCTGACCTCTGGAATATTCTCTGAAAGTTGATGATTAGGAGACAGTTATTGGCATTGTTTCTGGTAAGAGTTTTCTGTTTCACACACACCATTTTCCCACCAGTATGAAATCTATTCTCTAAATATTGTGTGTGTGTTTATGCTGCTGTGGGATGGTTTAGTGGGAATGATTTCTTCACTTGTGATCATTCTCCTTTGACCAGCACAGTTAACTTTTCAGAGTCTATAAATCTATGAATATGGGTGTGAACATGAAAGGCTGAGGAGCAGAAGGGACAACCTCAGTCACTCTTTCCTGCAACATTTATTATCATGTCATCCCTTCTAGAAATCTGTCAATCTGTTTGGAACATTAGGTAGAAGAACAAATAGCGGTTACACACTTTTATCTTTCCAGTCTAAACTACTATAAGAGTAGCCAAATCATGATTTCTGTGGAGGAATGGAAGTATATCTTGTATTATTTCTACATGCTCTTCTAGGAGCCAAACATCTTCATCTGGGGACCTCTTGTGTTTCTTTGGCTGTGGCCTGACAACAGGATATTCCATAAGTTTAGTGTTAAAAGCTTTATCAGGAGCTTTTTCAGTTAGGATCAAAAGATCCTTTCAAGACGGCTTTTTAAACTCGTAGTTATGCTTTTCTTGTGGAATTTTAGGACAAGAATTTAAAAACAGTATTTAAAAACTTAGCTAAGCATTATTTTCAACAAAACTTAAACAGATCTGCTTGTGAAATTATGTGTTGAGAAACTGATAATTCAATGTGCACAAGGTCTTCTCTGTTTCTGGGCCTCTCAAGCAGGTAGCTATGGAAAACCAGATGACTCTTCTCACATCGTTGAATGATTTGTCCAATTTTGCTGGAAAATTGTAACCTTTTAATGAGTGAGTGTTACCCTCTCACAAGCCCTTGCCAGTCATCTGAAAGTAGGTTTCAGCCATTTATAAGCGCTTTGGTTTTTTTCAGTAGATAGAGTTTTTCCACTTCCGTTAAGGGACAAGGTTTTCACCTGATGCCGGGACAGCTAATTCCAGCCATTAATACCTGCTGTGCTTTCACTGCTGGGCTGTCAATTAAACCCATGCCTTTTCCAGCCATGTGTTCTATGCTGAATTTCCCCAAACAGTGAGGGTGAGGGAAGAAGGGTAAAGAATCCAAACTGGTTAAGTGGTGTTGGGGTCTGTGTATGTGTAAGAAATTTGCAGGTATTTTTTACTCAGCCTCAAACTGCAGTTCATGTTAGAAAATCCCACTGAACAAAGGACGGCATATTACTGAGTGGGATGTAAAAACTACATAGCTTTTCAGATCTCCATCTCTCTGATTATGTGATGCAAAAGTAAGAATAGAACCACATAAAGATCTGTATTACAGAAGGAATGCTCCTATTTCCCGTGATGAGTTTTTGATATCATGTAAGAAAATGACATCTCTTATCCACAAAGGTATTTTCCCCTTGCTTGATGTCAGAAGGAAGGAAACCCCCAACCTGTCCCCAGTGAGGCATCCCACAGTGCCTATGATAACTCACACTATGGTCTTGTGCCTTTTCCTATATGAGAAAACTTTCCCTTTCATCTAATATTCAAGGTGCATGCGGGTATATATAGGCAGCGTATGGTGCATAAATCAAACACAGCTTTTCTTGAACCCAAAATGCTGTTGCTCTGTATCTTTTTGGTGAGTTGCTGCTTACCTGGCTCAGTGGGAGGTGCAATAGAAGAATTTCAAGCAAACCTCAAGGCTCTAGTGGCTCTAGCAAACAAAGAGGTGGGTCGTTATCTCTTTTTCTTTGTTTCCTACAGTTCTTTTGATGGAAATATAAAATGAAGTCTGGGCTAGTTTCAGCTCTAGTTTGCATGTCCGGTGTTTTGTTTGTTAAAGCTGAGATGCTTGAGGCACTGCATGTCAAGCTTTCCTCAGAAGCTGGTGCTGTAATTGTTTCCCCAAAGGAAGTTCAGAAATAGAAAACCTGATGAAGATGATACGTAGTTAGAGATGTTTAACAGCATGGCAGTGACTTAGAGGAGAAATACCTTCTAACAGTATATTCTTCTTAAAAATTTTAGATCTTTCTTCCAGTACCCCAGGGGAAATTTCAGGTAAGATTTTCAAACTTCTTTATTCTGCTGTTGTTAATTATTTGAAAAATGATGATGCTTTGTAGCAGATCTTGAGGGAAAGAGAGTTAGACTACTAAAAAAGACTGAATCTCACTAAAAAGGAATACATATGCTAATGGTTCATGGGCAGTTCTTTTAAATTCAGTGAACTTCCTTCTGTGGAAAGCTATGGAAATAAATAACCAATTCCGTGACCATGGTCTCTGGGACTTGTTTATACTCCTGCTGAAGGCAGTCTCAGGAGTTCTTGCAGAGGGATTACTACTGAAGCTCTTCTCAACATTACTGCATGAAGTGCAGACCCTGAACATCACTTGCTGTCATTTAGAACCAAAGGTGGTAAATGGGGTTAGTACTTGAAGCACTAAAATGTTCTTACCTCTTGGCAAACAAACAAGTTGAGTGTTATAAAGCATCATAAAGTTTGTGTCTGAAGGAAGCAATTTGTTGGCACAAGAAGTTATTGCCCACAACCCTGTTGATCAGTGGTTTCACTTTGTGGTCTGCAGATTTCTCAAGTTCTATGAACTGAAAAAAGGTTCACGAAAAATAACTATGAACAGCCAGCCTGTTGTTTTAGAGGAAAAAATATTTAGAGCTTGCAGCTTTAAAGAAGGTTAAGATACAGACAGAGGAGTACAGTGCTTCTGTCCTGTGTGGAAGATAGAGCTGGGAGAGGGATTTGGCAGATCTAACATCCTCAGGCTACTCAGTGTGGTTTTGATAAAACTGCAACCCCAATGAATTTTAGTCTGCTTTTACAATTATTTTCTCTGTTTTCCTTTATAACATTTTTTTAAATGTGTTTCTTTTCTCTTCTGCTGTAGATTTTTTATCAAACCCCAGAAAACATAGGAAAGTACCTCTTTCTGTATTTTTACTGAAATAGAGTAGACAATAGGTAATTTCTGTTTCTGCTATGCATGCAAACAGTTATTGAATTTACTGAAAGATAAAAGTCAATTCATTTGGCAGAATAGAATTTTGCTGTTATTTGATTTTTTTTTTAGTGCAGTCATATTCCCTGTCAACTTGAAAGAACCATAGAAGGACTGAAACTGTCCTTCAAGAATAATCCAGCAAGAACCCATATTTCTCTGATGGAGAAAAACATGGATCACATAACATCAACTTTAAAGAAAACACATACAGTAAGTTTCTCATGAATTATTTATAGTCATAGAATCATGGAATGATTTGGGTTGGAAGGGACCTTAAAGCTCATCTAGTTCCTATTCCCCTGGCTGGATTAGGGACACCCTACGTAAAAATATGAAATTACGTGAATGTACCACTCACTTTTTTTCAAAACATGAAATTAATCATCTCAGCATCCTGGCCACCTAAAGCTAACAGCAAAATTTTGATGCCGTCTCTGCATACCCTTAGTTTCGCGGTGTTGAGCATTACGGCTGCTGCTCAGCAGTGGTTTTGCAGGAAATACCTGAATTCATAGAGTCTGGATGGGAGTTAGAGGTTCTTAAAAGATGCATCACCTGTAGACGAATCCTGGGACTTGTCATTAGCCAGGACACTAATAAGAAAAGGCCCTAAGCCACATGTCAGTAAGCAAAGTCAGCCAGGAAGAAGTATTTCCAGTACTCAAATATCTTCTCTCTGTTCATTCATGCAGATCTGTCTTTCCTTCTGATTAAACATCCCCTTGAACAACCACTGACAGCTTCTCAGCAATATGTTGTTCTTATTTCCTCCATTATTTTGACTATTACCTGTTGCTATTATCATTGTTGCAGCAGCCTCAGAACACCAGATCCTGTCCAATGAGAGACCTGCCCCGACAGACAGCCCTGAAGCACTTCACAAGATACTTCCAGAAGGTGCACGAGAACTGCTGGGAGTCCTGATGACAGGTGTTGGCACCCCAAATACTTGGAGACAACTCTTACCCAACACTAGAACTGGTTCTGATGGAAGACAGAGCACCAGGAAAAGACACCACAATGTTAACATGAATGTTTCATATATGAATTATCAGATATTTATGCCTTATTGCAAGTATTAATGTATTTATTTAATTTATAGAGAGCTTTTATATTTGTACAGAGTCCTAATATTCAAAGTGCTAATGAATAAAAGAACTTAAAATTATTAATTATGTTGTGGAGGATATGCACTGTAATAACTACAGTATAAGTCAAGGCTATATAAGTGAAATCAAAAAAATATACAAATTAAGTGTCAGATTCATTGATATGCCCTTCTGTACGCACTTACAAAATTGTCAAATACTTATCATCTGAAAGCAGGAATAAAAAGGAGAGAAGGCTGTCTTTTAAATATGTGCATAATTAAGTTTGAGAACAATTGTTTCCCTGTAATTCTACAACATAATTGCTGTGCAGTATACCTGCATGATACACATTCTTTTTAAAATTAATATATTTAGTGTGCGAGCAGATTATATTTATTTTAATATTACTCCAAATTTATTTTCAACCCATGGTATCTTCAAATTTTGTAGTAGAGTCAGGAATTAGTGTTATTGGCTCAGTGACAAGCCAAAACAAAACCCTGAGCAGGTCTCTGGGCTATTGCCATAGAAATATAGTGATAATTATCAAACAGAAACAATGGTGGTAGCAAAGGTTGTCTAATTTAGGCTGGATTTGTTTGTTTGGTTTTTCTTCTCAGGATTGCCTAAAGCTGTATTTTTTATGAAGTGAAGAATGTGTTTACAAGTCACTTTTCCTAAATAAAAATATGACATTTTTCTGGAACTTGAAGTGTCAGAGGAAAACAACACTTTTGCTAGTGTATGGAAGCATACCATGAATTCCAAATGAAATGCAGTGGATTCACTTAGCTGGCTTTTGGGTCATGAAGCAGTTTGAGGACCTGCCCAGCTAGACATTGTGTAACTTTTAAGTGAAAAATACTTGGCATAGATATATTTTTGGGAAGTCGTAGCCCATCTCTACTGAAATAAACAATAGCATTAAGTAATTGAGCATAGTTATGTCCAAGGAACCATCCGGTTTGTGATGATTGTAGCAGATAGACAAGATTTTACAAGAAATGAAAGGGTGTATGGCAAAGAGATTCCCATCCTGGTGACTGAGAAAAGCCAGGATGAATCCAGACACTGGTATTGGCAGTGTGACAGTGGCTAATCCAATCAGTCTTGAAACGAATAAATCTTATCCAGAGCAAGCAAAGAGAGTGGTAAAGAGGAAACCTGGAGAATGCTGTCCCACAAGGCCATGCTCACGCCATTAGTCACTGCCGGAGGTTTAGCAAGAGCAGACGAGCAAAACAACGACCTTTGAATGAGCAAACATGAGAAGGCACCTCTCCAAACAGGGCCCTTCTGACACAGCTCCCAAGGAATCAAAAATGCGTCCAGAGAAACACAAGAAGCCTTTCTCACACAGAGGAGATATTTAAGTACATCAAAATCAGCTCTCACAAGTAACTGTAAATGATGCACAGCTGCTAAAATTGAGGCAAGGCTGGGAAGCATCACTTTTTTCTAGTATTTTATGTTTCACTCCAGCTTTCTGCATAAAACTGAAAAGTAGGAGCGAAGGCAGCATTTTACCACAAAGTTTGCAGAAACTCTATAATCTTAATCAAAACAAATCCCTTTTAACAAACCATTGTGAGTGATTGTAATATTAACACAGGTCATGCTAAGAACTTATCTTTCCTTCCAAAACATGATAAAACCTGCTATAAGTGTGAGCTATAATGTGCTGTACCTGCATTGGGGACAATACTGCTCACCCGCACCAAGCTAAACCTCACAAGACAGGCACAGACAAATGCTACTAAGTGCTTAAATCACCAGACTGGAGCTTAATTAACTAATTAAACAGAAGACGTCTCTATTTACAATTATGCAACTTTGCATAAGCTCAGCTCATACTTTTAAGTGTATTCTTTCACTATTCGGTCTCATTACCTTGTGGTGGGTCCATCCACACAGCGAAATCTCTTTTCTTTCCATTTTGTTCTTCTGGAAATGTTTTACTTCCTGCATTAGCACAGGTTAACACAGTTTGGAGCACATGTAATTCTTGTTTTACGCTCTGTGCTCTTCAGGAATAGCAGTGCCAGGATTATAAGAGAATTTAGAATCCTTGGAAGCATTCTAAAACAGCCTGAGTGGCAAAAATGGATTTTTAGTGTGCTGCCAACATGGTGCATTATCCATTTACCATGCTGTCAACCTACTGACAAGTCATTTCAAAAGAGAAAAGAAAGGTGCTCTTTCAAACCAGAGTCATCCAGGCACATGAAGAAGGTTTTTAGGAGCCCTGACAGGGAAAGGCTGCACACACAAGAGCAGAGGAAGTTGCAAGACTGGCTGTACAACTTTAAAATTCACATGCAATATACACAATGTTGTTTATCCTGTGAGTGAAAAGTCTTTTAAGACTTTCATTTTCAGGATGTATAGGCAAAAAACCCACTCAAACTGAGGCAGAGCCTGCTCTCAGGAAGGTCTTGCTGAGTGCAAAGGGCACCGGGCGCTGAGGCAGGCTCCTGTTGCAGGGTGTGATGATGTGGGAACTGAAACCCAGTGCATCGCTGCCACCATAAAAATCAGAAAACAAAGAAACAAAATATTTAGGGACAAATATAGTGAGTGGTTTAGGCTGAAAAAATCATAATCACAGGTTTCTGAGCTCCTAGAAATTTCATTTCCTGGTGAGGCAAGCAAAAGGATTTTAGAAAACAGAAGAGATGCTGAAGGTGCTGGAAGGAAGTCCTGAGATCCAAAGCGATAAGCATCCCACCAACTGTTCCTCTGCCTTGGCACTTCAGGGAGATACAAGATGATGGATAAGGGGTTTTTTAAACATTTCGCTATTCTGGCTACCATTCCACTGGCATTTCCCCTGGTGCTTAAAAGCCTTCTAATACAGTCTGGGCCAGCCAGCAGTTTTGCCTTTGCTCCAGCCCAGGGCAGAGAGTGAGCAGCAGATGACATCCACATTTTGTCTGAGTCCTGAGCAACAGTTCCCTCCTTTGTCTTTTGTCTTCTGCCTTTATTTTTCTCTGTAGGAAACATCCTGTTTTGTGTAACAGCTCAGTCAAGCTGGTCTTAGAGTGGGATCTGACAGAGTCCCATGGATGGCAGTGTCCAGTGGTAAAAGAGACCTGTGAAAAAATGGCCAGATATTGCACATATTGTTTCCAGAAAGCAGTGACTCCCACATTCTGTCACAGAACTGTAAATAAAATTCCTCCCAACAGCCTGTTTCCCAGGAAAAGGTTTTATTTCATGTAATTTAGCTCAAAACCAGTCTTCACTAAATTTCACAATTTCCCTGGCTTGGAACTGGCCTTTGAAGAATCACCAGGGCAGTTTTGAGGCAGAGATGCTCCAGGAGCAGCACTATGGAGCAGCACTACTTTGGGATGCAAGAACAAAGTCCAGGCATTTATCTTTGCTGTCTGTTGTAGGAAGCAGGAATTCTGCTCACTGCTAGAGCATCCAGACATGCACATGTACCTTGCTGTATCAGCCACCCTCCCAAGGGACATGTACTGCTGGAAGGCAGCAAAAAGCTAAAGAATAATTTGTTAAATATAGTGGATATGACTCCCTCCTAGTGACCAGCTTTTTGCACTCACCTGGCTTCTCTTCATTACTGTTTGTTACAAGTGAGAGTATCGCTAAAGGTTAAAACAGTTTCTACAACTCCAGGAGACTGGATGAGTTTGAAGATCAGAAAATTTGTCAGAATAAAAGAAAACTCCATTTCAAATGGATTGCTTTAAGCTAAGTTCCCAGCACAAAATATTGAAACATAACCATGTGAGAAAGCATTCCAGAGCATCCCTCCAGGAGCTGTTCCCTGGTTTCCAGAAATTTCCATTTTCTTGAGCCTGGCAGGCTAAGGGAGGCAGAAGATACTGCACCACAGCACTGCTGCATTTTGTACTCATACCAGTAAAGAAACCTTATCCGAGCATTGTAACTCCACGTGTATCTACATGAAAGAGCAAAACCAGCTCCTACAAAGAGTTGCAGCTCAGTTTTTACGAGGCATTCACTGAGTCCATCAACCTAGTGCAGGCACATACCTGCAGGAATCATCACAATTTCTTGACGTGAAGAAGCCCTTGCCAGCGATGATCCCAGCTGGCACCAGCAGCACCTTGCACAGCCTTTAGGATAACTTTGTTCTCACACTCAGCATCATCTGATTATTTTCTTAAATAATATTCCTAAACGGGCTCTAATGGGAACACTTATCATCACCCTGACTCTCACTGAAATGCGTTTTTCATTAGTATTAAAAGTCATGAATTAACTGATTAATTAGATTATTTATTCACTTCCATCCTCTTGATCATTCCAAACTGAAATAGAGACACTTTGGATAAATCCAGCAGTGTGGATTTCCACTTCCTGTCTGATACTCCAGTCTCCAGAGTTTCTTCTGAAATCTTTTCTTTGCTTATTCTTATTCCTATTCCTACCAATTCTATTCATGTTTGCGGTGCCTTCACTCTGCTCATACTCCCAGATCAGACAAATTCCAGAACTATAGGTACCAGAGATGTACAGTATTGAGGTCAGGACCTGTTCCTTACAGTGCCCTATTTTTTTCTTACATCCTCCTTCAGCTTCTTAACCCTGCATTCATGTTAAAAATGAAACCCCAAACCATCTGTACAATAATGAACCTGTCGGAAGATGGGACCATGATTTGTGTAGGGGCACTGAGCCAGCTTAGAGAGAAAAACAGGCACTTGAGCAGTTCTGTTACCTCAAGCAAAATAGGGAAAAAAGTTAAGGAACAGAGGAGAAGGAAAAATCCCTGCATTGTAAAGTACAGTGATTTTGGAATATGTCACAAGAAGAGAGAGCGGTAAAACAGCAAGCAGTGAAGGACCAATCTTGTTCCTTTGGAGCTGGGAAAAGCTGAAAGACCAGCTCATGCTACTGCTGTATTTAACAAAAATACTCGTGAATTCTTTGTAATGGAGAATTATCTCCTGCAGACTAAGTTTATCGAGGGGAAAAGAACAGTCATACAGGTCATACAAAGTTCTGGGACAGTGCTGGGATTCTGCAGAAGTGGCTGCAAATACCAAATGCAAGAGAGGGAGGAAAAGAAAAAGCCTGAGACAAAACCTTTTGGCAGTTGTGCCGGCCAGGAATGGAATTGGAGACAGATGTCTCCAACTGCTCTCTGCGCTAAGCAGCCCTGGTGCGGGGAGGTCTGAGGTGAGGGGACACAGCTTTGCCTGAAAAACCAGTGTGATATTGAAGGAGACCAAAGGAAGCAAGCTGTGGAACACCAAAAACACAGTGAACCAAGAGTGCAGCTTAATCTTTTCAGTTGTATGGCTTACAAATTCAGCCCAAGGGCAACTGGTAGCACCAGGCAAGTTCTTTGCCTTTGTGTCTCCCAGAGATGCACTTACGCAGGATCCACAGAATCACAGAGTTGTTTGAATTGGAAGGAGCCTTAAAGACCATCTAGTTCCAAACCCCATGCCATGGGCAATGGAAGGGACACTTTCCACTAGACCAGGTTGCTCAGACCCCCAACCCAACCTTGGTGTTGCACTTCCAGGGATGAGGCTTTTCCAGATAACCTGTGCCAGTGTTTTACCTCCTGATTGTAAAAAGTTTCTTCCTTATTACTTGCCACATTCCTACGAGGATACGATCCTCAGAACTGTGTGATGAGAAAGTTCTACAGATAAGTGTGAAGTGTGGAAAAACCCTCATTTTGTTAGAGATGACAAACGGATACAGCAAAGCAGGCAGCAGCCAGCTTGCAGGTTAGCTTGAGCTAAGCCACATAACCACTACTGACTTTTGACTTCCCCAATTCAAAGTATTGAGATACTGAGATGCTTACTCTGAAATGCTGCAACATCAGACCCCATGAGTGAAGCCAGCGGATCTGCTCCTGCCTGGCAGACACGGGGCTGCACTGCAGCCACCACTGCTGCTGCCTTCAGTTCTGTAAAATAACATCATACTTTTTAAAAGGAAGTAAAAAAGGAGTTTTTGCAGCTTCCAGGAAAAAGTCACTGGCTGATTTGGCCGGGTAAGACACCACAATACCTTCAATGAATGAATACCTTAGACTGGACCCTCGCAAACTCTTCTCAGCTCCTGGGCAGAGTATGTGGCAGTAAGGGGACCACTGTCCTGACACAAAATCAACTCTGGGGCACCGACTGTGCCCATGGGGTCTGGGCTGATGTGCTCAAGACACTCTGCATCCCTTCTTCCTACCCAAAAAGGGCCACTTTGCTGTGCCTATCCCCAGGGCCACCCTGATGCTCCAGGGCAGTGGCTTCTCCTGCTGTAAATTAATTAACTCTTACAGAATACCTGCATTTTGTCAAAATTTTGCCATAAATATTGCACAAATGCTGTAATTTTTCCTTTCTAGGCAATGGGCCATTTTCCATGGGGTTTTGTTGGTGGTTATTTCTTACACCAGTCTTTTTCCTATTGTCTAGCAGATGATCACACTCTGTGAACAAAGAAGCTTTGATTTCTAGAGAAGTGCTGTGGAGATGGCATCTGCTTGGTCATGCTTTGGGTCATTCTATGCATTACTAATTTTCAAGTTGAAAAGCCACTCCTTATATATTTACTACCTACTTTCCATGGAAAAGCTGATTGGGTAAGGAGGCTGTCCCAAGGTTAAACTCCAAATTTACTGGAACTTTTCTCTTCCAGAAAGTGTCAATGAATGGCTCTTTTTTTTTACCAGTTTTAAAATTCAACCTAAACAGTTATTTCCTTGTAGAGACCATAAAATGGTAGAGGACTGGTCCAGAGCCACTTACAGGTTCTCTGAACACATCAGGAGGATGAAGACCCATCTCTACCTTCTCCTTCTGGCTGCAGGCATCTCTGCTGCTCCCCAGATGAGCAGCATGGCTGAATTACTGACACTACTACAGCAAATGTGTGAGGTGATGACAAAGGACATTCAGGTAAATTCAATTTCCATTTTTCTAATGAAAAATTTAATATACTGAATCCTCTCGTTCTTGAATGTTTACACTTTTTTGAAAGTAAAACAATCTATGTTTTTATCTACTATATTTTTATCAGCGTTAATGAAGAAGATATATTTGAAAGGCTGAATTAATGTGTTATTTTTCAGAGTCTGAGGATTGAAACTCCCAACAATATAGATGTAAGTAAAAGATTTTTAAATAAAAGTAACTTTTTTGGTTAATTTCTTCACTAGAAATTGAGATAATTCTGAAATTGTTGTCTCCTAAAATATTCTATTTGTATTTAAGAGCAAACAATTACTTTAAGTGTAGCTATATATAAGATATAAAATTAATTATAAGATATAAAGTGTCATTAGATATAAAATGTTATTAAAACCAATCAAATGATGCATCAAAAAAAGATGCTGTAATATAAAAGGACAGCAACTATACTTGTTCTATGTTTTTGTAAATCTCCTGCAGAACACACACACGGGTATGATTTTCTGAATCAGTTTTTTGAATGAGATACAGCTAAAAAGGAAAGAACACATTCATTCACACTTCCTGCTTGTATGTCTGAAAAATCCTTCTGTTTAGTCTACTTCATTTAGTCCACTTCTAGAAATGGCTTTTTATACCCTTACCATCAGTTAGAGAATTAAACAATTGTATTACCTCATCTTCTCTGATTAACACAAGAATGGTGTTAATGCCCCCTGAACAGGACACCATGACCAGGTGTCCATGAACAGGGTCTGTCTTAAAGATCAAACTCCCCTTTATGCATTTCCCACCTTCTTTTGCATTTCCAATAAATTTCTCCTGTCGCCTCTCAGATTTTCTTTCTCAGATAACTTTAAATTACTCCCTCATCATGCAGACACTGTTAATGAGGCTTTTTTCTTTGCTGTGCATCTACTAGAATCTTGGTTTCCACAGACCACAGTCCAGCACAGAGCTCTTCTGCTAACAGTGTGGCCAGACGGCTATTTGTGGGAATGTAATCTGAGTCACTGATTTAATGAAGGAGCAGAATAATTCCCATTTTTGCCTCAAACTAGCTATGGGAGGGTGGGGGTTTCCATCCCAATCCAGCCCATTCCTTGCAAATTAGATGTAAAGTTCCCAGCTTTGTCACTTCTCTCTGGATCCTGTCTGGAGGAGCTCTCTTCCCAGGCTGGGGCTTGGGCTGGCTTTAGGTCTGAGGTTCTGACCCAAAATCAGCAGTGCCCAATAGTGGCAGCTCACTTATCCCTTTCCCTGATGAGGTTCCTGGTGGTGCCACCACAACCCAGTGTGCCTGTGCCCAGCTCTCCTTTGGGGGGAAAAGCTGCTTCCCTCTCACCTGTTCTTTGGGTCCAGAGGTGACAGAGACTTCCTCGGTGTTTCTGTGTTTGCTGTTTGTCAGTGGCAGAAGCATGCTGTTTCCCAGGCAAGGCCGTGGGAAAAATGATCTTACTCATCGTGCAGCATCCAGGAACGATTAACAAGAGATACATGTTGGTCAAGAACATCATGAGTGCAATGCTGACCTTCAGCAGCTGCCTGCATTTCCTCCAGTCTTGAGTGATTGGGTTTTTCTTCATTTTTCATCACTTTCTTCTCCCATAACACTTAAATTTTTTCCTGCCGCTGATGGTCATGTCCTCTCCTTCTTTCCTTCTTTGTGAGTTTAGCTGATCTCTTTCAAAACAACTCCACACTGGAGAGTGTGACAATCATCACTCTTTGCTTGGCTTCCCACATCCTTTCTCCCCCTTCTGGTGGCCTTGTCCAGACCACAAGGTCTCGGAGACCAAAGCCAGTGACTGCTTTGTGGCAGAGGACCGGCATGGCCAACCTCAGGACGGGACAAGGGCCGGGAAATGAGAGGGTGGCCACTGTCCCCATCTCTCCTGGCACACAGGTGTCAGATGTCACATGGGTTAATGTTTGGAATAGCTTCAAGTTCATTTGTTTTCTTTCTCTTGTGTTCGAGAGACAGGAGCAGATGTGAGAAATCAAACTGGTCTTCACACGGCTGCAAAAGAGGCAGGGCTGAGTCTTTAGACAATGACATATTTCATCTGGACATTACAAGACACACCAGCAAATACTGTCCTTCGCCAGGTTTCTGTCTGCAGAGTAAATAAATGTGTACAGCAGATAAGCACACTCGCCTAAGCTTTTTGCAAACTCGAGCCCAAAAGTCAGTAAGAATGAATTTGCCACCCATGCAGCTATGCAAAACACACAATGATTTTTAATAAACTCATTGTAGCTTGTGGTTATGAATTCTTGTATCCCAATTTTTCTATTTCTTCCATCTTAGGATGTGAATTGTATCAGCATCATCTTTGAAGGAACAGAACAGCTGAAAAATAATCCATCTATAAAAAAATTCAGTGCCTTTTTCCAAAAATTTGAAAGACTGAAGCAATGGCTCATGCCAAGCCTGGCAAAAGAGGTAGGAATTTATTTGCTGTCTACCAGAGATCATGCAGCAGAGATGTAACAAAATAAGATCTATAATTCACAAATGAGTCTTTACATCTACAAAAGAGAGTAATTTCTGTACTGGCTTGTTTTTAGTACATGAAAGAATAAATCCCAGCATTATTTCATGTTTATATCCTTCCCTTGTTCTAATATTCAGCTTGATCCACCTCTAAAATAAGGATTCACATGTGTGATAAGAAAATTAAAGAAAAAATTGTATCATTTGTAAAATGATTTTGAGATTAAAAAGCTCTAAATAATGATTAAATATTAAGCAATTTCATTTTCTTGATTAATTTTTCAGGGGAAATGTGATACAGAAAGAAGGAGCACAACGATATTTATTAAAAAGCTGATGACATTCATCCGAAAAGTATTAAAAACCACAAGAGTGGAGAGTTAGAAGTTTCTAAAATTGCTGTAAATTTATATGAGCAGTAAAAGCTTTCCTTGTTTAAGAAGTGTTCTTCCTTTGTGTTAAAATCTGCCAGGACACACCTTCATTTTCAGTGGTACTGTACTGGTTCATGTTTGGCATCTCAAAGCATATGGTGGCATCTGTATGGCATCTGTATTTTGAGACAAAAATTTAAATGCTTGGTAAACCAAATCATGCAGAGGATTACAGAAGGACCTGACTAGGCATCAAACCTCTGTGTTTCTCGTAAAGAGTCAATTTCTGAGTCACAGGGAGACTGAATAGGGGTGGGTGTGAGCAGAAGCAGCTGGTTTACAGCACACCTCTCATCCGACCATCACCTGGCTCCAAGTCTTGCTGTGCCATCAACACCGAGTGACAGATGATACGGGATATGAATATATTCCCTGTGCCTTTCTTTGAAACCAGACTGGACCAGTGCAGGGGGGGGACGGCAATATGGGTTGGGGATCTTCTAACTTTGAAGTTTTAAGGTCAGACTTCTACCGGAAAGTTTTACTGCTCTCACATAACCTCCTTATTCCACAAGAACTGAGAGACACACCCTGGGATTTTACTCTACCTGCAGCTTTCGTAGATCAGTGTAAATTTGACAGCTAAAGATTTGTAAGGATCTGAATATATAGCACTTAGAGAATTAATGAGTTTTTATAATGTTAATGGATAGGATTTAGATCAGTACAAATTTATTTCTATTGTGTCAATTAAATTGTTATATTTTATAGACAAAAGTGTTTTGGAGAAAATATTTATTCTGCATTTTTAATACTTTTAATAAAGTGAGTAATTGTTTGTCTCTGCCTTTCTTCCTCCTCTCCCCCTTCCCCCCGCAAATTTCTTCCAAGCTATTCCCACACTTCAGGAAATCTAGTTACCAGTCAGGGGAATTAGATCCTTGAGGTGAGTGAGCAAATGTATTGCTGAAAGCTATTTCTAATGAT
This sequence comes from Rhagologus leucostigma, assembly GCA_013397725.1. Classification (NCBI taxonomy): domain Eukaryota; kingdom Metazoa; phylum Chordata; class Aves; order Passeriformes; genus Rhagologus; species Rhagologus leucostigma. The sequence goes on along the minus strand of VZTD01005405.1, from coordinate 237,050 downwards.
GCATGAATTAAAAACCAGAGAGTCTAAGGTACCCGCCTCTGTACCAGAGCTGAGCTCACACATTCTCTCTAGCTCCCTGGACAATGTTTGCATTTTTTTCTATAAATATCTCATCGTAAATCTATTTCTTTAAAAAAAAAATTATTATAGGAGGAAGAAATGAGAACAAAATTGAGAAGAGATTTTTGGTCAGAAAGAGAGGTGGGTTCCTCCAGTGTCTTTCTGATCATAGTAGAAGCTTCTTCCAAAACCTGCCAATTCTGACATGGTGAGAAAAGAAGGTGAGCAGAAGAGCAAGGCACTTGTCACAGTGCTGTCAAGGGTTTGATTTAATGTGTTCCAAACTCCTGGGTCAGACATGTCCTGATACATGTCAGCGTCCCTGCTCCTTTTTTCAGGGGCATCCTCGGGAACACTGGGGGAAAGACAGGTGAGAATCCTGCGATGACAGAACAAATATGCAGAAATGAAACATTTTCTTGCCAAATCAATGCTGATTTTCCCAGTGTTTTCTAGTGTTATCCAACTTTTATGAAGGAGAAATAGAGTTTTTCACAGTAGTGCTCGATGGGCAAAGCAGGAACAACTGCTGGTGAAACAAGGGTTAATCAGCAAAATTATTATTTATAAGTTGTTCGTGCAGACGTGGATTTGTCAGACACTTTACTTTGCTGCAGCTCAATCCCCAAAGCAGAGCAGCCTCCGCACAGGAGTAGGAGGCGGCGGTGGGCAGCTGACGACAGGTGGCAACAGGAGATCAGAAATGCTGGATGCATCTCCCGGGAGAGCTTTTGGGCAGGAAAAATCCTAGACAGAGCTTTCCTTCCTTCTGGTGCGGAGAGCTCCTTCGTTCGATTCAAGTCCCCCATTTTGCAGTGATTCCGATTCCTGAGGTGAGCCCAAGTCCCGTTCGTGCTCAGCACATCCCCACAGCAATCCCTGTCCCCCCAGTGCCACCTAGAGGAAGGCAATCCCTGTGGGACACAATCCGCCGGGCTCACCCTTTGCCTCGGGTTTCACTGGAGCAGGAAGGAGGCGACAGCCCAAAAATCCTTGTCTAAAGAACAAGGCGACATCAGCAGAGCGGTATAACCCCGGCTGCAGCCACATACAAGTTAAATCCAGGCAGGCCAGTGCTGACGGGGAAGTTCCCTGGACAGGTTTCCCTGGATTCAGTGCGTGCACTTCAGAGGGGCCAAACGGTGGAGAAAAAGGAATGGGTTGATTTGGCTCTAGCTATAGCCGGCCGTGGAAAACACCCAGGAATGTTGAGGAGAAACGAGTGTGCAAAGCCTGAACAGAGCGTGATGAATGAACCATGCTGCTGGCACGAGTCAGCCGGACAAACTCAGGGTCAGCAAAAAAAAGGAACTTTTGAACTCTAAAGATGCTGGGAGCTCTCTCTAGGTCGCTGTACCCCCAAATCACTGCAGACACCTGCCCTCCTACCCACCTGGATCCTGCTTCAGGGAGGAACTGCTCCAGCTGCACTTTAATATTAACTATGACTTTATACAGAAAGTTCAAAAGACTTATCTTTTCTATCATGCCCAGGGGAAAAAAAATCCTATAGATAGTACAAATATGTGCTGAATTATGTGTAATTATTTATTGTATTTTAAGTGTAATATCTATTATATATAGTATATGCTAATATTCCAGGGGGTTCTAGACTATATATATTTTAAATATAATTAATAACATATGTATTATATAATTGATACATAATATTTTATGTAATTTTTCTATTTTACATATAAATCATTTTTTTTCTAGCATGCCCAGGGAAAACAGCATACCCTTAGTGTGAAACAACACTCCAACTTCAATTAACCTTTAATACTTCCCTTTCACACTTTAATTGACCCGGCGAGCAGCATTACTCATCCCGGAGAGCAATTCTGGTTTTCTTCTCCGGGCTCGGCCAGGGGTCAGCGGATCGAGCAGGTGCCGGAGCCCCCTTGGGGCGTCAGGGCAGCAGCTCCCCGGTGCCCTGGGGGAGTTTTCCCGGCGCGGCCGGGGATTCCCGGCAGGGCGGCTGGAATTCCCGGCCATCTCTGCCCCTGACTCACGCCCCGGCCCCGGCCTCGGAGCACCAGCGCCCTCCCGCGGCCGGGCCCGGCAGCGCTGATTCCCGGAAGCCGCTCCCGCCGCCGCTGCTCCCGCAGGAAACCGAAACTGGGCACGGCGGGACGAGGGGGAGGGGATGGGAGGGGAGGAGAACGAGGATGAGCAGGGGGTGGGTAGCGGAGGATCGGGGAAAATCAGAAACACATAAATAAATAAATGAATAAATGAATGAATGAATGAATGAATGAATAAATAAATAAAATGCACACAACGGCGACACGAAAATTAAGGGGAAAAAGAGGGGGGAGGGGGGAAGGATTAAAGAAAAAAGGGGGCAAAAAAGGGAGGGGAAAAAAGGAGGAGGGACAACAGAAATGGAGACAATGAAAAAGGCAAAAAAAGAAGGGACATAAAAAGGGGGACACAAAAAAGGGGGGAACATACCATAAAGCGGGACACAAAAAAGGGGGGAACATAAAATAAAGGGGGATACAAAAAAAGAGGATGCAAAAAAAAGGGGGTGTACACAAAAAAAGAAGGCTAACAGAAAAAAAAGAGGACAAAAAAGGCACAGGGAGGGGACAACAAGACCCCTCTGATCTGAGATTTCAGCCACAGCTGGCGAGTCAGTGGCTGGGAATCTCCTTTGGGACTGCAGAGGATGTTAAAAAATAGTAATAAAAAAATTAAATCTGTTTATTTCAGAAAAAATCACTCCCGCCAAACAGAGGAAGGCAATGGGTTTGAACGAGGAATCATGTGGGACAGCTGGTCCCTTCCCCAGGGTCCCCCTTGCTGGGTGCTGCTCAAGGCATCCCCCCATTCCTTGGTGGAGAGAAGGTTGCAAGAGGTCCTTCCCTCATTGCAGATCCACCACTGTCCCTCAGCAGAGGGTCAGCTAAGCCACAGTGGGTTCCCTCCCCAGCGTCCAGCTGGATGTGTCACTTGGCTTTTCCTTTTTTCTTGAGGGAGACACAACCAGTGCTTACAGCATCTCCTTTGAGAGCATCAAAAAATGAACAGCCAGAAGTGACAGCTGTGACTGCTCTGACCCGGGCAGGACAGGAACACCACACCCACCTCAGGCAGGTGTTTTTCAAGCACCAAATCTGAGTCTTGCTTATGTAAATTGTGGTATTATCCAATATAGCTGCTGTTCTCCCTCATGGTCTGTGTCTAGGCAGAGATGTTTGCAGTTGGCATCAAGGTTAAAAGCCAATCAATAATAAAATATAGGGAATACAACTCAGATGTTTTAGCACATGATTTTCACTCTTTGCTATGGTCCTACAAGATCCTTGATGCCACCACGGTCGCTGTCAGCACTGAGACCAGCAGCCCAGCACAGACCAGGGTCCCATCCTGCTGTTCACCCACAGTCTATCCCAGCTGGGACAAGCCACCTTCCCACTGCATCCTGCCTCCACTTCCCATCCCTTGGCTCCTCATGGCACTGACACGACCGGCCCAGGCACTTCTCAGCATCCATAAGAACTTCCTTTTCGGCACCCTCTTTGCACAAGGACAGGACAGATTATTTCAAACAAAGCAGGCATCATGGATGTTCTTCCCAAGATGAAGCAGAGGTGAAACACTCACAGGTCACTGCACTGCAGCCTCCACTTCCAGCCGACTTTTCCTGGAGGGCCACAGTCCATCCCCAGGGTCTCCCTGCCTCCTCTCACAGGCACACTGGCCTGTTCCAGCTGCTGGAGAGGAGCAGCAGGGTGCAGGCAGGGGCTGGGTGCAGGCATGGGCAGGACGTGCAGGCAGGGGCTGGGCAGGAGGTAGGGGATGGACTCCATGAGGCCCCAGCTGGCCCCTGCCTACCCCTGAGAAGGGCTGGAGGCACAGCACCACAGGCACTGGCCTGTCCTTCCCTTCCGATAGCTGGGAAGTTCGGCACCTTTTCCAGTCAGTCCAGGACAGAGCAAACTTTCCAAGCTAGGAGCCAGACAAGAGGCACAGCCAGCCTTGCCCACCATGTGCTGCTTGTTCCTTTGGCTTGACTCCTGCTCTGCAGATGGCTAGTTGGGCAGGAGGTCCATTCCCACTCTCAGATGGATACTCTAAGGGCAAATAAAAGAACTTGAAGACATAACTCACCTTTTTTTCTACTGATCTCAGCCCCAGCTTCACTGGCAGGACTCCAGCAGTCTAAAATGCATGAATTCTCATTTGACTTGGGGGGTTACTGGCCAGGATGCCAGGAGCCCAGGGCACCCCGGGTCAGCAGAGCCCCATGACTGTCCCACACCTGCCCCACTGTGCCCTGGGTGAAGACCCATGTGCACCAGAGAGGCCTGAGTCTCTTTGGCCTTTTTCAGGGAGCTCAGGCTCCTGCAGGTCTGCACCCTTGTTAGCAAACCTGTCCGAGCTGCTAGGTGCCTGCAGCTCACAGGACTTCCCTCAGCATATTGTTCATTACATGTCTGTGTCCTCCTGCAAGGTGAAGAGGAAAGTAAGGAGCAGGGAAAGTCCAAGACCACAAGTTTTTGGAATTTCCTTTATTCCCACCAAAACAAGCACAGGATCTCTTTTTGGTTTAATTTAAAAATTCGCTGTTCCGTAACTGGGAAGAACTGGAATGATTTTGAGTCTTGAGATAGGTCTTTCCAGTTCCAGGAAACTGTAAACGGCCCATCCCAGGATATATTTATTGTAGCCTGTAGATCAGAGCATTTGCTGGGATTACATCATGCCAGCTGGGCAGAGTTTCAACATTTCTGACATTCATTCTCCTGCATGTGCTTCAAACAAAGTTCCTTTCTGTAAAATAGGCATTTATAAGAAATGGAAACAGCTTGCAGCAAGCCCTGCACCCTCACAGCTTCTGACCCAGAAGCAGCTAGTTTTGGTTGTCTGCCTTGGCAGCTTTTAAGGCTGATACTCCACCCCTTCGCCTGAAAAAAAAAAAAAAAAAAATCACTCTGCATTAACCCTTTGCAGCCTGGAAAGCCCTTGGGAGGAAGAAGCATTGCCTGTCCACAGATGACCTCTGTCACCAAATGGTGACAGCAGTTGGGTGCTCCTTAGTGGGGAACCATGACAATGCTGAGGTTATAGGGATGGCTCTGCACCCATTTTTTATGTCCCGCTCCAAAAAGGAAGTTTTGTTTCTGAGTGGATGGGGAAAGGAGACAGAGGCAGGTGGTGGTGGGGGAAATCAGAAAGGGCTTGAATTAGAGCAGGTTTCTCCTAAAGCAGGTAGAAAGGAGGAACAAACAAACTTTCACAGAGTGGGCTCTGGAAGGACTGTTGAGGGCTGGTGGGCATGGGAATGTTCTGATGGAGAGATGGAAGGAAGCAGCCAGGGCCACGAGGAAACCGGCCCCTCTCACCATGCTCCAACTCTTCCCCTCCACAAACCTGTGGTTCATCCTGTGGTTGTTCACTCCCCCCAAACAAATACTGCCTGGGCATGCAGACCTGGGGCTCTGCTGCCTCCCTGGGTTCACTACCAAGTCACCAGAGGCAGCTTTCTGTGGCAGCCCCCAACCCCATCTCCCCCTGTCTCCATCTCCTCATGTCCCCATTGTCAGAGCATAGATTCCCCACTGTGGACCTTCTCCCCTGGTTGAGTTCACAGTCAGGGGAAGGGAAAATCTGCAAAGCAAAGACTGTCATCAGCACTTGGTATAATGCTCAAGCTGTTTCCCCCCAAGACACCTCAGAGATTTAGAACTGGAGGTTCACCTGGAGGTGAATGCGGCTCTTGAGTCTGTACCCACGTCTGCAAGCATGTCTGCACTGGTGTGTGCTGGTTTTCTGCCCCTCACCTTCCAGCTCTTCAAAGTGTTTCTGGATGTTCGGAGCCTCATGTGTTCACCCCATGGCACACAGGGTTCTGTATTAACCATGATTTCTTTCATACAGCACAGGATCAGAGCCATCCTCAGCTGCTTAAACAAGAGCAATGATGCCAGAGAAAAATGTTTGAGCCTCTATATTTGATCTTTAACCCTCCCTCCTTGGAGGCCATGCCAGGAGCTCCATGGCTGATGTCATCCAGGTCATATTTTTTGCATCACTTAAATTACAGTCCTCCTAGGAGCTCCTTATCTCGGGGCACTGGCTGAGAGGGAGAGGTACATGTTATGGGATAACAAACACAGCTTGCTGGAGGATCAGTTTGGGATTGAATTTGGTTTTAAATAAAAATACGATTAAATATTACTTCTGCATTAGACAATCCTAGACTTGGGATCTCCCTGGATCAAGTAAATGTGATAAAAATATGTCAGTGATCTGCTTCTCTGGGTCTCAGCTTACCAGTAAAACAAGGGAATTGGCAATTCATGGAGGGAATATGAAAAAAGGTGTCCAAGGTAAGACTCCTGTGAAATAAAGCTGGAGCAGGGCTATGATTCTGCAGAGAATAGAGATGTTGACATTATGTAAATTCTTCTTGGGTGATTAACTGGGTGGAGCAGAAGGGCTTTATGGCCAACCATTTACTGTCTACCTGAGATTATTCCTTCTTTATACTTTTATATGTGACAAATTTAAGTGCATATTCTTGCTACATTAGGTAAGTTGCTGAAAGGGTGGTTAGTGTAGTGGGATAAATGAGATGAAGGAGTCAGTTTAATAAGGAGAAGTCTTTGTAAGTGTGGTGTAAGGGAGTCTTGACACTCAATAACATCGTGGAGACACAAGTTGTTATTTCCTTGTTTCAGCGGAGAGATAGCAAAAAAGCAAACAAACATAAGGCATCCCAGGCTGGGCAGGTCCTGCCTCCATGGAAACATGCCGTGCAGATGTGGGACAAGACACAGATAGAAAGGTCAATTAAGTTTCATTAAGTAGGATCTGTCTGGGTTTAAACTCAAGGAAAGAAGAGGAGATTCAAGGGTGGGGCTGTTAACCTTCCTGTATGCATTTCTATTCTAGGTCTATTTATTTGGTGTCTGGTGTCAATTCCTGACAAGATACAGACTACAAAGCCAGTAAGAGTCTCAACAGTACTGAAGTCATGTATCAAAAAAAGTTGCTGTTCAACATTCAGACATTTAAGGTGTTGATACATTTGCTGTGTGCAGACCCTGGCCCATGAGACCAGCAAGGTCAGAATTCATTTTTCCTAAAGCTGGGTGAGGGGTAAAAGCAAACCATGGGAGGTTGGAGCTTGAAAGCAATCAGCATAATCTTTTTTTGTCAATATTTATGTTGTATAAGAGGTGGTATGACTGTTTTTGTAGATTACATTCACACTGAAACATCAAATATCTTCTGTCTTCTCTTTTTCAGGCTACTTTTATGTTACCTTCTATTTGTCTAGTAATACCTACTATCTCTCCTTCTTTGATTATTTGTTTAATATACCTAATATGTTGTATCTTTACCTATGGTGAAATCTTAGTGGTGAATGGTGCCTCCCTCAGCACAAAGACCTGACTGGAGGATCCTACCACAAGTTAAGTGTGTCAAGCAGACAAAAAAACATTAGTTAAGAGAAAGCATGGGACTCCTACAGGGTGTTTCTCTGCACTTAAAACCAGGTTGTGGCTTTTCTTTCATCTTTATATTAAAAGAAAACTTGCCAGAGCAGGCAGGCAGTGTGCTGGTGTCACACTCCTGTCTTAGCTGCCCCATGCATCTTTGTACCTCTCTCCCAATATAACTTACTGTTGCATATGACTACAAACCTTCCTTGAAATCATGGAAGTAATTAAAAATGCTCTAATATTCTGCTGAACAGCACCTTGAAGACACCGGGTGAAAATCTAATCTCCTTGTCATACAGTTCCAGTGGACTGAGGAGAAATCCTGATGGTTTCAGTAGCCTTCTGTCATGCTGCCATTTCCCCTCCTCAGGCTTCATCCAAGAGGGATAAGAGGGGACAATACCATTGGTCACCCTTTATTGTAGAATCACGGAATCCCAGGATGTTTTGGATTGGAAGGGACCTTAAAGGTGCCAACACTTTGCGATAAGGACACCTTCCAGCAGACCAGGTTGCTCCAAGCCCCATCCAACCTATCCTCGAATATTGTCCAGGGAAGGGGCATCCTCTCTGGGCAACCTGTTGCAGGGCCTCACCACCCTCACAGGGAAGAATTTCTTTCTAATATCTGATCTGAACCTATCCTCTGTCAGCATGAAGCCATTCCCCCTTGTCCTGCCACTGGTCTGCTGAGGCCAGGCCGGTACCTGTCACACGCTGGTCCCTGGTTTAGGTGCACCATGATGTGCACAGGAATTGCTTTGGCGACTCCACCGTCTCTCCCTGAGAAGGAGGCGAGATCCCTCCGTGGGACGGGGGCTGGATCCCTCTGTGGGACGGGAACAGGATATCTCTGCGGGACGAGGGCTAGGTCCCTCCGTGAGATGGGAGCTGGATCCCTTGGGGGGACGGGGACTGGGTCCCTCCATAGGACAGGGACTGGATCCCTCGGTGGGACAGGGACTGGATCCCTCCGTAGTTCGGTGCTGGATCCGTCCATGAAAGGGTGCTGNATACCCGTAGGCGCGGCCGGCGGCAGCCAGAGCCGGGCGGCGGGCAGCGGGTGCGCATCGGCCGGGGGACCTACAGCTCGGCTCGGCACGGCACACATTTGCACAGCTCGGCACTGCACGGCACGGCGAGGTGGGTCGCGGTGCATCCTATCCTATCCTATCCTATCCTATCCTGTCCTGTCCTGTCCTGTCCTGTCCTGTCCTGTCCCACCGTTAGCCCCTCACTTTGCGCAGCATGGAGGTTCCGGGAGAAGGCGGCCCGCAGGGTCTTTGGGAGCGGTGCCGGAGCCACGGCGCGGCTCAACTCTGGTCGTAAAGAGGCGGCAGCGCCGGCCTCTGTCGTGCGGAGGAGTTCTGGAGGCGGAGCGGACGCGTCGCTCCGGCAGCCGTCGGGGTGGGCACCGTGCATCCCTCCTGCGGGCAGCGGCCACGGCGCAGCGTACAAGCCCTGGGAGGGGACGGGCTGGGGCGGGCTGTCTTTGCGCACCCGCGGGGCCGGGCACGGTTCCGCTCCGCCGATTAGCCCAGGGCGGAGCGGGCGGCCCGAGCCCCGCTGATCGGGGTAGCCCTTGGCAGACCCTGGCCCGGAGTGGGCACTCTCCGGGACCTCGTCCCGCCACCGCCGAGCGGGTTGCTGGTGAAAGTTAGAAACGTGTTCTTTGGGCAGTGTTGGGCTGTGCGTCTTGGAAAAACACCGCAAACAGGAAATTATTTGTGCAGAGGAAGCGCCAGGAGGGCCGGTCCCTGCGGCGGCCGCTCCTCGGGACGGGTCGTGGTGGAACTGGGGATACCCACCTGCAGCAGGGCCGCTGCCCCCCACCCTGCGCAACTTAATTAATAATAAACTTTTAAGAAGAGGATCGTGCGGTCGGTGCCTCTCCGTGGCTGTAGAGCGGAGGACCCACCTCTCCGTGGCTGTAGAGCGGACCCGCACCCAGTCGCGGTGCTGGCGGGAGGGTCCCTCCCAGATCGGGGGTCGGAGCCGGGCTCCCCTCGGCCTGACCAGTCCCACGCAGAGCTGCCCACGCAGCACGGGCTGAACACCCACTGCTGCCGTCGGCCTTTTTGCCGAATTCCAAACCTGAGCCCTGTTTTGGAGCTGAGCCAGGCAGAGCAGGAAGCACTTCCTTCCAGGAGCAGGTGAGAGGCACTGAACGAGAGTTAAGACTTTGGAAAAGTAGTTCTGGGTAGCATTGGTGGTGATGCTGAGCACAGAAGGTACGGGAGGGGCGACACTGCGGAGTGGTTAAAACAGTGATGAGAGTTTGGCTGACCTGTTTGTTCCTTCTTTCACAGCCAGCATGCCAGTGTCAAGAATGCGCATGAGGCCATGGTTGGAAATGCAGATTGATTCCAATCAAATACCAGGACTGATATGGATTAACAAGGTGAGGCTGCTTTGTACTATTATCATCATTATTAGTATTACTTGTGTATCATTAGCGATCTTTATTCTTAAATGACACTAAACGTAAGTCAAGATCATAAAGAAAAAAACATGGAGAAAACTTGCCAGCATTATGTTTAAAAAGCAACAGTTTTTGTTTGCAGAAAAGGTAGCTCTGGTTGGTACACAGTGGAGTACTTCCATTTTTCCCTCAGAAAATTCCCAGGAGGGGAATGATAAATTACAATGAAAACATTCTGAGCATGTTGGAGAACCAAGAAACCTGCAAGATCTCTTTTAACTCCTGCTGCTCACTGAGCCAAGTCACCTCCTGTCCCAGATAAGCAGCCTACTTCCAGTTTTAAGATTTGGCCTGAAAGAAATGTATTTTTTGGTCTGTCATATCTCTGTTACCAGGGTGTAGCACAGGTCGAGACCACTGAGCTTATTGAACCAGATCTCTGAGGTTTCCATATCCATCCCAAGAGGATATTTAAGCTACATTCTTTTGTAGGATTGCTGCAGGATCTTATGGGCAACTTAAAAAAGAGATTCTCTGACAAAGTCTATCTAGAAAACATGCTGTAATTTATGACATACTAATATGTTAGATGCCATGTACTGAAATTATTCTGGGATGAAGTTGATAATATTGCTTACTTCTACTGTACTGTAGCACCTTTGGGTTTTTTTCCCAGTTTCAGAAACCATAAAAAGCCTTAAATGCCATGAACAAAATAGATGGAACAATGGCTATTTATTTAAAATACAGAGCAGGGGGGTTATAACATTTCTGAGCTGCAACTAAGAACTCTGATTAAATCCATCATTCCAAACTGGCATGTGATGCTTCTCTTTTAATTCAAATCTCTATTGGTTTAATTTCAGGATAAGAGGATATTTCAAATCCCGTGGAAACATGCAGCTAAGCACGGCTGGGACATGGAGAAGGATGCCTGCCTTTTCCGGAGCTGGGCCATTCATACAGGTGTGTACTGGCTTTGCATTACCATCAGTCATATGACTATCTTAAACAAAGCATTTTTTTGCCTTGACTTACTCTTGACTTACACTGGTGGTTAGATTAACTACTAGTGTATGTGTCAGAAAATAGAATGCTAGTATCTTTTGGTGGGAAAAACCAGCACTAGAAAGTCTTAAATACATGACCCATTTCTTATTTATAGGAAGGTATAAAGAAGGTGAGAAAGATCCTGATCCAAAAACCTGGAAGGCAAATTTCCGCTGTGCCATGAATTCCCTGCCTGACATCGAAGAAGTGAAGGATAAAAGCATCAACAGGGGCTCCAGTGCTGTCAGGGTTTACAGGATGCTGCCACCCTTGACAAAGCATCAGAAGAAAGGTAAAACTTTGGCAATCCAGCTGGAGTTACACTGCTTAAACAGCACTTAAATGTCCTGCTCTATGCAAGCAGGGGGTAACAGACCTGTTGGTAGCACTGGTGCTACTGGGCTTGCTCACTGGTTATTGCTGGGAACAGCTTGTACAAACAGTTAATTTTATCCCAGATTACTTAAATGTGCCTAAAGGCAGCATCAGGAGGTGATGGAGACTGGCTGCTGCTGGCAGTAGCTGAGCAGGTTTCAAGGCTGCAAGAGCTCACACTTGCCTAAAATGTGCAACCTTTTCTCACATTTGTCTTATTTTATTTCACAGAAAGGAAGTCAAAGTCTTCAAGAGAAGTAAGAAACAGGAGTAAGAGAAAGGTATGTGTCTGTAGAGGCAGCTGAAGAAGCTAGAGGTTTTGGTGGTTTTCTTGCTTAACTTCTTTTCATATGGGAACTTCCGTGTTCTTAGACAAGTCTTTCATGGTTTACCCTTGTTTTTGTAGTCTTATGAAGAGACAAGGCTGGAAGAGTCAGCAGAAAGCTTAACCAACACTCCTTTGCCAGATGACCACAGTGGCTACACCATTCACGACTATGCAGGGCAGGAAGTGGAGGTGGAGAGCACAGCCATCACCTTAGGTGAGATGCTGGGTTTAGGTCTGAGCAGAGCGGAAAGTGCTGTTTGTGCTAAACCCATGGTCAAAGCTGAATCTTGGGGTTGGGGCAGCTGCAGCATCAGACTGGCAGGGACCACAGAGGTGGTTGTCTTTCTCCTCTGAGTGCCAACTCCTGGTGCATCCTACAGACCTGTCCTCCTGTGAGGTGAGCGGCTCCCTGACCGATTGGAGGCCGGCAATGGAAGTCACCATGGCTGACAGCACCAACGACCTCTACCAGCTCCAGGTGTCTCCCCTGGCTTCGTCCTCCGAAGGTGGGTATTTCTTTTTTCCTACCCCCATCTTTCACTGGTCTGCTGGAGGCAGGCTGGAGGCAAGGCAGCAGGATGAAGGAGTGCCTGGGCCAGCAGGAGAAACAAGAGCTGTTTTGTAGAAAAACCAACCTCCATCTGATAGATTTGGGAATTTGGAGTTACCAAATCAGCCAGGGTGCAGAATGGAAGAGCTGGCACATGCCACCTGCCCATGGGTGAAAGGCTCTGAAATGCCACCTGGTCCAACAGAGATGGTGGAGGTAGCCATGCTTCTCAGTGGGGAAATAAATAATTAATATGGATATATCAGAGTGGTTCTTCACTCGGGGTGAAAATCATCTTCCTCCTATCATCTTCCACAGCAAGTGGGCTTTGCTCTGTTGAGTCCTGGGAAGGCATCAGAACTGGCTGGAACCCTGCACCTCAACGTGCAGTTGTTGAAGAGCATCAGAGATGAAGGGCTGTGAGGAGTCTGGGGTGGGCGTGAGTAAAAAGTAGTGCTGTTTTGTGACAAGAGAATATGAAGCAGGTTCTGTGGTGCAGAAGCAGAAGTATGAGGGCTAAAAGTTGACATCTATATTTTCTTCTCTTTTTTTATGTGCTTCCAAAACAGTCACAGACGAAGATGAAGAGGAAATAAATCCGGATATTTTTAAGGTAAAACCAGCCTTTCTGATCAGAATAAAATTGTCCTAAGTTGGTGTTTGTACCAAGAGAGGAGGGGAAGCAGCTATCCAATCCAGTCTCATGTGAACTGAACATACACTTACTTAATAAGGAAGCCTGGAAAATTAAATACAAAAAGAAAGCTGCTTTGCAAACATGAACTGGAGAGGACACACCCATGGAAATATTTACCCTTCATGTGAAAGTCAGAGGAAGTTACTGAGTACTGCTAGGAGTAGAGGTTCATAGAATCATAGAGTCGCAGAATCATTAGGGTTGGAAAAGATCTCTAAGACATCACGTCCAACCATCAGCCTAGCGCCACCACCATGTTCATTAAACCATGTCCTCAAGTGCCATATCCACATGTTTTTTGAACACTTCCAGGGATGATGACTCCCCTACTTCCCTGGACAGTCTGTTCCAATGCTTGACAATCCTTTCTGTGAAAATTTCTTCCCTAATATCCGATATAAACTTCCCCTGGCTCAACTGGAAGCCATTTCCTTGATCTCAGGTTGTTGTATTAGGGGCTGCAAAGATCCTCCAGACTTTTCTGTTTTGCCCTTCCCTCCACCTCTTACATGTTTAGCTCTTAATCTGCGTTTCCAGACACGTCATGCTCATCCCCCTGATAAGATAGGAAAAGGTCCTCCAGCTCTTGCTCTTTTGCATGAACTTTTTTTTTACCTGTGAATAAAACAGGTTTTATGTAACTTAGCATGAGAAAATAGAACTTGAACTTGTTTCTTACCTGTCTTCTAATTAAGGGCAAGTAATCAAACATTGCACCCACAGCAAGAAGGAGCAGTTTTTACCATCTCCTTCTTCTCTTCCAGCTGCTTGGACCAGCCCAAGACTGGCACAACACCAGCATTGGAGGGAAAGGCTTTCTCACCAATGAGTCAGGCACCCAGACCCTGTGCAGCACCTACGGCTACAAGGAGCAGGATGGGGACATCAACACAACTTCAGGTACAGGGTCCTGGGCTATCCCTGACAGTCAAGGCCACAGGATGATGCAGATAAGACATTAATTGGGAGGCAGCAAAGGAAATGGAGGAATTCACCATCTTTGTGTTCTGAGATTTCCAAGTAGCCTGTTGGAAGGCTGTAAGGAATTAGTTGATAAAAAGGAAAAGTCAAAAACACCTCCAGTAAGAGGATCCTACAGATTTCAGGGTTATACATGTATAAATTAGATCAGCTTTCAGGAACTCCTTGGAATAGAACTAAAGAATTTCCTCTAGCAATAGCTTAAATGAAACAGTTTAATAGAAAGTGTTTGATGTGTTTAGGAAAATAGTAGTCTAAGGTATTTACTCTCATCTGAGAAATCTTTCAGTCTTTGATATTTATTTTTAATATATCTACATGCTATTTTGCTCTTGCTGCATTAATTCAGTGCCCATTCTTGGTTCCTTTTGTCTAGGAGAGGTGGATTTCAGGTTTTTTGATCAGAAAAGCAGCCTAGACTTCTCCTGGCTGGATACAGTGAGGCCGACCATGCAAGTCATTCCCTGTGGGTTGTAAACCCTTGGCTTCCTTCAACCACAAACTGCTCTTGGATAGAAACTTTGACAAGCGTGGAGAGAACGGAAGAAATTTTTTGTTGCTGACTGAAGGAAGAAAGTAGCTTTTCTATTCCGTTTCAGTTGTAGGCCTGGAAAGGTTAGCATGAAAACACCATTATCAATGTGAAAAAGGAGCCCCATCTCGCTAGCAGGTCTCTGGCACCGAAGGTGCTCAGCTGCAGCTCCTACCTTATTGCTCTGGAGGGGAAGCTTTTGCTGGAAGGTGTCACTGTGCCATGGAGTCTGACCTGGTGGGGTACCACAGGCCTGGGGAGGAGCAGGTTACCATCCTCCCCACGTGGGGTGTGATGAGCACTTTACCCACATAGTGCTTAGAGGAGACACTGCAGATAAGTCTCTGACCTGTCAAGTTTTGGTTGCTGCTTACCAGTGCAACACTGGTGACATTGAGCTTAATGACTGTCATTACACTTAGGCAGAAAAATTGCACTAATGGGCCATCTCTTCTTTGATTTACTCCATCATATTGTTAATCTTTCAGACCCTTCAAACTCTGTAAATAGACCATTAAAATGTGAAAATTCAGTTTAGGCTTTGCTTCCACCAAGTCCGTTCCCCAGGTGCACTCATAGGATGCTCTCTGCCGTAGGCATGCCCCTATTCCTTTCCTCATATGAGTTCAAGAGCTGCGGCATGAAACAATTTTGCACTGATAGAGGCAGAACTCTTTATTTTTACCATGCCTTTTACAGATCCCTTCTGGCACTCTGTGGGGATCCCTCCAGTACTGCACACAAGTTGTAACATCCCATAGGTCCTCTGGACCAGCATGTGCAGGCGAGTGCTGGATGGAAGAGGTTCTAATGTGCATGTGTGTGTAATAGATAGGAATCAAATCACTAAGCTGTAACAGACTATTTTCTTGTACATTTTATTTTTGTATATAAAGTGTTGTATATTTGTTTTAATAAAATGTTTTATATATGACATGTTTACTTTTTCTCATGGAAGAGCTCTGAGGATGAATTCCAGTGTCCTTGAAAATACCCAAACATGTCCTGTTGACAGAGTCAGCTGGAGGGGTTTTTTCATGACTCATGAAAACACAAGGAATTTAGTTTGCTCTCATTTTCTACCCCCCAGTCTCTTCCAAGTGCAGCTGATAGGTGGAATCCTACATGTCAGGGAAGGGGAACACTGGTGCTGTGCATTGTGGGGTAGTTGGTTTGTATTTGTCATCATCTGCAAGTCAGACCTGACTCAGAGCAAGGTTACAGGCTACACTAAACAAACCCTGTACCGCAAGTCCCTGCTATGGATGTTCCTATCAGCAATATCATTGGCTTCTGGGATTAAATCAGCAGTGAAGCCCTAGTTAAATACCTCAGGTTGCCTAAAAAGAAAGCACAGGCACAATTCAGAAGGCAATGGGAAAGCAAGCTGGTTTTCTGCTGAATATTTGATGCATTTGCTGTACTTCATGCTGTAAAAGTCTAATGTTATTGCATCATGTGCGGTGGGATACAAGTGAGGCTGAGACAATGTGTGAGAGCCACAGCCACTGACATTGCCAGGAAAACCCCTGTGCTGTCCTGGCCTTTGGAGAATAACTTCATTTTCTGGGCCAGAGCTGAGGAGAATATTGGGCTGCAGGAGAGGAAGACCCAGTCCAAAGGGCTGGAACAAAGAAGACGTTTCATACTGCCTTTGGCACAGGCTCTGCTGCAGCCTGACCTGCGGGGCAGGGACAGATGTGGGGCTTACTGAGGGAAGAGGGAAAATTGAGTGCCAGGTCGTGGGTCTCAAATCCAGCACCGCAAGGTGGAGGGGCAGCCTGGGGAAGGTCCCTTCGTCCTGTTAGTCATTAACCAGCCCTCCCTGGCACAGCCTGAGGCAGGCAAGCCCAGGAAGCACCTTCCAGGTGACACGGGCAGAGAGCAGCTTCTGATGACCTCATCCTGGCCCTGCAGGGGTGGCAGCTGGGAGTGTGGGGACTGTGCTGTCTCCCCAAAGCTGTCACACTCCCTGGCAGGGTATCTGGCCTGAAGGTCCACATCTTGGGAATCCCATCTGGCTGGGAATCCTCGGGTACCTGGGCTGCCTTGAATCACACACACCTGAAGTCCTCCAGATCTAGAGCAGGAACATTTTGTGCGCAAGCAAAGAAATCACCCACTGGATTCTCAGCCTTCCAGTACTTAAAGTGAGCTTATAAAAGAGACAGAGAGCAATTTTTATCTTGGGCAGACAGTGACAGGACAAGGGGGTATGGCTACAAACTGACACAGTTTGATTGAATAGATACTAGGAAGAAATTCTTGACTCTGGAGGGTCACGAGGCCCTGGCACAGGCTGCCCAGAGAAACTGTGGCTGCCCAAACTCTGGAAGTGTTCAAGGCCAGGTTGAGAGGGGCTTGGAGCAACCTGGTCTGGTGGAAAGTGTCCTTGGCCATATCAGATTGGAGCAAAATGAGCTTTAAGGTCCCTTCCAGCCCAAACGAATTGATGGTTCTGTGAGTCCATGACCAGATTTGTGTCCTGGTCAGAAGCAGCAGCAGCTTCTGCCAGGGAAAGAATGTGGGGCTGCAGGACCTAGAGCTACCTGTAGCCCTGGAACAGGACACCAGCTCAGCATCACCAACACAAGGAGGAAATCAGTTTTAAGAGCCCTTGCAAGTTTACCACACATGGGGGGAAGGGGCAGGAGAGAGAAGGGAAACTTTCTATGATGCAAACACTGCTAAAAATAAAGTAGAGATTAATTCACCCATTCATGCATTAAAAGGGGCAAGCTTTTCACAGCCATGCTCAGATACAAAAAAAACACAAAAAAACAAACCCAAACAAAAAAACCCCAGCATTGAAATGTTCACATATAAAAGGTTAGACCAAGATCTGGAATGAGAAGAAAGCAGCAGCAAGTGCCTCACACCCAGGGACCAGAAGCATCTGGATGGATAAATTCCACCCCAGGTGTTTTGTTGTCAGTTTTGTTGTTTTGAACCCTTTGGGAGGGGAAGAAAAACAGAGTGGTGCTCTCCAGCTCATGAGTGGTGTGACTTGGGGGCTGCTACGCTGAGCTGATGCCTGACTGGCTCCTCCATCACCTCCAGGGCAGGTGGGACTTGTAGGAGCAACAGGCTAAAGAGACTTCTAGGCTACTTGTATACAAAGGTGCATCATCAGCTCTTTAGGATAAACTCCCTGGATAGGCTATGTGATAGAAACAGTTTTAAACCTCGACACTGGATTTTTCTGAACTTGCCTATCCTAATCAAGCTCTTCATAAACCCAGTAAGCTTCTGTTGGAATAAGAGTTGTTTTCACCTGTCTCATGCACACAGCTAAATTCAACTAGGAAGTATTCACATCACAGGAGAGTAGGTCCCTGGGGAGAGCTGCTCAGCTCTTTCAAACCCAGCCAGAGCAATAAAGGAAAGTTCCTATGGGCAGGGCTCAAAGGGCAAGCAGCTCTTATGCTATGAACCTTGCATGACAGAGAGAAAGATCTAAAGGCAGTGCAGCTGTTGTAAAAGTAGAGATAACTTCTCTGTGGTGGAAAACAAAAAGGAATCGTTGTGTAATCACTGGTCATTTAGGAAATTAATGGAGCTACTACTGCAGGCTTGGAAGGCTGCTCCATCAGAGGTTTTCCATTACCTACACCATCCTTACACCATCACTGGCTGCAGCTCACTTGTAAGCCTTGAAACCATTCAAAAACAAACTTTAAAAATCCCTTTATTTAGCTGTAGAGCCTTAGACCATTAACAGGACAAAACTTCCTGAAAATAACATGACAGTTCTCAGAAACAGTCCCACATCCTGTATGCAGGAAAGCTCTGCAGCACCTCAAGCACAGATTTTGCCCTGCAGCATCCTGCATCAAGGTGGAAGAAGCTGCTGGTTCATGCCAGCAGAGGTTTTCAGTGGGGCACAAGTTTTCAGTGCTGCAGAGGCAGGATCTCACACATCTGGTAACTGCAGCTTTTGCCAGGAAAACCTGGGACCTGTAAACAAGATGTTGCTTTTCCCCCAGTCTTTGTCCAAATGGATTCTTAGCGAGCAGCTCAACGGTGCCTGGAGAAGCCTCTGGCTCTTGGCTGCCCAGAGCAGTGGCACCTCGTGTAAGCTTTGCCTGCCAGGCAGCGGAGCCTGCAGTTATCCTTTCACCTTTATTTGCTGTGGTGATTGAATCTTGATAATCAGACACATTTCCAGGCAGTCACACGATTTACAGTATCACACCTGGAATGGATAGCAGTGCTTCGGGCCAGAGGTATGAATTTATAACTGCAAAAAGCAGTGGGATATTTATTTATGGTGCAAAGGCAAACTATTGCTTAGAAAGCAACCAAATGTCTTGGACTACAAACACTTCTCTGCTGTCTAGGATCATTCCTCCTCTCCAGTTCCACAAGGGCCCATTTTCCCCCCATATTTGTAAACACAACACAAGGAAGAGAGAAACATTCTCAGGGCAAAAGCCTCTCTCAGAGACTTGGGAGGGCCAAGAAAAGAAGTGTTATCTGTAGAAAAGTTAGTGTTAGAGCTCAGATGGGGAAACATCTTCCCTAGAAAGGGAGATAGGGAGGAAAGTCACATTTTCATGGACCTTGTATCTGAGTTGTGTCCCTTTCACCAATTGCTTCAGTCCACTGCCCATACCCTCTCCCACCACAGTGCTGCACTTCAGAGCTGCTTTTTCTCCCACATTTTTCTATCCCCTTCAATATTTCTCTCACTGTTAACTCATCCCTGTCCCTCCCCAGCCCTTCTGTGTGCAAAAAATCCCAAGGCAATAATAAAAGCAATAATAAAAGCAACAATAAAAGCTCATTTGGTGCAGCAGCATGGTGCAGATAGCTCCAGTTACTTGCACTACGTAATTCCCCACTAACCTTTGGTCTCATTTGTCCTGATAAGGTCAGGATGTGAATTCAGCTAGTGTGGTTCCCTGCCATGCACTCTGTCCTGGCACAGCTTCCCCAGAGAAGGGAGGAGCTGGGAAGGATGGGAAAACTTCCCATGGCCCCTTCCGGAGTTCCAACGAGCACGGCATGCGCTGACATCAGCTGAACTCTCAAAGGCACATCAGCCCAAGACAGCAGAAGTCATAAATTGCCTAAAACCTAGAAAATCTGCTCATCCTGCTGGATTTGGTCACCAACTGGATACGAGCAGAGATGTCACACATAGTATGAAGGACTCAGGGCTGCCAGGCATGAACATTCTCAACTACTGACTGCCTTGCTGACCATGGTGGAAGAGCAGTGCCAAAACACAGGCAGCATGACAGGAAGATGCGGTAGCCAGGAGGATCTGTAGCCACAGGGCTCAGAGATGAGGAGGGCCAGGGACTGGGCAAGGAGCAGATCAGATGACCCACCCAACCAAAACCTCTGTGCCAGAAGTTACCAGGGTCTGTCTCTGCATGAACACCAAGGCAGTTACCATCCGTTCTGGCATATGAGGCTGGAAAACTAAGTCAAGACAAACACATGGATGAAAAAGGCACTGGGAAACAGTTAGCAGGAGATATCCAGAAATAAGGAATCTGATCTGCAGAGGAAACAGGACAGCAAATCCAGCCTCTCTCCTTGCTCTCTGACAGCTGACACAAACAGTACAGCTGTTCTCAGCCTTTTTAACTTCAGAATGATCTACTCTCTTCATTTTGCTCATGATTTGTACAGAAACTTCACCATGAAGCCTACTGAAGAACCTGGCAGTCAGCACCCAGCCAGCTCGAGATGTCAGGCGGGATGAGGGGTGAGATGCTGTCACAGCCCACGCAGCATAGACTGGCCTCTCACAGCTCACCAGGGTCTCCCAGCTGCCAAAAACCAGTAGGGAGGAAATGTTGAGTTGGTGGCCCACCAGGCTGCTGGGGCACCCAGCTCCCGGTCCGAAACAGCAGCAACACACATTACCACATGAGCATCCTGAGCTGTGATGAGAGGGTGGGTGCTCAGCTGTCACAGCTCACCACCTGTTTTGGGGTAATAGTGTCACACTTCAAGAAAGGACTCCTGCCTATTGTGCTTGTTCCCCATCACATGACACACTGTGGGCACGTGGTCACAGCATCAAAGCTGGGGCAAGCCAAGATGTGTCCAGCATCTTCTGGGGACCTTCCAGGGGAATTCAACCTCAATAGCATTACACGACAGCCTGAGCAGAAACAGCTGCCTGCCAGCCACAGTCAGAGGGAAGGACTTTGTTTGCTCTATTTGTATGGATCAGTGGTTGAAAACACAAAAACAAGGGAGTGCAGGTTCTCAAACGGAGGAGGAAGGAGAAGGGTCTGAGGAATTCTGGGCAACCAGAAAGTAGCTGGAGGTTTTGCTCCTTTCAAAGCATGGGTGGTTTGGCATTGATAACACAGAGAATGAAGGACAGAAAACAGCATAAGGATGCTGGCCCTAATTCAAATTGAATCCAGCACAAGCATTACACATATCAGCTATTTGTGAGCAGGGCTATTAAATAACAAGAGCCAGGTGAACTACAGCATATCCACTAAATATGCCCAGTTCCAGTATCTCCATTGCAAGAATATGTTTCACTGAGTTTGTTCTTTCATCAGCTTAATACTACAAAGATTTCACCAACAGTCTTCAAGCAGCAGAAACTAACTGGGAAGACAAGTCCAGACAGGTACAGCTTTGTTTTCACCAGCTTTATTGCCGAAGAAAGCAGACAGAGCAGGGAGCAGAGTGTGGACTGTGCTGGCCTGTTCCAGCCTTGTGGCTAGTTCTTAGCATATTTTTATCAATTCTGGAGGGATGTGGCATAGATTACTAGTGGCAATACTTAAAATCAGAAAGTGAACCATTTAGACATCTACATTTCACAGGGAAATAATAATTCTGTGTTATATCCAGCAGCTGTCATTCCTACGCAGGGCAATCCTTCACCATCAGCTTTGGAGGAGCCTCACTGGGTTTCTCCTGCCTAGCCTGTTTCACCCCATGCTTCTGGAAGCCCCCAAACAGGCTTCCCACAGAGAAACATGAGGAGCTTTGCTGGAAGCACAGGCTGAGCCCCTCAGTCCCATTGCTAATGAAGGGCTCAGCTCACTTCCCTCCAGTATTTTACTCCTGTTAAACAGGTAACAAATGTTCTACCTAATCAGCATCCTGAGACAAGCAGCTCACCAAGGTGTTTGATTACAATGCACATACCTTTAGGTAACAGGAGCATCCAGGGGTTAAAGAGTGGGAACAGCCCTTGACCTGCTCACAGGTATGAGGAAGCCTTGAAATATTTTTCTGGGTTCCATGGCAAGGTGACATCTCCTTCCACCACCAAGGAGCACAGCCAGGCTGAGTGGCTGTCCTGCCAAGGCAGTGTCTCCAGGATCAGGAATGACTCTGCTCTGGCAGCTTTTGCAGAGACTAAAATGGTATGGAGAAAAGGAGGCTCGGGGGAACCTCATTGCTCTCTACAACTCCCTGACAGGAGGGTGGAGCCAGGTGGGAATCAGCCTGTTCTCCTAGGTAATAAGCAATAGGACAAGAGGAAATGGCCTCAACTTGTGCCAGAGGAGGTTTAGATTGGATATTAGGAACAATTTCGTCACAGAAAATGTTGCCAAGCCCTGAAATAGGCTGCCCAGAGCAGTAGCAGAGTCATCATCCCTGGAGAGATTTAAAAGACATGTATATGTGGCACTCGGGGACACGGTTTAGTGGGGGGCCTGGCAGTGCTGGGGGAATGGTTGGACTTGATCTCAGAGGGTTTTCCAGCCTAAATGATTCTGGGATTCTGTAGCTACAGACCCCCACATTGGGATGGAGGCAGGACCCTGCTGGAGTCAGGGGAGCTGCACATGGCTGACATTTGACCATTCCCCATGCCAAGGCTGGAGTACTGATGCTGTGCCACATTAACACATTGCATGGAACCTTACAGATCCAAGTAGAGACAAAATTTCTGTATTTCAGGGGAAACAGCTAATTGCCCTGGGGAAGATCCTTGTTGTGAAGAGGAACAACTTGCTCCCTAAGCCATGTTTAAAGGCTGAGGGCTCATGTTGGAGCAGAGGTGTTTCCCTGTTTTAGAAATTAGGAGGTACCTGCAGAAGCATTGGGAGCCATCAGGGTGACGGGTAGCAGGGGCTGCGCTCCCACCTCCCACAGCCTCGGCTGGAAAGAGCAACCCGATTATGTCCATGACCTATTCACATGGCCCTTGTAAAGACAAGGAGGAAGATGCTGGTGCTCCAGTTCTTTTCTTTTTGCTTTCAGAGTAGGACCTGGTGAGATGTGAGTGGGAGGACCCAGGTGTTGCCCTTACCACGGTGCTCTCCTCGAAGTGGAGGGGATGTGCGGGGAACCCACTGGTGCCCTGCCACACATGGGATGGGCACAGCACCCACTCGGCACAGACCTGTTCCTACCAATTGGAAAGAGCCTGCAAGGGCTCATCTTCAACCTCTTTGCAGAACAACAACTCAGGGGCAGCTGAGCCACCTCTGTGGCAGTTTCACAATGAACTCGCTGCAGTTCAGCAAACCTCAGGCATCTTGTGTCTGGGGAATAGGAACCTCAGCCACCGAGATCTGCAGGATGTGAGCCCAGCTCTGCAGGAAAATAAACTTGCTACAGTGTCAAAAACTCAATAAAAAACTCAAGAACTTGGCACTCAGGACACGTCTGCTCCTGCAGGCACCCCGAGCTCAGAAGTGCCTGCTGGTGTACCCAACTGTGCGCCATGAAGAGCCCTGCATAGCTTTCTGCTCTGGAAAACAAACTCAGAAAATTGAGAAAAATTATGAGAATGGCTCATGCTACACTTGATAACAACTTGCAGCCTCCTGCACTTCTGCTGAGCAAACCACCATTTCCTGAACTGAGGTGTCAGGCATGAAATATTTTTCACATACTGGAGCAACCGTCACCATCTACTAAGTGACAAACAGAACTTCAGCCTTTCCTGGTATTTAATGCATAAATCAGGGTGTGTCCTGTGTGTCTGCTTGTGATTCTGTAATTGAAAACTCTCTGTCTTGCTTGGGGAGGCAGCAGCAAAAATGTTTGTGTAGCCAGTGTAGATTTAGCTTAAATGACTTTCTAGCCAAGAGTTTCTATAGTGTGTAGTCTCATGCTGCTGCTGCAGGAGCACTGCCAGAAGTACCTGTGGGCATCAGGTAAGGCCACGTCTGAAAAACCAAGAACACGCTTCCTTTTCCCCATTTATCCATAGATTTATCCATTCCTTCCACTCCGCATCTCACCAATGGGAAATGACTCAGCTGTAACTCAGGAGTTCATGGATCTGGCAGGCTGATCTCTGCAGAAGCATTTTATTTTTGTCATTATCCTTCCAGGCACTCAGCACCAGCAGCCAGTGTGGTCTGGGGCCACCAAGACAACTCCTGCTTGGGTCTCCAGTTCAAATAGCCTTTTCTCTTCAGGCCTCCACATGGATATACACCAAGAGAAGCACACCCAGAAGATGGAAGAAGGGATTCTCCCCTCTACCTAGAACACAGCAGACCATATCTAGAACACTGTGCCCAGTTTTGTGTCCTTCCAGTACAAGAAAGACACTGACAAAATAGAGAATAAGCCCCAAAAGCCTGAAGCCACCAGGGCACTGAGCCGTGGCTGAGAGAGAAGGGGACAAGCAGAGTTGTTCTGCTGGAGAGGGAGAGGTTTTGGGGGCTCATAACACTCTCCTGCTAGGGGCTTATTGAGAGAAGAAACCCAGGCTCTCCCCAGGGCGCATGGTAGGAGCACAAGAGACAAGGGGGACAAGGGGCAAAAGCTGAAATAACAGACTTAGCCAGGATATCAGGGGATGTTTCTTCCTGAAAGGTTAGCCAAACAGTGGGACAGCTCATCCAGAGAGGTTTCTCAGATTGGAAACAGCCCAGGGCAACTTGGTCTAACCTAGTGGCTGACCACAAGCAGGATGCTGGAGTACAGCCCTCCTTCCCATACAAATTATCTTACAAGACTAATTCTGCCATGTTCTTCATACAGAAACCAGATCACTGCAAGTGGTGCAGCCCACCAGAAGCTCTCTGCTTTTCCCCTCCTGCTTAGTGCAATGATTTACCACTTGTTTATCATCTTTCTTTAATCAGCAGCCAGCTTCAGACCACAGTTACAGAGGAGCTATTTTCCTGTTCAATTTTGGTGATGTTTCAGTTAAGGTTTATGGTAAGCCACCTGTTCTTCCACTCCTGCCAGCCACAGGAATAACTGCTATCAGTGGCTGTTCCCTCACTTGTTGCATGTTTCTCTGCTGCACAAGTTCAACAGCATAAAGCTCCCAGGTGAACCCATCCATATCAGCTCCAAAAGCAGAAGTGAATATTAACCGACTGTAAATGGCATTTCTACCAAAGCCTTCCATACCAGCTATGGCATTCTGTACACTGAAGTGCTGGCTTAATATTTGCTTTATCACACTCCAAAAAACCCCAAGGATTCTAAACTTATTATCTAAGGAAAGATGAAACATCAATAACAAAAAAACCCCTCCTCCACTAAACCAAGAAATACAGGACCAAAAGCTCTCAGTGAATTGGAAGGGGGGAATTACCTTCATAGGCTGAGACTGCTGCTGGAAGATGCAGAAGTCCATCTGCTGCCCTGTTTCTGACTCCAGAGTGACAATGAGGAGAGCACAAGCAGCAGTTCTGTAGAGCCTTAAGAAGCCTGTCCTGGGCTCTGATGTATCACAGTTGGGCTCACAAGTGCTTTCAATATCTCAGGAATTTAATTTCTCAAATATCTAGATGCAAGAACTAAAGCACAAGAGGCCTCTTGCCCTCTATAAAATGTGAAAAGGTTCTGTGAAGGTAATTTTAATGTGCATTATTACTAGAATAAGCCACAATAAGTACACAATTCCTCATTTCTTACTGAAGTATATAGGAGTGGAGGGTAATTGGCACAGATGAGTTAGAAAGAGGCAGTCTGCCTTGGAAGTTCCTTCCTTTTTTGCATGATATTCCCATTCACACACGGCAGCCATTGCCTGCCCTCATGCTCCACTGGAAGAGAGGAACAGGAAAAATAAGCACAGAAAAGAAGAACGTGTACAGGGAAAGACAGGGAAAGACAGAAATATGGAAGAAACAAAAAATAGAAAAGGAAAGTTGAGAATCAGTAGAATTTGGCTTCCACTATGAATGAACAAAAACCAAAACAAAACCTAACCAAAACAAAAAGTTTCATTTTGACAATGCAACACTTATTGTGCCAGAGACACATCTGTGCAGGCAGCTCCACCAGAACGTTTTCCTCGTTTTCCTCTACTTTTCAGAGCACTCAGTACTGCTTCTAAATTAGTTTGATTCATGCCAACCCGTGATAGCCTGCAGCACCCACTGCATGGAAACCACAGTTTTACTGATCTTCAGAGGGTAAAACAGAATTAAATCCAAGAATGACTGCAGCAGCTTTAAGCCACTTGCAGTTCAAACAAGATACAAATTTTCTTATATGTATTTCTAAAACAGCATTGGACTTGCCTAATCAAGAGTTATTAAAACTACAGGGTCTGGGTTTACCTGCCTTTAACTCTTCTCCCAGTGTCCTAGTAAATTAGTTTGGGGTCTTCTCTCCAACCCCAGGATACTGGCAAACCAGTGCACCCCACTGTCAGGACTGCACTTCTGGTGTCTCTCAACCACTTCTAACAAGTGGTTGGGTAACAAGCAATAAAAATTTCAAATTTTATCAGAGTACCTTTGCAGAGAGGAGCTGATGTGCTGCCAGCTCCCAGCCAGGCTCTACTGCCCTTGGGAGCCCTGCTTCCAGATAAATGGATCTATTGGCTCCTTTCCCTTCTCCCTGTGCTAAATAACATCACTGCAAAGCCCTGGCTGATGGAAAAATGCAGCCACTGAGAAGTGCTCCTGGGTCAATTGCACCATGGAAAACCCCAGCGCTGAGCTCAGCTGAAGAGCTGCAGCTGCTGGTTACAACACTCAAATGCAAATGGAAATAAAAAAGCATTCACAAAGTAAACAGCATCACACTGGAGCATGCAAAAATGCATTACAGCAGCTTTACTTCCTATTTCATTTTCCTTACAGCTCTGAAAATAATAGCTGCAGAAGTTGGTGGGGCTTTTGGGGACAGTTGCTTGTAATCAGGTGCTATGGGATTGGCTGAGTACTCAGGAGCCATGTACCACAAACCCATCACTTCCACAGGATCATCACTTAGGGTGGAAAAGCCCTTTAAGAACTATGGCCAGAGCACTGCAGATAGCATGGTGTAAATGTCTTACTCTAGCTTGTATTGCTTGTAGTAATAAAAGAGAGAAAAATTATGTAGAAAGGATAATAAACACCCTTTTGAAGACAAAATGCAATAGGAACAACAAAGATTCATTTAAAATAGCTCAAGTATGTCTTTGTCCAAGGCTCAGAAATCCTTGACAAGCAACTGGGAAGAGGACATGGAGACAGTGAAAGAGACAGTATTAGGAAATGGGAACTGAAGCAATATCTACTGATGGGAAAAGAGAAGTGACTGGTATATTTCTCAGCTGGTTTCATATCCAGGCACCTCCTTTCATGCACAATCACTCCTGCTTTATAATGGTTGGGAAAGTGAGAGGTTAGAACCAGACCCCAGATTGCCCAGGGTATGGGGCTGATGGAAACACACCATCATGTGTGGACTGATTTATGAGGCACTTCTGATTTAAGAGAGAATTTTCCCTCTCATGCAAAAACAGTAGGCTGCCAGCAGGGATACTCATGCTTGATATGGTTGTAGCATCTGCATTACCTCCCTCAAAATATGTGGATGTGTGGGTTTATTTTAGAATAGCCAAATACACAGGAGGGTCTATGTTTCTGCTTTCTTATATTTACATATAAATGAACCACTTAAATATACCCCAGCACCACAACAGCCAGCAAACCCAGCTACACCCACGGAGACTGGGCTTGGTTTAATTTCTAACAACTCTGCCAAGCAGGGACTCTCCACTTCTTCCTATAGTAACTTGTGGTGATGTACTTTGTTTAAAGACATGTTTGGAGAGGCTGTCTTATTGCAAGTGTTTCCTCAGTACCAATTTGTAACTCACATTTTCACCTATCAGCTGCTTCATAGAACCACAGAATGTTTTCGGCTGGAAGGGACCTTAAAGCTCATCTCATTCAAACCCCCCACCATGGACAGGGACACCTTCCACTAGACCAGGTTGATCCAGAGCCCTGTCCAACCAGGCCTCGAACACTTCAAAGTCTCCCATTCAAAGCCTCACACCACTGGGAGCCGCTGGGGGTCCTGTGATCAGTGGCTGGGGGCTTCCACCCTGAGCAGCTTTTTTCCTTCCATCAAAGAGAAATATTATGTCTCCATAACCACGAGCTGATGCAAGATTTCTAGTGCAAAGGAGGAAAGCAGCACAGCTAGAAATGCAGGGACATTCAGGTAAATCACAGCAGAACATATGGGACTGCATCCACCATGGGGGTACAGCTGAGTGTGACCTGAACACACAGGTTCTGTGTTGCGTTCCCATCTGAAAACACAAAACAAGGATGATGCAATTTACCACAGGTTCATTTTTCACAATCTTTTATCAGAGTAATTTAGAAACACCAGCAGACTCTGGTGAGAGGTGGTGTGATGACTGAACTTACCCTCACCTTGAAGCAGCCTGGGAAATATTAACCACAAACATGAAATGAACATACCACAGCCACAGAGTTTTTTCTTCTTTTTTCCCTTTTCTTAGTTTTTTGGGGTTTTTTTAGCTCATCAGCCATGATACCTTCTATAAAGGTATTTGTAACACTGCAGAAAAGAAGAACTCAAAATTACAGAGGTGCATTTCATGCAGTACAAAATAGGGTTTCCTCCAGTTTACTATCTTAAATTTGACTTTTGCTGTATCCTAGTATAATACTCAGCTTGAAAGGAGCATATGTTATAATGGCATATGTGAACCAATGGGTTACAATTACAAAGGAGAAATGACTCCTGCCAACATCTTTGAGGACACTTTAATTACTAAAATAGGTATTCTCCTTTTCCAAAACATGTTTTATTTAAACTCGTTTTTAACACCCTTAATTTAATTTTCAGTGCAGCAACCAAATAATCTCTAGATAATATCTGACTAGGGTATAGTACTCTATTTTTAGGATAATAAATCCAAATGGAGTTGCACAGATAGTTAAGTGAAGACCCAAAGCCTGGTGTGAGAACTGATCCCTGGTTCAAACGTCCTTAAAAAAGTCTAACAGCCCCAGAAGACTAGATAATTAAGATACAATGTCTACACTCATGTCCCCATATGCCTATGGGAATATATGATCTATTTTTCTAATGAATAAAAAATCCAATTTCTAATGCATGAGGTGGTTCCAGGAAGGCAGAGACCTTCTCAACACAGGGATTAAACCGAGGTGAATTAATTCAGCAGAGGTTGGGCTTTATTTCATATCAGGTAGAGGGAAGCCCTTGCTGCGGACTCCTGCCTTCAAGTGTTTGGCCAATGGATTCCAGAGATCGTCTGATAACGGTCTTGGTAAGGTCAGTGTCTGCACATCAATGAAGATAAATCAAGTGGTAACAGGAGTGTGAGCAAGGCCAAAATCTCCAAGAGCGAGATGACACAAGGTGTAAAGTGTCCTTCATCCCACCCCAGCACAGCTGAGTGTCAAGGTGGATGGCTGGTTCCATCAAAATGAATCCAGTTCTCACACACATGGCATGCCGGCATTTCCAGAGCTCTTACAGAGCAGACATGGGCTGTATTCTGGCTGCAGAATGCACAGGAAATGCCAAAAGTAACATCTTAATCTTCACCAGTTGCAAAGCACATGGCTGTAAACCTCCACTCAGGTTCAGAACCAACTCAAACATCTTTATTCCACTTTTCCCTGTGGTGTCCTCTTGTCAGCTCAGACACCCCAGTGAGAGTTCTCCCACGGCCATCTGCAGCCAGAGCTGCTGGGTGTGGAGACAAGCACCTGCTGCTCCATGAGAAACACATCTCTGCTTCCAAGAGGGGGGATTTCCCAGCCTTGCCTTCATCTTGTGCTTCTTCCAACTATAATCCATGTATCAAGAGCTGTAAGGAAAGAGACAATGTTAACATATTGATTATGACTGTATTTCTAGATCAGCTTTTATAAAGTATTCCTTCTTCAACAAAGTGTATCCATTTCTTCACATGCTGATACTCAGGCTCTCTGCAAGTGTTGTGTGCGTATCTATATCTGAACCTGTATCTATCTGTTTTTAAAACACTGACTTCAAGGCAGCTGACAGCACGTTACCTGTGATATAATTCATAAGGTGCTTCTGCCACTGGCACATCTGTCTACACCCTCCCATCTCACAACCTTATTCTGGCTATATCAGAATGACCCATATTCTTATTTAATAACTTATTTATCTATACAAAATGTTTAGAGTTGCAAGCCAGTACACCTGCCATAGAAAGGACAGCCTTCAAGACTTGGACCTGTAAAAATGGCTGATGACAGCAAATAGACTTTTCTCAGCCACAGGGTGAACAAAGTATATACTATAATTTCTTTTTAACTATTATTTTTTCCTGGTTAAAGTTGTTCCTCTGTCAGTAACAAAACAAGAAGGCTGGAAATAGCTGACGTCAACCCCAGGAAAGCCCTTGCAGAAGCCTGATTGCTTCTCAGCCAGTTATGCTCCACTGGGACTAACTCATGCATCGTCCTGGGAAGAGCTGCACCGGTATCCTGTATTTACAGGGCTTCAGACCATACTTAGGCTGAATTTCCCTGGACAACAGGGGTGGCTGGTGGCATAGAAAATTATATAAACAGCATCATTCTCATGGCATCTGTCACCTGCACCTCGTAACCTGCCAGCACTGGTGACAATGAAAAGCACATGAACATACAGGAATCACTTAGTTATGTCATGAAACAAGATGAAATCAAATGCTTCAATGTGCAGAGCATTATTTGTCTCAAATAACTAAAACAAATTTTGAAATAGGAGTTGTTTAGAACTTTCTCATTGCAGCATTTTTGGTTTAGAAAACATGAGTTCAATCAAAAGGGAATTTCTTACAAGTACATTTGAATTTCACTTAAACTGCCCCACATAAATATAAAATCAAAATAAAACATTTCAGTTGTGTTTATTAAATAAAACAAAACCAAAAAACAACCCAACAAACAGCACAAAGGACAGATGTCTTATTGAAATGAATGAATATATTTAATTTTCGCTCAGCTTGACCATGACCTGTGTCCATCTACCATCAAGCCATGAACTTTCTATGTCATTTTTGCACTTCTTGACCCTGCTTCTGTGGCCAGAGTCCTTACCCAAACTACATCACTCATAACACAATCTATTTAACCTTTAATTAATCTTGGAGCTACCCCATGGACGTTCCTGATCACTAGTGAGACTGTTGCCAAGGGATGAACCCCTTATTCCTAAGGTACCCTTCCCTGTTTCAATATTAAGGTGGGTGACTGCTCCCAGAGCAGGACTCAGTTGAGATCCTTCTTTTGCTCTATATGGAAAGGTTGACCAAAACCACTGAACATTTGGATTTTCAGCTTTGTACCTGACAGATTCTTTTCTCTCCATTAATGCCCAGTAGCACATTCATAAGGCAAAATAAGGAGAAAGCATAGAGACCAACAGTGACATAACATGGCTAATATTAATAAGTTGAGTCACAGTCACTATGTTGAAATTTCCTGTGAAGATTGTGTTTCATTTTCTTATGGTATCGGTTTTTTTTAAAGTTGATAGAAACTCCTTTAAGCCCATCTAAAGACAAGCCAACAAATGCAAGTAGACTTTCAAACATGCAAGATGTTAAAATAGGTTAATTCCTCAAGGCAAAGTGAGCCGTCACCAAGAACTGTGCCATCATTTTCCTCCTGTCACCTCCTGCTCCTCACACTGCAGCAGCAGCAGCATCCGCCACAGTTCTCTGCAGCTTTGCTCACCACCAGCCCTGCATTCACAGCTATTTTTGGCACTGCTGCTGTGCAGTGGCCAAGTTCTCAGACATTATTTATGTGATTCTTCAGAACTTACTTCAACTAGGTGTTTGGTTTTTTTCCCCCCCATCCTGAACTCAACATTTTTACTCTTCCTGGGTCAAGCAGAAGGCATCTAGTTTTGGCATCATTCCTATCTGCCTGGGCCAGTTGAAGCAGTTCTTATGACNGGGACCCGATGTATTTACTAAGAGCCCATCAAAAACTCTGTAGGGCAAACTTAGCCCCTCCAGAGCTAAAAGGGCATGGATTTGGCTGCATCCCCATAGGAAGGCAGTTCCCAGGCAGCTTTCTGCTGGGTACCTGCTTTGTGGACTGAAGGCAAGGTCTTTGGGGTCAAGGGCATCACCAAAACAGAAGAAAAAGTCATTATCCCACTCTACTCAATGCATGCCAGACCACACCTGGCACTCTTCAGTTTGGTCCCCACAAAGGTGTGGACAAGCTGCAGAGGGTCCAGAAAAGGGCCACTAAGATGACCCAAGTACTGGGAAGCTGCTACAAGAGGAAAGGCTGAGACAACTGTGGCTGTTCAGTCTTGAGAAAAGAAGGTCCCAGAGGAGACCTTATCACCATATTTCAGTATTTGAAGGGTGGCTACAAAGATGGAGACTCTCTTTTTACAAAGAGTCACGTGGAAAAGACAAAGGGTACAAGTTACTCTTGGGGAGATTCCTGTTAGTCACAGGAGGAAAACATTTCATAATAAGAACAATCAGCCATTGGAATAATGTCCCCAGGGGAGCAGTGGATGCTCCAACATTGGACATGTCTACGATTCAGTTGGACAGGTGCTGGGTCATCTTGTCTAGAAAGTGCTTTTGCCAAGAAAGGTTGGACCAGATGATTCTTGAGATCCCTTTCAATATGGGATTTTATGATTCTATTTTTCTTCCCATCCCTGTTTTTTATACTCATTGTTGAGCCTGTACTGGGTTCCGCATCCAGCTGAGGACTTCACTCAGCACCTGGTACATGCCAAGGCTCTGAGTTATTGAACGTGGAGGGGAAGGCAGAAGAAATGACACAGAGAGGTTAGTGTAGAGGTGCTGCGAACAGACAACCCCCCATACACCAACAACTTCCTGCCAAGCACAGAAGGCTCCATTCACTGACAGCCCTGCAGATCCCCAATGTGAACCCCATGGTACACAAGGTCCACACAAGGGTCCTGGATGCACATCAAGCGAGTGCAGATATCACATTGCCCATGCTGCTTTACAACAGGGGAGGGCTGACCACTTTAATCGTCCACTCTTGTTCTCTAACGAAGCACCAAGTGTAGGCTGAGGGAAAGCTGGAGGCACGAGTGCTGCTGAGACAACCTGTGCCTCACCACCCTCAGGGAACAATATGCAGTCACATTACTGAATTTTGGCCCCTGAAGTTGCTGACTCAGGTTCAGCCCCTGGTGAGCTCCTCCCAGGCAGGGCAGGACTGCAGGAAGGACAGGGCACAGCCAGCAGTTACTGTAGCCCTTAGAAACAGCTGAGTCAGCCCTACCACACGATAAACTGTTGACTCATGTTTTCAGTTTCTTTGGTTTTAACCAAAATGCAACTGTGGAGAAATCACATGATGCCATGCTCTCACAGGAAAGCTCCAAATGGATTTTTTATCAATTGCAGTAAACTCCATGCTTCTCCCTTACTATCTAGTGACGTCAAAATATTAATTGCAGCATTTCTCAAGAGCAAACACAATTCCTAAGTTCCTGTTTTCTAGAAAAGCCCAGACACCTGGTGAATGTACAGATGGCAGTAAGGATGAGATGAAGCCATTGCTCAGAAAGAGTGTCACACAAGCAGTGTGACCTCAGCTGTGAAGTTCCGAAGGCACAGAAGAAATTAAGAGGCGATTCCAAGGCAATGCCATGAGAACAATTAATCAGAAATGGGAAATGGCACACATAAAAGGAGTTAACCACAGAAACATGCCTTTGGTGCTACCTGCCACAATTACAAATGCCAGCAAGTGAGTTAGGGAATCAGTGCACTCCTGGAAGCCTCCACCAGCTTCACAGCATTTGCTCCTTTATCTGTAGCACTGTGCCCCAAATGGGTCTGATCCAACACTCATACGGATGTTTTCCTGCATCCCTAGCAGGCTTGTTTCTATTTTGGGGGATCTAGAAGCTTACAGTCCTTGTGTGTGCCAACATGGCCCAAATCCCTGACTCTGAAGAACCTCAGGCATTTCC
This sequence comes from Rhagologus leucostigma, assembly GCA_013397725.1. Classification (NCBI taxonomy): domain Eukaryota; kingdom Metazoa; phylum Chordata; class Aves; order Passeriformes; genus Rhagologus; species Rhagologus leucostigma. The sequence goes on along the minus strand of VZTD01005405.1, from coordinate 203,449 downwards.
TGTGCTTCCTCTGATGCACTCAGCATCAGCTCCTGTTAGAAATTCCCAACAACTCCAAGAAGTTTCCAAATAGTTGCCACATCTGCAGGCAAGACATGCTGGGCAACAGCTTGTTGCTTGGGGCTGCTGGACAAACAGCTAGCAGTTCCCATTTGTGGAGCACGTGTATGTCTGCATGCCCAAAAGCTTCCCACGTCACATACCACTTCTTTACAACTCCGAGAATTCCTGTAGGAATAACACTTCATCTCAGGAACATCTCAATATCTATTATCACCTTAATTGAGCTTTGATTTATTCAAGCAGTTAAATTAAAACAATAAAGCAAGGCTGAGAATATGGAAAAACCTCAGCTGCCTGGCTATTTACCTAAGAAACTCTAATAATTTGATTCACCTTAATCATCTGAATCAACAATACCACGAAGGTCACTGGGGCAACTGCTGTGCATGAACAGGAAGCACAAATAGTGCTTAAAGCAGATTAGGATCAGGAAACGTGCCACTATTTGCTTTTCCTCTCTCTCCTGCACATCCATTACCTCTAAATCAGTAATACTGACATTTTTCCTAGCCTACAGATGCACATTAACAATTATGGAGAGGTTCAGGTGAAAAGGGCTGAAGATGTGAAACCACAAAGGTTGTGAGTGGTTCAGGAGAGCCAGAACCTTGGGAAGCACTGAGGTGCCAAGTGTGAGTGTTGGCTGGAGAATTCCTCTGCGGGCAATGCTGGATGCAAAATAAGCACCAAACCAGGGAAGAGAGATGCTCTGGAAAGAAACGAGAAATGCAAAAATCTACAGCTAAGTACCTCAGAAGGTGTCCCAGACGAATAATCCTTTTTGAATTTATTATGTTGCACAGGTTGTTAGAGACCCATAACAGAGGGCTTTATTTCCCCCTCACTGCCTAGAAGTCAGAATTACTTGGATCATTTCTTCCTGTCACTGGAGTCTGGGACAGAAGAAGATGCTCCACATGGCAGCTGGAATGGTTATTACAGGGTTAAACTAGTGAGACTAAATTAAAGCTGATTTATTTAAATAACTCCAGGAAATATGGGCTGTAACATAACTGCAAACCCAAAGTGCTAGCCAGATTTGTTAAATAATTATAATTAAATCAAATACATCTTCATTAGCAACTTATCATGCTTTAGAACAGAATTCATTCAGCAAGCTGGTTCAAATTTTTATGAGTTTATTTTATAATACCTGGATATCAGAGTAGGTTTTTTTGCACGCAGTCCAGAAGCCAAAATTATGATTGCTTTTAGGCTGCAACTAATCAGCCTAATGAAGCACTAATAACTAATCAGCTATGAAGCACTCTGCCCATTTCATTGTGTAAGCACAAGGACAAGCCAAAACTTTCCAGCCAGTCTGGGGGATTTTTAGCAAAAACCTGAGTTTTTGATGAAGCTGTTTACTTACAGCCATCTTTTTCATTTCAGGAGAGTTCCCTTGGTGATATTTTTAATTTTCAGTGGGTTAAACACTGCTGCAGCTTTCTGTGAGTAGCAAAATACTTTAGCTTTGCCATTTTCTGGCACATGGGTACACATTGTACCTCGCTTCGGGCTCAGTTGTTTCTTTATCCAGACCACACCAAAACAGTGCCACCCCGCAGCCTGTTCACCCCTCAGCTCTGCACGTCTCTGCTACTTCACCCTGATCTATGGGAAGCAATATTTAACATTCTGATGACTGAAAGTTCACACAGCACATTCCCTGTTTATGGCACAGTGACCCTTCACATGGCTCCCCACCCTGGCAGGTTTAAAGTGATCACGGACACTCCCCAACACAGTAACCCTGATCCTTGAGGTTGGGTTTGTTCCTTCACATTACACAGGATTTATTCCCAGGGTGTCTCATTCTTGCTTAATGCAGCCTCTGTGGCCAGGCTTCCACAGCACACAGCTGGTGTGATAGTGACAGCACTGGAGTTCTGCTGGCCTGCTGTGGTACACACAAGTATCTCCAGCACCCTGCATGCACTGAGTTATTTCTCATTCCCTTACTGCCAGGTTTTCAAAGTTACACTGAAACTACACAGGATTTGATTACATACTTCAAGATACAGCAGCAGTAACAACCAGATCATGGGAGCAGGAATCAATGACCCAGAAGCAGTAACCCCAAGTTTATCACCTTGCCTGCCTCCTGCCAGCTCTCTGTGCTTTTATCATCATCAAAGTGGCATAAACACAGAATGGTTTGGGTTGGAAGGGATCTTAAAGCTCATCTTGTTCCAACCCGCCTTCCATGGGCAGGGACGCTTTCCACTAGACCAGGCTGCTCCAAGCCCCATCCAGCCTGGCCTTGAGAACTTCCAAGCTTCTCTGAGCAACCTCTGCCAGTGCCTCGCTACCCTCTCAAGGAAGAATGTCTTCCCAATATCCAATATAACCCTGCCCTCTGCCAGTTTGAAGCCATTTTCCCCCTTGACCTGTCACTCCAGGCCCTTGTCAGGAGACCCTCTCCAACTTTTACATTTGCTGATCAGCTTCAAACCAGCACTAAAGGCAACATAGAATACTGCTCCTATTTTTTTAATTTTTGTTTTTTCTTTCCTTAGCAGGGTGTGTCCTCCAAGAACACAAGGCCAACAAAGGAAAGCTTCTGCTAACACAGACTCGAGTCCTCAGGGCTGTCTCTGCACTGCAATGCAATCTGTCCTTAGAAACGCCAGTGCCAGGAGGAAACTAGACACTTTTGCAAATAGCACCAAATCAAATATGTCAACATTACAAGCCGTAACAAACAAAAAATTCACTTGAAAACTACAATCCTTCCTGGTCAAGGCCATAACACAGTCATGTTCTTAGGCTCACCTTCATCAGGCTCAAAATAGCCCAAGAGTCCCCAGCCCAGTACAGCGGACACCAGTGCCCAACCTGCACCAGCAGTACCAGCCTGACTCCAGTGGTGGAGCCAATATAGCACATTGGGAAGGCAGAACTCATCCAAGACATGCTCAGGGTCAGAAACACAGCTGCAAGGTCTGCCAAGTCATCCAGCCTTGAGCTTGAGTGTATTTACAAGGTGGTCTAGCAAGCCTGGCTCTGTGTCTCCAGCTGTCATGAAGAGCCAGATGCTCCAGTCCAGCCCAAATGCCCTCTAATGGTAAGCAAGGCACAGGGAGAAGGGGGACAGGGTACTTCTGCCTTGACATGGAGACCCAGGATCAGGACTCCTACAGCCCACAGTGTACAGTGAGCAACAGTTACAGACACAACTCCCAATCCAAAAGCTTATCTATGCTCCAACTGTATTACTTGCACAAAAAATAGTGCTAGCCACCAGGGATTCTTTTCTTTTTCCCATGATGTTTCCAAGGTGAAAGAACAGACATTATCAAGCAGGTTTGATGACTATAAAAGAGAAATATCCTATCACTGAACCCTCACATAGTCTTTTTTGTGTGTTTCTCCATGTAAGTTCTTAGTTGTAAACAAAGGAGAACAGACAAGATAAATTACAGAGGAAGATGTACTTCAACAAATAGATAATACTTCTTTTTTCCTAAAACTGTCTCAATCCAGTTTATACTGGCTGGGAAACAGCACCCTCCATTCTCCTCAAACAACAAACAAACAAACTCTGCGCTAATGATGCAATTCCTGCAATCAAGGACACAGGCCTGGTTTTGCTGGAGCAGGCACTGAATGCTGTACCTAGGGCAGAACTCAAAACCTCATGTAAAGTAAGCTAAAAATCAACAATTTAAGTAATTTGCTGAACAGGAGGAAAAGCACTTAGGGAATGTTTTTCTCACAAAAGAAAAGAGGAAAGTTGGAAAGCTTGTGGGTCATTTTGAGTGCTTCCTGCAGAGGCAGCCACAGGGAGAGCTGTGCTGCAGCAGCAAAGCTCCTCTCCACCTGGGTGAAACCAGGACTTTGCTCCATCTCCTTCAGGCTACACCCAACCAGGAAAGAGGGTAGTTCAAAGAGAAAAGGGATGGCTCACCAGTCAAACCTGTCTGCAAAAATAAAAGTAATTTCCCAGCTGTGAAACTCACTTGAGGTGTCAGTGCCTTAAAATAGCAGCTGTGACTCTGCACCGCAAACAGCGGCTGCTCCGTGTGCCGGATGTGTGGGAGGGATGCGCGCCAGGGACGCAGGCAGGGGCTTGGTAGCCCTCTCTGTGGAGACATTTTTCCTAATATCCAACCTAAACCTCCCCAAGTTTGAAGCTACTTCCTCTTGTTCTATCCCTTGTTACCTAGGAGCAGAGACCAATCCCCACGTGGCTACAACCTCCTGTCAGGGAGGTGGGGAGAGTGAGAAGGTCCCCCCCCACCCCGAGCCTCCTTTTGTCCAGGCTGAGCCCCACCCCCCCAGCTCCCTCAGCTGCTCCTCATCAGACTTGTGCTGCAGACCCTTCCCCAGCTCTGTTGCCCTTCTCTGGAAACACTTCAGCCCCTCAATATCTTTCTTGTTACAAGGGGCCCAAAACTGAACCCAGGGTTTGGGGTGTGGTTTCACTAGTACCCAGCCCAGGGGGACAGTCATTGCCCTGATTTCTGCACAGCAGCAGCTGGTTTTATTTGAACTGTGTATTTGATATAAATTAAAGCTCTGTTGGAGACAGCTCCTCCAGAACTCCTTTATGTGCCAAGGGACCTCCCATATTAATACTTGTTATCACCAGGCTGTCCCAAACCACAATTTTATCAACCACAACACTTGTCCAGAGGAAGATAGTGCAACAGCTGCATGGAAGTGTCAGCTATTTTATGCAATGCTGTTTATTGTTTCAGAAAAGCAACTTTTAGAATGGAGTGGTTGCAGCCCTGTTTACCGACCTCCTCAAGAAGGCTTTTGGCTGTGCCTTTTCTTTCCTGTAAGGGAGAGAAAAATATCAGGATGAGAAAATTGGTGTATGGTAGTGAAAAGGAGAAATCAAGCAGGACTGTCCCTGACTCACGCTCCTCCTCGGCACCCATTCTGGCTTCTCCTGGGGGCTGAACTCCAAGGGTTGAGCAGGTAAGACAATCCGTTTCTCTATCTTATCTCTTGTCCATTACATTATCTTAGCACAAACACACAATTGTTTTCTCCACTGCTCAGTTAAACTCCCTCGGAGGGAGCAGCAGACTGGGATGCAAACAGGGCTGGGGGAACTGGTCCATCCTCCACTGGCATTGCTGGAAGAGGTGGCAACACTCTCCCAACAAATTAGCATTGCCCCATGCAAATAACTCGTTTGGAATTAAAATGTCTGCCTGATTTCTTTTCTGGAGCTTGCAGTTACCCTTCTCTTACAGGGGGATAGAACCAGTTCAGCTTTATCAGCTCCAGCCACCTCCATCATCACTAACCTCATGCCATGACAATATTACATCACCCATCAACAAAGGATGGCAGCAGGGTTTGGGCTCCTGAGGACACACATTCCTGCAGCTTTTCACGGGCTTGGTCCAGACAGGCAAGAATAGTGATAATCTAATAAATTAAAGGCACATTGACACCACGTTAAAATCAATTTCATGCTTCTAGAAAGGCCAGTTCAGTTCTTCCCACCAGCAGATGTCATTGCCTCAATAATGACAAGCAGGTAATTAGTAGGCTGTAATTAGGCTGCCCAGGCCCACGCACCGGCGCTGGCAGGACCATGCAGCCCGTCCCTCAACATCACGGCTCAGCAGGAGTGGGGCAGGATGAAGCCCATGCATCTTTAATTTCCAAGGCTCACAGCCCACATTCCCCAGGAAGGAGCAATATTTTAACTGTCCCCAGGAAGGACATTTTTTAAATTTGCAGGACATGGAGGTCACCAGGTAAATGCTTTAGGTGGCCAGAATAAAACAAATGTCTTTCAACAGGTCTTATGGGAAACCCAGAGAAAAGAAGGCAGAGGTTTAAAGTTTGTCACCTCCAAATCTTCCTGTTCTGTGCCTTCCACCATCAGATGGTGTGAAGGCAAAATCTGTTTCATCTGTGGAGCCATGAGCAGACAAAGCTACTGAGCCACGTCCAGGGGTCGGCAGCCACCTCTGATCCATTCAACAGTGCTATGAGAATACGGTATTCAAGACGATCCCTTCCCTGTAACGGACTGGGAAAACTGGTTTTGCAGCCCTTCAGTCATGCTAATTTGCTGATGGAAAACAAGGTGTTTGTAAGGGAAAGCCAGTTAAGTGGGCTTTTTTCAGCTTAATCACTGTATTAATTGTATAGGAGATGAGCACCATTTAAGTTGTATAACTAGCATACAAATCTCCTTAAGTAGGGTTCACTTAGAACAAGAGCATCTCACCCATGAAACCACTTTCTCTCCAAAAGTGTCCCTCCCAACAGCTGGCAGAGGTAAAAAGCGAGGAGAGGCTGCCCTGAGGCTCTTCACCACAACCCCAAAGGTCAGTAAGGTCACACAAGGTGTTCCTTTTTCTCCAGGAGACGGTTTCAGCTGTGAGAGGTTTACTTGGGCAGAATAAGTTGTGGACATATTTTGCTAAAATAAATGCTCTATAAGGCAAAGAGGACTGACTCAAACTCCTCTGAAGTAATGGAGTGCTTTTAGCAGCAGCTTAACTGCCCCTCAGGGGAGAACACCTCACATCTCCTTTGCCTGTTTCTTCAATCAAATCCACCTGCAGTTTTTCTACCAGACCCAGCCCACTTCTGCTCTCCTGCAAACCCCTCTTCTGCATCTCTCTTCTACAAATAAACCCCCTCCAGGTTTCCTCTGGTCCCCCCGGCCCCATGTTACTACCTACACTCAGTGTACAGTGATTTTCCCACAATTGTCCATAACACTCATTGAAAAACCTGGAGCATTAAAAAAAATTACTGTATTTGCTTTTTTTTAGCTGTTGTAGTTGAGCTGGTTCCAGGATAGGGCTGTGTCTGGCAGATCTCCACAGCTGCTGTGAAGTGATAAGTGCAGTGGCCACAACAGCTCAAAATGGGACAGGAAAGGGTGGGATGAGTGTCAGAGTGAGAACAAGCCATGACAAACATGAGGGAGGAGACTAAAACTCCTGATGAACCAGAGCCACTGACAAAGATGTCCACAGACCTCCAGGGCCCCGAAGGAAAGGAAGCCCTGCAGAGCTGCCTGGCACACATCATTGGTCCCAGAATGACACAGATCCAAAGCCAGTTGTGTTTTTCCTATCTTTATACATCTTCCTTTTCAGCCATGCTGCAGTTCTTTGCTGTCACACCACAGACCTGAACTTGACCTAGAGCCCTGGGGATAAACTCAACACAGGTGTGAATCCAATGGTTTGACCTGCAACGTGTGAAAAGGCCCCAACCTGGGAGATGTGACACCCATCCTACAGCTCAAAGCCACTGCTGAAGGATGATTTTGGCTTCCAGAGGAAAAAAAAATGGACAAAACCAAAATGGCTCCATGTCTACGTTTTGGGAACTGAGGTGGAGGGGGGTGGGGGTGGGGGAGAGGAGGGAGCTGGCAGGTGGGAGCTTTGGGAGCTCCTCCCAGCTTGCCTGTGGTTGCTTTGGGGCAGCTCTTCCAGCCAGCACACAGGGCCACCTGCAGGTCCCGTGGGTGCCACTGCCCTCTGCAGTCTCCAGAGGAATGCACAGCTCGCCTCCACACAGGACATTCCTTCCATCCCCCCTTCCAGCCTCACCTCACGTGGGCTTCCCTGTGAAATTCCAGGCCAGAAGAGAAGTCATCCAAAAAAAAAAAAAGCATTTACCTGCAGCGGGAGCACTGGAATCAGCACTGGGGGGAAGGAAGGTCCCTGTCCTGTGCATCCCCACACCTCGGGACTCCCCAGCAGAGCTGAGGTTCTTGTAGAAGGTACTGAGGAATGGTCAAAAGCCCCGAGAAGAAAGCACGTTGTCCCACACTAATCTCTCCTCCCATGTCCTTTTGTGGGAAACCCCACACCTTACACCAGCCCTGAGAACACGGCTAAAGGTGCCCTGCACATCCGAGAGTGGAGCTGTGGCCACACGCTGCCTTCAGTCACACAGTTTGGGACACACTTGACTCTGCACAGATATTTCGGGCTAAACGGGATACTTGAAGCTGATTTAGAGTCAGTGAAGGCTCAGTGGAGCATAGCACACTCAGCTTGAGCTCAAAGTGGATGTTGAAGCAGTTGAGGTGGGGAGGCAGAGAGCAGCACCAGGAGAGAACACACTGCAAGGATAATCACCAAAGATAAAAGTTTTGGCAACTCCCATAAAGATCCTTGAAGTTTTCTAGATCACTGAGATATGGCTGGGTCAGGATCTGGCAGAGGGTAGGGAGTGACAGCCCAGAAGGAGCCAGCACTTCTGCAGCCACTCATGGAGATGCATTGCTCTAGAGGCAGAGAGCTGTGAGCCGTTGGGACAATTCCAGAGTCCCTGCTCCTCCCCAGCCTGCATGGAGGGACCAGGAGAAATCCCCATGGAGTCTGCAGGCTGCATGGGACCTGTTTTGGAGGTGTCCTGGGAACTCCTGCCTGGCCCCCTTGCAGGCTGCCAGCCAGGACAGAGGTTGGTCATGCTGGTGTGCTGGGAGCTGTGGTTTTGAATAAACATTTCTGCTCTGAAGGCTTTTATTAGTAACCCAGTCAGATTATTACACAAAAAATCTACACCTCAATGCAAAAAGCAGAAACAGAGCCAGTTTTATGTGTGTATTAGCACACAGTATTTGCTTCGAAGCAGCAAGTTAATCATAAAAGCAATCCAGTCTGTGGCATGTTTGCAAAATAGAAAGCAGAAGATAAGAAAGGGCATCTGTGGTGAAGGTTCTGGCACCTGGGTGTTTTCAACACAGAGACTAATACCATCCATGACTCCTATGCACTGTCCCCAGGGCAATCTTGAAAGCCCTGATAATACTGCTGTTAAAAATACAGCAAGGGAAAGCGACTGCGAGTCTGGGCTTATTCCTGGGGGAGAAGCGGAGGAAGAATGTTCCCTGACAGAGCTGAAAATTTAGCTATTCACCAGTGTGCCCTGATCCCAGTGCAATGCAGAGTGCTCAGCTCCCCGTAGCATAAACTGGTGTCACTGTCAGTGTCCAAGACCTGATAAGCTGAACAAGCACCCATGGGCCATACTTAGCCAGCATTTCCAGTGTCAGAGCTCATGCACTTTTCCCAGTGATGAAATTGTATCTTTAGGTACAGAATCATAATGGGCTCAGGTAGTTTCCCTTGGGAGCAAGGTTTTGAACCATGGTCACAAACTCAGACTGAACACTGAAATCCCCCAACGATCATTACAAGACACACAGGCAACATCAATGTGTCTGTGCTGTTCCTTGCCCCATTCCCTGAAGCAGCCAAAGGGTGCTCACTTGCTTACATTTTTTCTCTGAACTGCCCAAGCCTGGTGTTTTTTCCACGCTGGTGAAACCCTGCTCTGAAGACAAACTGCATCATCTCACCAGCTCTTCCAAGGTACGCACTGCCAGAATACTTCTTGTGCAATGCCAGGGCTGGGCATGGCAGTCTCATTTCCTGATCTGAGACAGCGCAGTGACAATAATATTTTCCAGTGAATATATTTCCATTTTTCTAGTGACTGACCTACACCACCTAATTTCTAAAATATATCAACAAGCACTTTACACACCCAAAGATCAGCTCTGTGGCTGCTCTGAGCACTCAGCAGTTCTGAAAGCGCTTTTCCTCAGGTGATGCTCCTGCCTGCACCATTACCACCAAGCACCCTGCAACCAGGCTGGGTTCTGGAGACAGCCAAGTCCTCCAGCTGCTGCTTCTAGAGCCCCCTCCATGCCAGCTCCTGAGCATAACACACAAGCCTACGACAGGGATGCCTGAGCATCTTTCACCCAGTCACTGCTCAAAGTGTTTGTCTGGCCCTATAGCCTGTCTCCAGCCCTCTCAGTGCTTGCAGGTTACCTGGGCCAGGTGCATGCCTGAGGCCACCACACACTCAGTTTAAAAACAAGCAAATGTGAACATATGAACTCATAGTGGCATGAGTATGGGCTGAACACAGCCTGCCTTTCCAAACACATCCTTGGCTGGGGTGGATCTGCTCCCCAGCTGCAGCACCCATTTTCGCCTGCTCCAGCAGCCCTTTGCAGGGGAAGGACGTTACTTGCTCTTCACTAACTTACAGTTGGGCTGGTGGAAAGGCAAATCCTAAGCAGGGCCTCAGCTGTTGCATACTGAAGGCTCTGTTCTCAAAAGGAAAACAAAGATCACAGCTGTTGCTAGAGGAACAAACTGAATTTCATCTGCCAAGGCAAGGGTAAAGCCTGGGGCACTGAGCTCCACAGCAGCTACCTGTGGTAAGACCTCACTGGTCTCCATCCTCAGCAACTTACAGCATAGTCTTAGTCCAACCTCAACATTACCCCCTTATCCCAGCCCCCAGCTCACACAATGCCATGGTCTCCACTAAGTCCACGTTAATTCCTCACCCTCTTCAGGTTCCTGACCTTTTCTTCACACTCTGGCTCCACCAGCAGCAGTACGTACCAGAACTACAATCAATACTTGACAGAACAGAAGGAAAATAAATTTATAGTTTATTATAATTTCTGCAAATCAGCTTGTACTTGGGCAACAGATCTTTACAAAATCTGTTCTCCCTTCCCAGATACAAATTCCTTGCTGGAGTTAAGAAGGAGGCTGGGCAGGCAGTGCTGCTCCAAGGAAAGGGCACCAGAACTACGGCCATCTGAGAGGCAAGGGTCAGTCCTTCACTCCCTCTTGGATGGAAGAAAATAAAAGAACACAGAAATGAAAGTCAAGCTGAGACAGTCACCCAGGTCAGAACATTTTTAGCTCAAACAACTAAAGTTGGCAGAATTATAAGCAACTGGAAACTCAAAGATAGGAACTTGCTGTGGGATAAACTGAACCATCAGAGCATTGGGCAGCAGCAACCAGCTCCCCAGCAGTTTGGGGAACACATGCACCAAAGAAATCCCCCAAGAAGAATCACAGAACCACAGAATGGTGTGGGTTGATCAGGACCTTAAAGCTTGTTCAGTCCCACCCCCCTGCCACGGGCAGGAACACCTACTAGATCAAGTTGCTCCAAGTCCCATTCAACCTGGCCTTGAACAGGCATCCACAGCTTCTCTAGGACATCTATGCCAGTATTTTACTACCTTCGAGTGATAAGTATATGCGAAGGTCAGACTTTCAGAGATTTCAGCGGGAGCTCACAACACCCAGCCCCTGGGGCGCAGGAGCCGACGGGACCCAGCAGCGGCCGGACCGGTGTGGGTGGGGGGCGGAGGGGGGGTCATCCCCGAACGGGCGGGTACCGCTCCCGAGCTCGTACCTGCCCGCGGAGGGGAGGAGCAGGAGGATGAGGAGGACGATGAGGAGAAGGGGAGCGCCGAGGGGTCGGAAAAGGACCCGGCGGCAGCCGCTTCCTCCATCCCCGCTGCCAGACCCGCCGGGGTCGGCACCCTTCCCGGGGCTCCCCGGCCCGCTCCGCTCCTGGCCCCCGGCCCCGCTCACCTCCTGCGGCGTCGCCCGTCGCCCCCAACCCCACTCCGGCCCCGGCCCCGCTCCATATGACACCGCGCGCCGCTTTCGCTTTCCCTTTCCTGGCGAAGGAGGGGCGGCCCCGGCTGCCGGCCGTCCTCGGGGAAGGGTCTAGGGGAGCCGGGGCGGGGGGAGCCCAAGGGGAGCGGCCCGGAGCCGGAGGCACGCCTGGGCTGTGGGCAAAGCGACTCTCCCAGCCCGCCTCTTGCACAGCTAGTTTATCTCTTCCCCAGACTCCCGATCGTGATATTCCCCTGACCTGGAGTAGAACAGGTGAAGAAGCACTTCGGTTCGTCACCGAAGGGACCAGAGGGGTTTTACAGACATGTAGATGTGGCACTTGTGGACAGGGTTTAGTGGTGGGCTTGGCAGTGCTGGGGAAGTGGTTGGACTCAATGATTTTAGAGGGCTTTTCCCACCTGAACGATTCTATGAGTCCCGGTAGATACGGCAGACCCAACTTCCACATGGTCATTTAACCTCTTGGGACTTGAAGTGGAGGCACTTGGGATGGCGGGAGCAATGTTCTTCACGGGAAAGCAGCAGTCCCGTAACAGGAGAGCTCCCTCTGAACAATACCCTCTCTGCAATTGAGAGCAGGAGCTACACGAACTGTGGTGGCTTGGATAAAGCTATTGGAGCACTGAAGAGTTCTGATAGCTAAGAACAATTAATGAAAAAATCAAAAGGAAATTAAGTTGGTTCACTCCAGGGGCAAAGAACCCTCCAGCTGGTCACAATTAAGATGCTTCAAGAAGTCTCACTTCTAGCAGAAAGCCAACACCGACACAGCCAAGGGGAGAAAAGCTAGGGCTCTCAGAAGTGCTTAGCAGGAACAAGGAACATCCTCCTCAGCTGGTCTGCAATACCCCTCCTGCACAGCTGCTCACTCTAAGAGGCAACAGCTGCTACCAGCAATGCTCACTCAGTGACTGCAGGCTTTAAAGGCATTTTCTTCAGGAATTGAATTAATTACCTGGTGTTCTAGGGCAGTTGCTGCGTATCACTCATTATTTACCTCGCCTCGAATTAAAGGTGATCTAGGAGGCAGTAGCAAGAACGCTTGTAGTTTGTCAGAAGGCAGGCAAAGAGTCAAGTGATGGAGGTAAGACTTGCTGGCCTAAGAGGTCAAAGATGTACAGTGCAAGTGAGGCAGAAAAACTGCCTCCCTGCAGCTATGGACATCCATCTCCAGAAACTACTGGCTCTGCACAGTGCAGTCTCTGGTTTGGGGGATTTTTTTTTTTTTTTTCTCTTCTCAGAAGCACTTGTTTCTGCACAAGGATTTCTGGAATGCTGTTCCCAGGCTCTGCTCAGAAGAATGACCCCAAATGTAAGAAAAACCACAGCGCACAGGCTGCTAGAGGCACCAGGGGTTTTACATGAAACCACAGACTGGTTTGGGTTGGAAGAGATGTTAAAGGTGATCTCATTCTAACCCCTGCCATAGGCAGGGACACCTTCCACTAGATCAGGTTGCTCTAAGCCCATCCAACCCAGCACTGAACATTTCTAGAGATGGTCCAGCCACAGCTTCTCTGAGCAACTGGTTCCAGTAGGTACTTGCCCCTCCACAGTCGAGAATTTCTTTTCAATCTCTAATCTAATCCTGCTCTCAGTCAGTTTGAAGCCATTCCCCCTTATCCTGTCACTCCGGGCCCTTGTCTAAAGCTCTCCTGGAGCCTCTTTAAGCACTGGAAGGGGCTCTAAGGTCTCCCTGGAGCCTTCTCTTCTCCAGGCTGAACAGCCCCAGCTCTCCCAGGCTGGCTCCAGAACCCTCAGAGCATCTCTGTGGCCTCCTCTGGATTTGCTCCAGCAGCTCCACATCCTTTTAATGCTGGGGGCCCCAGGGCTGGACACAGCACTGCAGGTGGGGTCTCACAAGAGCAGAGTAGAGGGGCAGAATCTCCTCTCTCGACCTGCTGGTTATCCTAAAAGGGCTTGTTTCATTTTGCTCAGATCCTGGGCAGCACATCTGGGTTGCAGAAGTGCTGCAGAAGGGCACCTCTGGCTGTGCTCTGAGCTGATGATGGGCTCCTGGGTGCTGTAGGACTGTTTGGATGTACACAGTGACCTCTTACACAAGGATGCAGGGCACAGACAGTCCAAGAGATCTCAGACTGGCTGTTAAACAATGAAACTTCACACCAACAGCCTTTCAGTAGATATTAGGATGTATTTCTAAACATGAAGATGAAAAACTAAAAATAATATGTAATTTTAAAGATCATTCCAGATATTTTATTCTGAATTTTACAAATAACAAGCACTTCTCTATAAAAAACTAGGGTAAGAATCAATGTAGGTACAGCTAGGAATATTTACATTCTTAGAAGAAATTTGTGTATCTTTCTATATACAAGGCTGTGGCCATTACCAGTTTAAGGTACTCCCAAAGACATTTCTAAGTAAGGCTTTATGGTCCTGAGCCGATTCTATGTTTTAAGAAAATCATTTACAGCTGCCAGGACTAAGGTTCTATTCTACAAATACTGAAATAGGTATTGCAGTCCAGCTCCCTGGGCAATGCATCCCCTTCCTGTGTACCCACTCACCCCAAATGCTCACTTGGAAATGGGGGAGGAGTTCACACCTCTTCACAAAATAGTGTCAGAAGTCAGCCAAAATTGCCTCATTGTGGAAGATGAAATATTAAATGATGCTCATGGGAGCATTACATTCACTGTCAAGAGAGTCAGAGATTCTAACAATTATTGACTGTGGAGCACAAACATCACAAGTAGTTGTGGTACCTTTTGAGTTAATGGCATTTCCACTTGCAAGCAAAGAAACTGAAGTCAGAGGATTATCTGACATGCCTGAGATGATGACAGGAGTCAGCCTGAGAGCTGGAAAGGAAGGGATCCTTGTCCCCAACTCGAGGCCATATGCTCTTTCCCTTGGTGAAGATACTGCATTGTGACTGTTCTCTGGCAACAGGGAATCCTGCCTAACCAGGTAACTTTAACATGTACTGCTGCTGTAATACAGGTTATAGGCACCCAAACCATGCAGCATTTCCCAGGTTAAGGTCAGTCTGGATGTCAAAGTCTGTTTCATCTTCCTCCTCCGCAGCACAAGCTCACCGGTTTATCACAACTCCTCTTCCAAAGTAAATTCTGACCTTTCTCTCTATTCTGCAGGTATATCTGTAGTCACACTCTATGCTGCAAATCTTACCTGTTGCCAGCACAGATGCCACTCTAAGATTTGTGCATGACTGTATCAGATCCTTTTATATATATCTTGTTTATTGAAATATTCCCTGAGTTTCTTTTGGAGATGCCTGTTAGCTGGATTCTGCCTACCCAGTAGAACAAGATCCTTGGTTAGAGCTGAACTTGAAGAGAGTAGGATAAAACAGTCAGTACAAAATAACCCAGTCTGCTATACCAGTTACGTTCCACATTTCTGACTCAGACTTTATGTTTTTAAAAACATAAGCAAGGGAAAAAACCTTTTTTTGACACAAAGTGATTGCCATTGAGTTTTGTAGTATTAATCACAACCAGGAAATTCCCTGATTTTTCTGGATTAAAAAAAAAAAAACCAAACCAACAATAACAATAGAAAACCTCACAAAGAACTTTAGTAAACATCAAAATATTTAAATATTCAAGAACAAAAGTCTCTCTTTCAAGGCACATACTTTGATAAAACAGTGGGTAAGAAATTATAGCTAAATAAGCTGTTAAATGGACACTGCACTTTAGGACTGGAATTTCCAGACTAAATCATGTATCAGGCAAGCACGTATCTTACATTTCAGGGTATTTTCTGAAGCTGTTTACAGGAAGAGCATTATGGGACATGGTTGTTTACACTGGCAAATTCATTACAAGGAAGTTGCAGCTGAATGTGTTTTGCCTCAGATTCCTGTGGTTATCAGATCATTCTTCTACAACACACACAAAAAAAGCTGCTTCTCAGTGTTTCAGTTCCTAGACATAAGGTTTACAAAGAAAAATATCTGTACTATGTTTCACAACATACTCTTATGTTTGCAATGAATATTTTTGTAAGGCTGTAAGCCTTACAAATCAGGTCATATTTTTGGGCAAGGGGGACTGGCTGTTACATGCACTCCCCTGACATGTTTTTGCTCATGTCAAGGCTGTTCTGTGATGTGCAGTGAGGCTTGTAAAATCCAGACTCTCAATTTTGTCAGTAGCCTCAAATCACACACTGCATTTCAAACCTGCCTGCTCAGGGCTTTGTCAACCTACTACACAGAAGTGACACAACCTGACCCAAGCTTTGGATTTCTTTCCTTGGAAAAGTTGACAACACTATGTTTGTTGGTATCATTCTCTGACCCAGTGACATTGGTCAGCTTCCTGCTGCATTCAGACATTAAAATCCTAAATAAAGAGGTGAGAAAACGCAGGAAAAGTGAAGCAAACCCTAGAGCTCAAGATACTGGTAGGAAGAATTTAACCAAACCAAACCACTATAGTCTACACAGCATTTTCTACTTCCTTCCTGTGACGAGCAGTCCCAGACACACATCAGTCCCATTGCTGGAGTCTGTTACCAAGGTCAGAATTTGGGATATTGATTAATGAAAGACTGGAATCAGCCAACACCACCTATATATTTAAATACCATAGGAAAATGCAAAACTTCCCCAACCAGCTGCTGCAGTAGAGCAAGGACCTGAGAGTTTAGGCTACAAAGGTTTAGGCTGTTTATTATTATTGTCCTTATTTAACAAGACAGAACAAAACACAAGTGCTATGAGAGAGAAACCTTTCATCACTCACGTCTGTCACACTATAACCAGCATAGCACAAATGAGACTGTGTGTACATATATGTTGTATATTTAACAAAACACAGGTAATGCCATAGCATAAGGAACAATTTCTTGGCAGACTGTCAACAAGATTTGTGGGTTTGCTGGGTTTTTTAAAAACAATTTAAAAGCAATTCATTGATTATACAAGTTAAGTGAAACAACAGACCTCACAGCAATCATACAGTTGACACTTGAGGATTGAGACCCAGTGGTCAGAAATATATTTGGAGTTTCACTGTCAGTACATTCCACGATGAGGTCAATGCAGTGACATGATTAACACAAAAATTTACAACTGAATATATTAATTGTGTGAGTGCATATATGCACAAGTGGGAAAAACAGAGGACAGGGGAATTGTCTCCATCATCCAAATTGCACAGAAAACATTAAAACAATTTACACATAAAACTTTCACCACACACTGAAAGGGGAGAAGCCCAAACTAACACCACTCCCTCTACACAAAGGTGAAACCATTTGCATTATTTAGAATAAATCCAGCCTGAAAACAGGCCACATCCAAGGTCAGATGTAAACAACTTCACCAATAAGGTACAGTTGAAATCCAGCATTGGAATCAAGTGAATTTTGTGAACAAAATTTCAGTGCTAAATATTTTGTGCAAGACAATCTTTTCAGTCTATGCTGAGTTATAACATATCAGATTTTGAGTATTAATTCTAACCTTTCTTTGCATCTTTCTCAATTTGGTAACAAATTCAGCACATGCAAAGTCATTTGAGTAAGATCACAGAGAGGCATGTTCTCATAACCTTCACTATAATAAATAAGTTTCCTGTCCAGAAAGAGAAGTCAAGGAACCAAAAGCAATGAGCAGCTTTTCCAGGCAATTTTTACCTCTTGATGTAAGCATTACCTCTGGAGAAGGTTCACTGAAGAATCCAGGCCCCCTGCCAGCCCTTGAACTAATTTTCAAGTTTCTTTCAGCTGAACTATACATGTAAAGTTACAAATGATTGATCAGATTCTGCTCCATGGTACGTACTACTGCAGGAACACAACCGTGGCTGAAAAATCTCATTGAAGGCTACAAAGTATTTATGTTCATATAAAAAGAGAATGTAGGGAACACAGTGTTTAAATTAATAAATAAGGTTAAAATTACAGAAAACAAAGTGTTGCCACTGCCCTTTCTAGAATGAATTTCAGAAGAAAGGTCCATTAAACTTTCAGTCCACCAGGAAATACATAGGAGTTCCATCAAAAAGCTGTGCTTTTAAAAATCTCGGGATTTTCTTCTTCCTCCTTGGAATCCC
The DNA here is from genome assembly GCA_013397725.1 of Rhagologus leucostigma. Classification (NCBI taxonomy): domain Eukaryota; kingdom Metazoa; phylum Chordata; class Aves; order Passeriformes; genus Rhagologus; species Rhagologus leucostigma. The sequence continues at coordinate 185,919 of VZTD01005405.1, read as the reverse complement.
TTGTGCTACCAGATGGAGGCCTGTATTCTAATCTGGGGTTCGAAGAAAGAAAAAAGAAAATAACTTTAAAAACAGATCAGAGAACTTAGGAAAAAAAAATCTGAGTCCTGTCTGACATTATAGCCTCCTAAATTTAATATCCTGTTGACTTCAGTTGAACAGGTCCCTTTCTTATACCACGTCTATGCTCATGTGTATCTTCAATCAGAGCCATTGCAAAAGGCCAAGCGCTCTCAGTGCCTTTTAGATTAGCTGAACTAAACTGGAGAAGTTCAGCTCTTCCCCAGCACTTAGGAGAGTTTCAGGACCTAAAATAATAGATTAGAACCCACAATGTGTCCCTACACCTTGATGAAGCAACACACTTTTAAAATGCATTCCTCAGATGTACTTTTATTAAGTCATCAGAGTCAAATGATAAATTTGGAGCTGAGAGATATACACATGAACATTTACACTTGGGAAGAGGGACCAAGACTTCAGCCAAGCTTTTGTATTTTCAACAGAATACCTTTGCTGCCAAAACCAGCTTCTCCCTCTGACCATAACTAGGCGAGTCCACTCCTCAGAGCAGAGCAGTGTTAAGATCAGGTGGCGCTTACCCTTTCACCAGCAGCATTTGATCAATGGTGTCAGGAAGAGGCATACCATAGCTTTCAGGCAGAAATAGTGTCAGAATTCCTGACAGCACAGTCAGGCTCCCCATCAGGATGTAAGGCAGGAATCGATCATAGGCACCTGGTAAAACACAAAAAAGAAAAAAAAGAAAAAAAAAAAACGGTAGCATCAGCTCTAAGTCTCTGATAATTGCCCAGAGAAGCTGTGGATGCCTCACCCCTGAAGTGTTCAAGACCAGGTTGGACAGGGCACGGAGCAACCTGGTCTAGTGGAAGGTGTCCCTGCCCATGGCAGGGGAGTGGAATGAGATGATCTTTAAGGTCCCTTCCAACCCAAACCATTCTAGGGTTCTATGGTAATGTTTGTACCAAGGTACAGTGCTTTACCTGTGCAAGATTTGTGCTTTCAGTAAAAATAAAACCAATCAACCCCCATCACAGCCTGACATTCAAAGTCTATGTTATTATAAATGTGGTTGTAGAAACTCAAGAGAGTGGGAATAAATAGCTGTAAGAAGTGTCCTTATTGAGGCAAGAGAATTGAGTCTCCAGAGCATCTCTCCAGCAGACCAGTTAACTCACCGAGGTAAACAAAATAAGGCGAGAGGATGCTGCCCAGTCTGGAGGCCATGGAACTTGCTCCAACACCCATGTTTCTTACTACTGTTGGGTAGAGCTCAGCCGTGTAAACGTAAACCATTGAGAAGGCAGATGTGATTCCAAACTTCCCCAACATCACCAGGAGAATAGACAGCGCACGGATATCTGAATTTCAAACACAGTAAGGACTTAGGCTCTTGCAATTCATGGTATCCCTTAATTCCTTTGTGTTTGTGTAACTCCTGCCTAATTAACTCCAGTATCTGGTGTCTTTTTTTCCCTGTACATATCCACAAACATAAGCAACGTTCTTTTTTTTTCTTTTTTAAATTACTAGAAGTCAACAGTTCCATTTTCTCTTGAGAACGGGGCTTCCTGCCAAGTAAAAAAAAAGAAGAACAGAGCCAGAACTGCTGAGATCCTCTCAGGTTTCAAGGGCCAGACCTCTGCTATTGCCAAAAAAGCCATATATCCCTTTTTAATAAAGTGAACAAAGTAAAACATTTTAAACAAATTATTTTATTTTAGGTTTCCTAAAAACCTGGTTTTTCATTAACATTCTTACTACATTCTTAGTTTCATTAACACTCTTAGCTATAAAAAGTTAATTATAGGAAGTTGGGTTCACTTTAACTGGGACAGATAAGATTTGAAAATCAAAACAGATCATATCAGTGTCCAACTGACTCAAAGAATGGGGGGAAAAACCCCAAACCTGAGAATGCAGCATACACATTACCTGCAAAAAATAAACAAGGCAGTTCTTGCAAGTTCTCCTTTGCATATTCTTTGATTTGTAAATGAGTCCTAGGCAACAATACCTCTCCTTACATTCAACATCATTATCAGTAATGACTCCACAGCCCTATTAAGCTAACTGGACGAAAGATACATATGGTTTGAGATCCAGTAAATGTTACATGGCCCTCCTTTCCAGTTGCTACACATTATTTTAACTATCAACACTAATTCAGTACAAGCATCTCTGCTTATCAAAAATGCTTCCACAATGACTTCATTGAATGTAACACTTTAAACAAGCTCTAAAGTCATCAACAGCTGTTTGGGAAGCGAGTTCTGTGGCCTCTTGGTAACTTCCACTTACCAAATTCTGATTGGTCTAGTCCTGGTTTTACACCCAGACCTTACCAGGACACCCTGCCAGAGATGTACTTTAGAGGCAAAACTGGACTACAGCTCTAATCCCAAGAGATCACAAAGCCAATGCCCCACCTTTCAAACTGTATCTGAATGACATGTTGTGGGAGTTCCTTGTGCAGAGCACTGAGAACCAAGGAAGAGAGGCAAAGATAGGACATGAATATCTGTATTTAGTTCCCTCAGGACACTTTTCCTCCACATCCGCCCTGTGCACGGTACTGCACGTCACCTATCATACATATCTGAGATCAACTAATGATTCCATACGTGAAGGCACCAGCTGAATGAAGAGAAGAACACAGCCTCCCAAGAATAACGCAGCAGCCATTGAGTACCGTCGGGGGAGATTGCGAAGCAGCAGCCAGGAAATGATGTAGGCTGGGACTTCAATCACTGCTGAGAGGAAGCAGTTCATATACACGTTTCCGTGCAAGTTAGGTGTGTCAAGAGAAAGTCCAAAATAGCCAACTGAGATTATCATCCTGAAAAAACAATAGCAGGGTCAAACAAATCTCTCTTCTTCCTCAGGTTGCCATGAACCTCTTCCACATTTCCATCAAGCACAGAAATGGCTGCGTAAGGCAAATTCAGCATCTGGCAGACTTGTTCACCTCTGAAGCAGCTGAAGTGCTGACTTCAGAAACAGCAAGTTAACAATTAAACCATGTGGATGCTTTTGATCTTTCAGACTGCCCTTGATTTCAAAGAAAAAAATATATTACCCTGGGAGGAAAGCGATGATCATTCACACTGCAGTAATGCAGTAGCTGCCATTACTACAGTTTATAGCCTTAATCTGAAAGTCTGAGCTACTGAATTTTACTGCTGCTGAGGCCTACAGCAGCTTTCCGTTATGTTTACCAGGGAGCTCTGGGTGGAGAGCATTGTTTCTGGGTCCTTATGCTTCATGATTTCTGTATAAAGTCAGAGAGGAGGAGTATGGCATCCTGGCAGGCCCAAACAGCCCGTGATTTTCTCTGCCATGCCCCAAGCTCGCTGGGCAGCATCCAAATCATGTTGGCATGGCTGGGTGCCTGGGCTGGTCAGTGCAGCAGGACAGAGCTTGGTGACTGGCACACTGCCATCTTAATTTCCTGCCAGATGAGAACTGGCTTCCATGTGATCCAGGGAAATACACAACTGGCCTTGGAGAGAAACCCTGTTGTGTCTTGGGAGATGCTGGGTAGAGAAGGTTAAGCTTCACCAACAAGTATAACATGGCAAACAAGGAAATAATGGGCCGTGGATCAGGACATGTCCAGGTGCAAACATGAGGCACAGAACACTTGGCACTTCATCTCCTCCAGCATCTACCTTATAACAGAACCTGGAGCAAAATCACTGCACAGCACCAAGTGCACCATTGACAAAAGATTAGCTCTCCCTCCTCCTCACTGCATACTGGAAGAGCCTTCATGGTCCAGTTGCTTAAAATAAAGTTGCTTAGTGTACCTGGGAAGGTATGAAGTGACACAGCTGAGAGTAACCCCTTCCCTGCTGCTGTGGTGCCCTGTCCTAAGCTGTTCTTCTCAGAAATAGTTCTGCAGTGTTTTTCACACCCTGTGCTCCTTGGGAGTTATTTTTATAAACAAACTGTGATGCTGGGACTCCCTTTTGGTAGCAGTTTGCCTTAGCTTATCACATTGGCAAACTTTGATATAGTTATATATTTTTTAGGAAAACTTCAGTGGTAGTTACACATCCCAGGGTGCCAAGAAGCCAAACTTCCTCATCTCTGGTGCAAACTCTGCAAAGGGAATAGCTTAATGGCCTGTTACTTAGTCAAAATTAACCAAATACTCAGCACTATGTAAAGGTGATATACTGCTGTCTGCAACCATCCTCTTTTATAGCCCTTTTTTGTGAGAACTTTCAATTCATGATACGGAATACACCATCAGTATACCATGGGTTGGAAAACGATGTGCTGTGAGGAAGCACGGGATATTATATCTTTATATTTTGGGAAATTAATTTAAAGGACATTAGGTCACTGATATGCAGATTAGAATAATGAAAAAATTGCCCAACCTAACTGAATACTCTTCTGCAAGACAAGGTAAGATTGTGCAAGTCAACTGTACCTGTTTGACTCTTCCTGCCTATCGTAAAACTTGATTTTTAATGCGGTAAAAAGCCCTTCAGTATGGGTTACTGAATCCAGTAGAATGGATTACATACTATCATGTCAGTGTTTCTCTCAGCTGCTTCATCCTACCAGAAATGCTGTTCAAACAGGTTTTGTCTTTGATTTCTACAACCACACACACAAAACTGGTTGTGCCCAGGAGTTACTGCCCCACATCAAGATGATGAGGAGTAGGGCAGTCTCACTTCCAATTAAACATGAGAGTCAGTGACTGGACTTGAGTGGTAAGACATTATATAGACACCTTACTGACATTTCTGCAAGGAACAAACATTACTCTTCTTTTCGAGCTGTTTTTTGCACAAGTTCCCCTCTCAGTGTTTGTGGCCTTGTGCTTGGTGATGGGTCAGAGAACCCGGCTTAAATATTAGCCAAATCATCCTCTGACCCAAGATGCCATATCATCTTGTATGTGCTGGCAGGTCAGAGGACTGAACTCCAAGGCTCTGCCTCACTAAGGCACAGGAACATTGTTCAAAAAAGGCAGCATATGGACTTAGTTGGCTCCAAAGCACTTGAGGGACCTTCTTGGTTTGGTCACTAGGTACATGCACTAATTAAACCTCACTTGTACAGTCTCTGGCAGTTTGTAAGTTACCCCTTCTCTTTACAGCTTTACTGAGATTTCTAGTAAAGGAGAGTAACAACCATTTAATCAAATTGAGCGTAAAGTATGGCTTCAGCTAGTGAAAACCAAGCTGAAGATGACAAGGAGACAAAGCAGACAGCAGGAAAGTACAGGGAAAACTCATATGAGAACTTAAAAGGCAGCATTATCCCTTTAAGAACCTATACAAAAGAAATTGAAAGATTCTCCCCTAAGTTAGGCATCATGTTCAGATCCCTAGGCAAAGTTCTCTGACTGGGGGTAGGGCATGACTCATTCCTCTAAAAGCACTTTGTTACAGTCAGAAGAGCATTCCCCAAGGCCCAGGATCAGGCAGCATTCCCACACATCCATTGCCAGCTGATCGGATTCTTGCTCAGTTCAGGATAAGCCTGACTGCTTCAGAAAGGAACACCAATCCAGATGTGTTTCTACACTGTCACCAAAATGAAGAACCTGTGTAACCAGAATTTTGTTGTTTCAGCCAGCTAGTCATTGATTTTTGAGGTGGTTTTGTCCGTATGTCTTCAGAATACCTTAGTATTTAAAGTTACATACTCCCGAATCACACTTGCTTACCAAAGAAGCACTGACATAATTGTGATAGTTAGGATATTTCGGGTTTTCATTAAATCCAAAATGGTGTATGTCTGCTGTTTCTGGGAATTCACATCTTGTAGCTGTAACAGAGCAAACAACAAACAAAGCATGGGAACTTTAACTTCCTGCAAAAATAATAATTATGAAACTAAGTCCTACCACCAACTTATACCTCAGTATCTTGATCTGCTGAAACAGGTGCCCAACTTCTAACAAAACATAGGTAAGAGCCAACTACTTGTGAAAGTAGAAGCTCCTCTCTAATTTAAAGTCACTTAAAATTTAGACTGAAACTCTTAACTCCCATGACCAGTGACAGGACTCAAAGAAACTGCATGAAGCTGAGTCAGGGAACGTTTAGGCTGGGAGTCAGGAAAAGGTTCTTCACCCAGAGGGTGGCTGGGCACTGGTACAGGCTCCCCAGGGAAGTGGTCACAGCACCAAGCCTGACAGAGCCCAGGAAGCATTTGGACAATGCTCTCAGGCACATGGTGTGACTCTTGGGGTGTCTTGTGCAGGGCCAGGAGTTGGACTTGATGATCTGTGTGGGTCCGTTCCAGCTCATCACATTCTATGATTCTGTAGTAATAATTTTCTTTGCCTGAGGCTTCACAAAACAACTGCATTTTGTTACTTGAATTATAAAGCAACAGCATTAATTAATGATTTATATGTCACCGCTGAAAGGGTTCTTACATCCAGTTTTGAGCACTGCACCTTGAGAATCAGGTGAACCAACTGCACTCAGACTAGAAGAAAGTAAAAAGGATGATGAGATTTTTGAAAAAAAGTAGAGGGTTTCTTTAGCCTAAGGGCCAGAAGACCAAGGACATCTTAAAAGACCCAGAATAGTCTTCAAATACCAGGAAAAGAAAGTGACAAACTGTCCTCTGTGTCCATTGCAGACACAGCAAAAATTAACAAGATTAAACTGCAGCAGGGCAGAGTTAGTAAACGACTCCTCAAGCTGGACCTAAGAGTTAGGTATTTAAACTGAGACAAACTGGCTAACGAGCTGAAGAGTGCCCATCATTATCTAGTCTGTTTTTGAGATCATCTTCTAAGAATATAGACAAAAAGACAACAAACTTCTCCTTTCCCCATTAAACTTTCCAGCCCCTCCATATAAAATCACTTTCATATAAACAATGCAAGCGTATTCATACATGAAGTATGAGAACAAGTTTTGTGCTTGGTAAGATTGTAAAAAAAAAAAGAAAGATTTTTTTTTATTAGATCTTTAATTTAGACTCCTAAAGAGGGGGACTAAGGGAGAGATTTTTCAAAATATGGAACAGGTGATTTAAGAGGACAAATTCCATTGATTAAAACTATCAGCTCTGATAAAGCAACCTGGAGTTTGTGTAACCTCTGCAGTAATGCGAAAATTCTTTCTAAGTGATAGCTGGTTCTGAAGATCTGGATAATGAAATAGCAGTCTGGTACATGCCAAATTTCAGTGTGTTTGCTTTCAGAAATCCCATTTTCTACAAAAGGCAAACAGTCCTTTACCTTTGATAGCTTTCACTCTGCCTGAAGGCAAACTTACATCACACAAACTGTAGTCACTTCACAGCTCATAGCCCTTTCTCATAAATCACATGATCTTTCCTAAGTTTCCTCCAGTTCTGCCACTATTTGTTGCCAAGAAATGAGAAAAGAAAAAAAAGAAGAAACAAGCAAACCATAAAACAAAACCAGGAAGAGAAAAATTCAGCCAGTTGATGAGAAAAAGGGCCCTTGCCTTTTAAGAGCTGGATAAGCAGACAACATAATCTTTACCAAGACAGGCTCAAACAAGAAGCTATGAGAGAAGGGCACGGAAGCCAAAATGATGGTTTGAAATCAAACTTAGCATCCAAACATTTCTATCCCCCTCTTAAGGCATAATTCAACCAACCAGCCCCTATTTGTGCTCCGCAGCTGGTTTGTGACTTGTCACCTGCTGGACCTCAACTGGCTTGAAATCTCTGGAGTCAAAATTCTGCAGTTGCTGCTCTCCAGCTGCACGGGTTTGAGGGACTCTCCAAACATAAGCTTGGGTGGCTTCTCCATCCCAAACGCAGGAAGGCAAAGGGCCAGCCAGACTTCTGAGAACCTCTCTGCAGCATAAACATGCTTCCTAAACCCTCAAGAGGCTGTAAGCCTTCTGCTTTCCAGCTCTTCAGATAGCAGACACAAGAATAGCATAAACACACCACTGATGCAAAGGAGTTTTGCACAGATCTTTCAGCCACAGGATAACTTTTACCTTAGTAAGTAAAGAGAGGGACAGGAGTTCTGCATGTTGATCAAGCTCATTTTCCTTTGATGGTCAGAAAGTTAGTATGTTTTTGAGAGCTGAGGTGCTAATGTCTGTAAATACACACCACATTCTCCAGCCCACCCTGCTGCAACATCAGCATTTCCCCTTGTCCAGCATTCTCTGGGACAAAATCCCTACTCTTGCCCCTGCCTTCTGCTGCTTCACTAACCAACCCTATTCAGAGTCAGCAAACACATCAGTGCTTCTAAGAACGAAAGAGAAGATTCCAGGAACAGTGACCTTAGGCAGATGTTGGAGCCAGAGCTTATTTTCTGTTCTCCTGCTGCAATGCTGGCAATAGATGAGTTTTCATGGCTACAGCACGAGAAAGAAGAAGAAAAAAAAGGAAAAAGTGTATTCTAACAAAGATCCAGAGAAAAAGGTATCAGAAGGAATGTGTTTTCTTGGCATTCTCACTCTGTTCCAGTACGACCAGAATGTTTGCCCTACTATCTACTAATAAGTCTGGACAAACAGCTTTGTCTGCACCTCAGCTGACTTCAACGCAAGGGAAGCAGTTTCAAATCTCAGTTGCAAACACCTACAGCTTAATGGCTTCCCATTCTCCTTAGCCCAGGACAGAGGCATTCTAAAGCAAATGAGTATATTATACTCATTATATATATTATATGTATTCTCACTTAAATGACAAGACACTGTCAATTGTCAACCAGCAACTGCCCAGACAGATTCTGGAGATCTGCCGAGGAAGATGCTCATTGTCCTGGAATATGCAAAACAGTTTGTCTGTCTTGACTTTCAGAGGTCATGTTTGAATGTGTATGGAACTGCTTGTACACCTTAAGGGCACCCATCAGCTCAGACAAAGGGAAGATTTCCAAAGAAAACAGCGGCATGTAGGAAGAAAGAGATGAGAAAGATACCTGTCACTACTTCACCTGAAAGAGGCTCAAGTTTTGCTTTCCTTAACGTGGATTAGAAATTGGAATCGAGTATGAACTAGAATAACAGTATTTCCAATGTCACTGGCCAGGATTAGCCCTGTGTTAGACTTACACACAGTTATATTATAGACTGAATAAGCACAGAATCTGTTTGGTGCAAGTATTTAGATCACTAAGCAATAGGCACCTCAAATTCATTATCCTCCCCTGAAATATGGAGTTTAAAAGGAAAAAGGGTGGCTGTAAACTGGATGAAAAAGATGTTTGCATTAGAATGCATGTTGGCATTCCCATGGGAATGGGACCACAAAGGCTTTGCAAATCTCAGTGAAGGGAAAGGGTATTGTGCTTTTCAGCAGAAAACTATGATCTTTCACCCACTTGAGAAGCATATAATACAGCGCAGGCGTAACTCCATTCATCTGTCTGGAATTAACCGCTTTACATTAAGTCCAGCAAACAACTGGACTGCAAACAAATCTTACCTCACTAGGGTCAAGTATTACATCTGGGGCTGTAATGCCATTAGTTTTTGCAGCTTTTCGGATGATGTCTTCTGCCTCCTGAAACCTCCCCTGGGAGATCAACCACCGTGGAGATTCTGGAATGACCCTGCAGAGAAGGTTCTGGATAACAAGCCTGCATTTCCATAGAAAGCACTGCTGAAGGCACCAATACACATTGTTCCAGGCAGGAAGATCTCCAAACATGCCACATCTTGCAGGAATTAGTGCAGTGACAATAGAAATCAGATTTACAAGAGCAGACTAGTGTACAGAACAAGATCAGACTTATATGCCCTTACGCATTTCAGAAATGCTGAAGGAATTAGCAACGACTCAGAAAAAAGAGCAATGCAAACATTCAAAGTAAGGGAAAATAGATTAACTACAGAAATTCAGAAACGTGAACACACAACATTAAGAAGCATATCCTTAGAGGCTAACACATATAAAATTAGTAACTGTAAATTCTGTCACAGAAAGGCAAGTCAGAGAGCAGAATTCCCCAGTCATTCGATTGCGTAAGAACCTGTATGGAAGCACAAACACAACTGCTACTGTAAGTGAAGGAACACCACCACCACGTGGACTATTTCAGCTTTACATGCCACCCAAAAGTAGTATTTTAACAACTACAGAAGAAAACATGGAAGTCCCACAGCTGTGCAAGTATTGTTTTGTAGTTTATCATATCTGTGTCACCCTACCAATGTCCAGAACAACTGGTTTTTCCTTCTGCCCTTAGTTCACACCTATAATTAAAAGCCTGGGGATTTCAGTTGGTGCAGAAGTATGAGTTTTATTGACCTTTTTTTTTGCTTTCTTTGCATGTGCAAGACTTAATTTTACAGAAACCTACAGAAAATGAAGAGTAGGTTTTTCAAGCATCAGTCAGATCACATACAATGCCATGGACTGACAGCTAAACGACTGGGAGAGTAAAGGACACAACACCCATTCTTCACCTAGCCACTCCTGAATTTCATTAGCTTGGAGTGATCTTAAAAATCTGCAGATAGGACCTTCTAAAGACTAAAGTCTTGTAAATTAGTTATACTCACCACCAGAGTGGGATGCAGAGCAGCCCAGGCAGGGTGAGTGCCAGCAGCAGCATCCGCCAGTCTCGGATGAAGAAAGCAAACAGAGGCAGCAACATGTAACCAAATGCGTAAAATATGCACACACCCAGTGTGCAGAACAGTACACGGATGGATTTGCCAAGGATTTCTGTGCCTGTTCAAAACAGCAAAGGGATTATTAACATTTTAACTTAGTAGCAACCAAGTAACTTAACAAAAATACGCTTAGCAATTGGCTTTGAAATGCGCTGCAGAGTTGCAGGATATAGCACTCTGCAGTCCAGGTGGAGAGGCACCACAGAGCTGCTTCATGCCATGATCCTGCATCAATGGAGATATTTATACATGTAAAAGAATGAGAACTGGGCCACATAGCATTTCTGTAGCTCAATATGTAGGTCATATTTCTGTAATTTTATCTTTTTAGAATCTCACATTTTAGCTGAGGAGCTGAAATCACCTGACATTCTCAACAGTTAACCTTAGCTTGATCTCCAGGATCCTCTCCAGCTTATGAAGAGTGACCAGCTTCTTTAAAGAATAATTCAAAGGTGTCTAAACTAAGTTCCCAACTTGTATCATCCTCTAAAAGACTATTTAACCAAAAAACCTCACAGTCTTTTGGGGTAGACATATGGAACTCGTGTTGGTCACAAAGACCAGGCTACTGGCAGGGGAATTAAATGCACAAACAGGGGTCAGTGCCCGCCTCTGAAATGTTTTGGGACCTGCAAATCAAGAGACAGAAAAAAAAAATACAATCTTTCTTGTTTCCCTGGAAATCAAAGAAGATTCCAGCAGTTGCAGCAGGCTGTGTGCAGTGAGGTTAGCTAAGCACTGCTTTCACCCCTGAACTGGCCTTCCTTGGCTCCAAAGGAATTTATTGCCACCATTTGGTACTTTGGACAGTGAGGTCACTGAAAATAACATCAATAATTTATTTTTTAAAAAATCTCAGATTCATGAGGTAATTCACATTCCCATGATTATTAATGGTCTTAGGTAGCTTGAAAAGTATACAAAGCAAAAGTCATGCCGACATTTCAATTTTTACTATAGGCTGTTCAAAAAAGAGTTTATAAAAATTACTCTACCTATCTTGGTTCTTTTGCAACTTTTAAATTAAACAGATATTTAGGCCCCAAAATGGACATCAGAAGTCCCTGAAAAATCATAGAATCATGGAATGGTTTGGGTTGGAAGGGACCTTAAAGATCAGCTAGTTCCAATCTCCAAAAAATCATGTCTCATATGTCTTATCTCTCCAACTAGAAGATGGACTTTATTTCAAATAGTCAGTTTCTGGGGTTTTGCCTCTTTTAGGATGGTCAACCACAGAAATAATTCAAATTGCACCTCTATCAATTGGAAGCTTCCAAGAAGAAGACAAGTTATCCATGCATGATGAGGCCACATTCTCAACTGTGTTGCTTGGCAAAACAAATCAACCCTTAGACAGTACTGAAAAGGAGCAGGAAAAGCACAAGATGAAAGGACACATGCAGTGCCCAGCAGGACTTTCATACCAAGAACAAATGCTGCCACGTAGTTAGATATCTGTCCCATGCCAACCAGCACAAACAACACTGAAAACATCTCCCAGCTGGTAGAGAAGACCTGTATGAAACTGAAGCCAGTCTGCATTGCCAGAGTTGCAAACAGCACATTCTTCCTGCCAAACCTTCCATGGACAGATTAAAAAAAGAAAGAGAAGGGGGAAAAAAATATATGATTAAACAACATCATGAATGAAATCTTCAGAAACAGAAAAATAAAATTACTTATATGCATACTTAAGGAGATACAAAACTTCTGCAAAAAGCAGAGGTTCAGGAAATGTGACACAGGCACAACTATTCTAAACACATTAAAAAAATCACTGGCCAAGAGAAAGTAATATTCCAAGGGTTGCTAGTTAAGTTGTCTTTAAGTATATGCTGGAACACTATTCCTTTCTTACTGATAGGATGAGCTGGGAAACAAATCATCAGGAACAAGTTACTTAAAGTGCATGAGTATCCAATGCTTCTCCTCCTCCAAGGAGCACACAGTCCATGACACAGATCAACACATTAAAAAAAGAAAAAGAAGGAAGGCTTCTGAAAGAAAGGTAAAACTCAGATTTGGAAGATGCTACTGGCAGGCAGTGATCCCACGCCGCAATCTTCATTCCATTTGATTTAAAAATGAACAAAATCAAGGGATTCTAGAAGATCTCCTGATGAAGTATTAAAAAAAAACCCCAAAAACCAAAGAGAAAAGAAATTCAACTAAATGCAACCCATCAAGCTGCTATAAGAGCAGTTGCTGATGTTCTGGCCCAGGCAGCCCCACGCTGCTGGGACAGGACGTGCTGAGTGCAGGTTTCACAACTCCAAAGTCCGAGCTGACCTGAAGGTCTACAGCTGGTGCCATGGGCATCAGGTGGGTCACAACGCATGAAGAACAGACTGTTACTTGAACCCCCCAAATATTTTGTCAACCTTCATGTCTCAGGCTCACTGCAGGTAGCCTCACTGGAGCATTCTCCTCATGGAGAGAAGGAGTTCTTGACCATGAGCTTGCTGTCCTTCAGTGACTACAAGTAACTGGATGAGCTGCATCGATGGCCTCCTCACCTGCACCTAGTGAGGATCTGTGCTACCACGGGAAGGAGCTGCAGGAGACTGCCAGGAGTGTGAAGGTACGAAGCTCACGGATTCCGGCACCAGAACAGCTCCTGCTTCACCTGCTGGGTAGTAACCATGGGAGACACTCAAGGATCCTTGTAGCAGACAAGGAGCTCTTTGGAAGGAAATACCTGAACCTTATGAAGCAGTAGCACCAGGAAAAGGTGGCGAGAGACTCCCCCACAGGGAAGAGGGGAATTGCCCCTCCCATGGCAGGGCAGCAGGAAGGCATGGAGCTCTGCTTGGGGACGGGTGACAAGCCAGCTGAGATCATGGGTTGGGATTAGCAGGGTGGCGGGTGTCTGCTACAGCTACCTGATCAGAAAGAAGCAAATAGGGCCTGCTGCACAGCACCACAGGAAACCTCCTCATGTCCAAAGGCACTGGCCATCATAAGGGCTTCAACCACTCCAGGACACGCTGGAAGGACAAAACCCAGAAGGTTTCTGGAGCTCACCAGTGATGACTTCCTAACACAGATGGCTGAGGAGCTCACAAAAGGGAGACACTGCTGGACCCCATGCTTGCAAACAAGGGAGAACTGTCTGGGGGTGTGAAGGCCGGCAGCGGCCTGCTGGCTGTGCAGTGGTGAAGAGCAGGATCGTGAGGGGAGGAACAAAGCAGAAGGCAGGATCACAGAGAGAGCAAAAAATGGCCTGCCGAGGGACTTTTTTGGAAAGAAAACATGGCATATAGCTTTGGAGAGAAGTACAGGAGGCCTGGTTAATTTTTAAAGATCACTGTCTCTGAGCTCAAGATTGGTCCAATCTGACAGGAAGGAAGCTACAGAAAGGCCCTAAATGATGCCACAAGATTTGTTCCAGTGAGAGAGATTATGTTTCAATGAAACAGAAACTCTGCAAGTATCAGCAAATTAGACGACCACATATTGTTCTCAGGGAATCAGGAAGACAGCACACAATGCATTGCACAGCAAATCCCAGGGAGAGAATAGAAAAACTGAGCTTTACAAAATACAAACAACTGGTGGCATCACAAAAATTAATGGTGTCTTCCTTCTTTTTTAATGTTTGTACCGATAAACAAGAAAGTCTTGCTTGTCTGGAGTACAGCTAAACAGCATTTATGCTTTGGAGCTTCCACAAACACAGATCATTGGACTTAAACGCTGTATTTGATGATGAGAAAGAGAAGCTATAGGTGTTTATTAAAGAGAAATCCCAATTTCACCTAAAAAAAAAAAAAAGGAAAACAAGCCTCAGGGATCCCTGAGGAACATAGTCCAAAATAGAAGAGAATGTCATTGATCTGATTTTTCCAGACAAAACTTGTTGCAGTGTGCTATGGCCAATTCCCCTGCCAGCAATACCACAGCAGGTGCACTGGTTTAATGTCCAGGAGCCCTGTGAGTGCCCAGAGGGCTGTGCAAAGTATATAGATCACCTCCCCATAACTGGCTGCTGCCATCTCCTCTCCTTCCCCCCCATATTTGGTTTCTCCCTCTGGAAAGTTCTGTATCCCTCAGTCCCCCGTTGGCCCCCGTTACCCCTCTCCTCCCTGTACCCCTTGCCCGCGAGAATTTAAACCCTGCGTCCCTGCCTCATTGGTTATTTTGTATTTTCCCCTCCCACTGTGGAAGGGATAAAGTATCTGAGTAATGGCCACCCGGCGGCTTCCATGTGGGACTTCCAAGTTGATTAAACCCACTCCTGCTCTCCCACGCAGAAGTCCCTCCGCCTGGTTCTTACCTCCTCAGCGTGCCTGGACCACCGGTGGGTTAGGCGAATCCTGGCTGGAACCTTGCCAACCCTCCTGCATGCCCTCGAGCAGCCTCTGCCACCCTCTCCCTTGTGGGTGGGTGCCCGGCACTTGTGGTCAGCGAGCTAGCCGAAACATATAGTGCCGTGGCAAAAACTTATCTCGTACACCTGTTTTCTGGCATAAAACCAGTTTTCTCTAGAGTGATTTCGTTGCAAGAACAAACAGATGTAGGTAACACCTACTAACAATCTTTGTAATATTCTGTTCTAGTTCAGGACATTTCTCTACACAATCTGTGTACACTCAGGTTAGACAGTCACAGAACAAAGACATGTTAGTGGATGCAGAAAGACACTTGTAGGAAAGTTGACATACAAGAACTGCCTACAAATGAGCATCAAAGAGACAGCAGCTCTGGTGTATATACTTTACTTGTCTGAGAGCTGTCCTGAGATGAAAGATCCCAGCAGGACACCCACAAAGAACAGGGAGGTGCTCAGGGGTCCCTTCCAGTCGTTGGCACATACGAGATTCCACTGCAGAAAGAAAGAATTGGAAAGTCTTTTAATAAACAGGATTTCCCCTCCCTCCTAAACTCTGCTGAGCTGGGTTTGGAAGGAGAGAGAACAGAATTACAGAACGGTTTGGGCTGGAAGGGGCCTTAAGGACCATCTCATTCCACCCCCCTGCCATGGGCAGGGACACCTTCCACTAGACCAGGCTGCTCCAAGCCCCATCCAACCTGGCCTTGAACACTTCCAGGGATGAGGCAGCCACAGCTTCTCTGGGCAGCCTGTGCCAGGGCCTCCCCACCCTCATAGGGAAGAATTTCTTCCTAATATCCAATATAACCCTGCCCTCTGTCAGAATGAAGCCATTCCCCCTTGTCTTGTCACTGCATGACCTTGTAAATAGCTCCTGAACTTGATTTCCCTGCATATAGTAATGTTTCCTATTAAAAATTCACAAATTTAAGAAAAATTGAACTATTGAAACAAGAATATAGAAAGA
The DNA here is from genome assembly GCA_013397725.1 of Rhagologus leucostigma. NCBI lineage: Eukaryota > Metazoa > Chordata > Aves > Passeriformes > Rhagologus > Rhagologus leucostigma. The sequence goes on along the minus strand of VZTD01005405.1, from coordinate 169,991 downwards.
AAGAGCCTCTTTATTACATTTTAATATGGTTTTGAGAGACAGGAGACTGCTCATTCTTCACTGGGAATCTAACTAACCTCAACTAGAATCTTTGGAATACAAATTGAAATATACACCAAACAAACAAAGATTTCCAAAATTAAAACAAAAATGAGGAATAAAAGAAAATATTTATTAAATAAAGTCTTCAATAGTTTTCAAGCTCCTACCCAGTTCAGTCAGATGTTTTTGAAACAGCACTCGTGTTATTTTTCCATCTACATAAACAACTATCATTAAAAGATTCTTAGTTCTGTTTTGGTTATCTGGGGAGAAAAGGTGTGTAAATATTAGAAGAAAGGACAAAACCCAGCAGGGATCCCTCATCCCCTCCTTCAAAGCTATGTTGTGACTGGAGGAGTTCCCAGAACTCTCCCAGTACCTGCTGCCAGAGGGCAGGTGCTGCAGCCTGCAGGAGAGGAACTGGGAGGCAACAGATGCTTCTGATGTGAGACCAAACCCTCCTGAGCTTAGTTATTCAAACAGCTACCTCAGGGCCCCTTCTGCTGTTTCAGCAATGGACAATTTTAAGTTTTAATCTGTATTAAATAGGCCAAAATGAAAATATTCACCCTGACCAGAATAATTAATCCTCCTTGTCCCCCAGTTACAAATAATTCAGTACTTCTTTTTCAATTTGTACTGGAACACCCTTCAATGCTTTGATCTGCTCCATAAGAAATGCAGTTGCTGTGTGTCCCAGCTCCCCCATCCATCTCATCTGTACTCCCACATGTGGGAATGCTGGTGTTTCGCTGTCCGCCAGCCCCACCTCCTCAGCACTAAGCCTTTGACTCCAGGAATCTCACAGCCCTCAGCCTGTTAACAGTCATGCTACAACTACATCCTAGTCCGTGTTTTAAGGCTGGAGGATCACTTATAACTATGCACAGAATGAACAACACCAGCAGTGGCCTTCCACTGCCAGATCCCTGTGTCAAAATGCAACTGAGCCATCACTTATTTCATGGAATAGCATCCAGTTTTGAATTAGAACTGGGAACTGTTCCAGAGATGAACTATGGTCACTCACACAGGCTGCACTCTCATCGGCTGTCCAACTTTAGCTTACACTATCTTATATTTATAAGACCGTCATCATAATTATTATTTTTAAGGTCAAAATGCACCTTTTTCCAATTTGTAACTGTATTCAGGTCATTTCATAACCTCTCCATTGATAAATCTGTTTGTGGTTTTATGTCTGTAAAATCTCTCCTCCTATCAGATTTCATAACCCTCAACATTTCTTTCCCAGACCTTTCCAGCCTCACAGCACCTGAAGCTCAGGTACCAGCACTCCAGGCAGTGCTCCAGTACATCCCACCAACATCGTTGATTAAGCATCACTACAGAAGTTCCTTCCAGAACTGTGGCTTTCTAATGTGTTAACAAATGTATCCCACTCATGGTATGGAACTGAACTTACTGTAGTTATCAATATCATTTAGATTATGAACTATAATTAACAATTATAGTTAAATCTGTATTATTCAACAAAAGCTGTACTTCGTTATAGGTTAAAGAAAGTTTGAGCCTGTCTGTCTTGACCACAGAGGCTAAGCCAGCTAAGAAGCTTCAGTAAAATATACCTGGCAACTTGGAAATACCAGCAAATGATTATTACCAAATTTATAATTTATACAGGCCAAAGGTTTCAGAGGTTATAATATGCCTTCATATGATAACACCTACCAGAGAAACAAACAGCACAAATACAAATCCTGCTGTTACAAAGACTTGCCTACTCACAGGAAGTTATCTTTGTATCAACTACTGGAGTCAGACATCCTCAATAACAGAACTAAAATCTTTCTTGGTGATTAGTCTGTCATTACTAAATAGGTCATTACTTTCCAGCTGATCACCCTGTGCCTGTGAGTCCACCATCTCTTTTCGTATGTCCTACACCCTGCACTTTGGCATAAGGCTTGCACAACACTTGGATTTCCAGACACTGGCATGTTTGTGTCCTATAACAAACATTTTCTTCAGATCACTGAAGTGGAGACCTTTCTTAGAAAACTTCATAGAATTAAAATGTTTAGCACAGCTCTGCCAAAACCTTCTTGCATTATACTGGGCATTCAAATACGGCAGTGATTACCAGCTTGTTTTTCTGGCCTCTCTGTTAAAGCACAGTGAGGAGCTGTCATGCTGAAGACCACTTGAATCAGGCACCACAGTGAACTTCAACATCAAATTTCCACGTAGAACTACCTTGGTTGTACAATACCAGTTATTTACAGACTCCACAGAAGCACAACAATTAGAACAAAGGGATTTTAAGGCCCCTTACCCTTTGCTCCAGTAAATAAATGTCAAAGTCTTCAACTTATTAATGACACACCCATAAGGTCTACTATATTGCTTGTCAGTGATGATAGCATCAGCCTTCCAGAATCATTTTGCAACCATACCCTTCCCTCAACTGCACATTGTCCAAGAGGAAGTCACCAAGGCATTGCTTCTAGAAGACCAGCATGGCAAAGAGCAAGTGTCCCAGGAGCAGTTACCAATTAAACTCTGCTGCTGGCAGTGCTGTTTGGACACAGCATACCGTGACCCAGTGCTCTAAAATCATGTGCTATTTTCACTTAGTATCCTTTGAACTAGCCTGCTAGCTATAACAGCCTTTCCCTTGTGAACAAGATAAGGTTAACCTCGGCAAGGTATCTGGGCTTCAAATACGAGAAAAACATTTCCGCTCTGTTTTCAAAGAGCAGCTGCTTATGTTGTGAAGCATCGAGCTACTCAACACTGGTACCCAACGGAACAGAGCGTTCTTGCTCTATTTTGTTATAACTTTAGGACATCCTGTGTTGCAGTTTAAACTTGTCTTCTTACTCACCTTATAGATATTTTGTGATTTTTGTACTTCCCAGGCAATTCATCAGGTTCGGGTGATGTCTGTCCGCAGCCTCACACCCAGCATAAATGATCATTTGTGCGCCGGAGTTGAGGTGTGCTTATGCACCTCCATAGGCAGATTCCTGGCTGATGCCAGTCACTTGTGAGGATAGCTGGGAAGAGGTGATGGAGAAAAGAGGGCAGGCTATGGAGATGGCCAGGAATGTGGACAGCTTGGGTTAGAAGGCAGGGGGACCAAAAAGAAGAGGGACTGAAGCAGTTGCTTCTCAAGCACAGGTTTGGGGCCCGAGTATGAAACAGTCCCAGGCACTTACAGTCATCACTTACACACCTCTCTAGGAGAGCACTTTCCAAATTCTGCTTCATCTCTTACATGCCAGCTGCCTGGAACCATGTCTCCAAATCCCTTGCTATAAAGGCAAGCCCGGTGACAAAACTGAGAAGAATAAAAACTCTATAAACTACTCCATCTCCTCCCTTCCACAAACTCAAGACCCTTCCCTAATGCCATTACAAGAACTGTAAACAAAGCTGGACTCTGACAAATACAAAATTTCAAGAGCCTTACTTGGTTATACTCCTGTCCTACAAGGAAAAGCCTTATAGGAAAAAAAATTTACAGCTACAAGATACCGTGTCTTCCCATTCCTTTATTTTATTTTTTAAACTCTTTTCCTGTCTTGCTGAGAATAACATGCAGAATTGAAAAATTGAGTAGTTCCATGTATTAATATTTTCTTTTTAAAAATCAACATGTTAGCAAGATTTTTTGAAGCTAGGCCAATACCCTGTATTTTCTCCTTCACTTGCTTCTGTCACCAAGTACAGGCAGGTTCTTCAAAAAATCCCAGTCTCACAACCAAGTACTGACAACCTTTGATTCTGAATCTGGTTTTGTTTATATCCATACAAGTATTCTCTGCTTACTTGAGAACTATGAGTGTTATTAAACACCCTTTCCTCTAAAAAGACATTTGTATATTCCAAATACTTAGAAGTTCTAGATGTTACATTGAAGCTTATTATCTAAAGCAAACAGAAGTCTGTATCTACAAAACACACATTCTGCTTGATTTTCCCCCCTCTAGTTGTTTTACTTTTTTACAGAGATAAAACTTGCATAGAACAGGAAAGCAATTGCCAAATATTTTACAATTCCAGTGCAGAAGCTGAACTGTTCCCCACACACCACATTTTTGAGATGGCTGGAGAAAAAGGAAATGGGGCACTGCCATCAGCAACTGAGAAGCCTGAAGTGAGTTTGAATTTAAAAGTAAAGGCAACATAAAGGGAATTTTACCTTGTCACTAACTGTCCACAGTGCCTCTAAAAGAGCACTGTTTCCATTTACCAATATCAACTGCAGGCCTATCATTCTTTAACAATATTAATCTTATTTTATGTTGCAATATCAGACATACCTGTACTTCGTACAATTCTGAACACTACTGCATGATATGCTTTTTAAATCACACCTTGAAAAACACAGCATTTTACAAATACCTTTGTATATCTGTCAGACACTCATATTTACTTATTAAATGAAAACTAGACTTCCTTTTCCTTCTTTTGACAAGATTAATAATACTAAGCTTTTGTACCTGCAAATCACCTAAAGGTCTTCCCACAGCTTTTTCAGCTCCCAGGGCTGAGAAGTTATCAGTATGAACTTCAGCCACAAAGATAAGCAGATATTAACCTACAACAATAAAAAGAAGCACCTGTTTTAAAAGATGATAAATAATGGAAGTGACTAACATTAATGAAGAGTTGGGTGAAAGCTGAACCTGGATGACACAGGGTTGATTTACAATCTACTCCTGCAACAGCCTGGTCTAGTGGAAGGTGTCCCTGCCCATGCCAGGGGGGTTGGAATTAGATGACCTTTAAGGTCCCTCCCAACCCAAACCATTCTATGACTCTATAAATTACAATGTCTAGCACAAGCCTGTTTTTATTTTGGCAAAGCGAAACAATACATCCCTCTGCCTTCCAAAAGAGTGAACGTCGAAACCTCTGGTTAACCAGCTGTGCCACAGAGCCCATTTGTGTCCTCCACACGTCACTGCTGCAGTCTCCCCTTGCTTCCTGAAGCCCTGGCATAACCCACTCATCTCCAGGGACTGGGGTCTGACAGCACAGCAGGGCACTTGAATCCCTGGGGTGTAGAGAATGGAAACCTCTGGGCCCTTGTCTCTGCACAGAACTTTCTCTCCATGAACACCCACACAGGATGGAGCACCAGCCCTGTGCTAAGACTCTGAACACCTAGCAATTCCCACCATGTGCATCCTTCCTCTGAAAAAGCCAACAGTCCCTAAAGCTTGCCAATAGCAAAACAGAAACAAACCATGCAAATCTGGCATACAACACCTGCACTGATTTAAAACTGATGAACAATACAACACCTTTTTTAGAAGCTGAGGATGAGTAAGTGTATCCAAAATTCAACGTCTGTTTATGGTTCACTGCTTAAGAATTACTCTTGTATGAACTGAAATGTTCTGACTGATGTATCATCTAACACCCCATTATATCATATTTCTAGTGCACTCATGCCCTTAACTCCACTGCTCAATTCTAATTCCAGTTATTCTGTATAGCCCCATAACAGCCATGACTGGCAGAAGTTAACCTTTTCCCTTAACTACTCCTGGTTTAATCCTTTTACTACCATGTATGAACTTTTACTGCTCCTACATTCATCTTTTACAGGACTTATGGAGCAATTAGAATGACACAGTTGGCTTCTTGAGCCAAAATAAAGCCCTTCTTATCCCCTGAGCTACAGCATTTCAAAAAGTAAAAGACAGAAAGGGATTTTGTTACACTGGAGCTGGTTAAATACTGCAGACTGGCTAATAACAACCTCCTGTTGTTAGTCTGTGAGAAAAGAAAGTCTCTCTTCAAGTGGGAGAGAACTGAATGTTTTAAGTCTCCCCTGAAAAGCAGAACCATAAACAAGGTTTCTCTGAAGTCATGAGAGATTCAGCAAAAACCTTCCTTTAAAAAAAAAATCCCCCTTCCCCCTCCCAGTGTCAGCTATGGAAATCTGGGACAAAGGTCCTCATGATTATTCAGCAAGTTAGAGATATGCAACTAAACACAAGATTAGTTAATCATAAAAGCAGCACCACCAAGCCAAGAAATTAAACAAGTTTAACACTGAAAACCTGTAAGTGTGTGAAAGGCCACAGCTCTTGCAAAACTCCCTCAGAAGCATTAATATTAAAGGAGAAAAAAATACTGCCTCAGTGCACGATGCCTGGGCAGACAAACACTGCCTCCCACGGACACAGGACATCTGCCAAGTCACACAGACAACGGGTCTGGGCTGGGGAGTCTCAGCACTACGTGAGCAGCTCCCTTTCCTTACAGATTGTAAAACTCCTGGACAATACTCCAGTAGCTCAAGACATCTTAATTTACATCAAGCCAAAGCTGAGAGATGCTCCAAAGACAAAGCACCACATCTAAGCCAGGATAATCATCACAGCACAAGACTCAGAACAACACCCGTGTGTCTGCCTGTGAACAGGCCTGCCTGAGAAGATGCCAACTGCCTTACACTGCCCTGAGATAACTCAGCCTTTCACAACAGTGCATTTCAGCAAGGACTGCAGCCTAGAAGTTCCGAGCAGCTTTCCTCTTGAGGAAGACAGCAGTTCTTTAGAAACAGATGAGGCAATGCCTTGGGCCACTTGTCAGAATCACTCAAACCCTTGATTGAGTTTCCAACAACTCCAACGTCCCCATTTCCAATCCTCCCTGTGCTGCCATGGCTCCTCTTCCATGTTCCCCAAGTCACCCTAGTCCTCTGTGCCCAGACCAGCTTATGGTCATTTAGTTCTCATACCCTTCAATATCCAAACACTGATCACAACCGAATTTGCAAAGCAAGAAATAATGGCAGATTTTTTATGGAGCTCCAGCTCCATAAAACTCATGTCCAGGCAAAGGGACTGTACAAACCTTGTAAGCCTTCTGAAAAAGGCCCATACTTGTATTGAAATTCAAGTATTCCTCAAAAGTACTCCTCAAAATCCATCTCCTTGCTTCTTAAGTCAACCTGCACCTGTGGGTCTGGACAGCTTTCATCTGAAAACAGAGTGACAATCAGCACAGCTTCACCTTTGGTTGGTTGCTCACACCGCAGATTTGACTCAAGGGGTGTATCTGCACAGACAAAAACGTGACCTGTCTCAGCAGGTGAGCACAGAAACCAAAGTAGAGGCACTGTGGGCACATGGCAAAGTTCAGGGTCCTTTGAATAAAGCATCAAACCAGGGCTTCCCAACCTGTGCATCTTGCACAACTCAGGATGACTCTCAACTCTGAGAGTGGTGACACACTGGCACAGACTACCCAGAGAAACTACGAATGCCTCGTCCCTGGAAGTGTTCAAGGCAAGGTTGGACACGGCTTGCAACAACCTGGTCTAGTGGAAGGTGTTCCTGCCCATGCCAGGGGGTTGGAACTAGATGTTTCTTAAGGCCCCTTCCAACCCAAACCACTCTGTGATTCTATGAGTTCTACCACCTTTATTTTCTTAAAGAAAGAAAAAAACCACTGTTGATCTCCAGAGTTCAAAGAGACATCTCTGTCGCACTTCGCAAGCTGAACCCAGTGCTGGCCTGCTCCAGCCCGTTGCACAGACACCCGATGAACCAAGAAGCAGTTACACACGGTGACCAGTCTCGCTAGGTAAGGAAACAGGCTGCACTTCGAAGCTCATTATAGAAACAAAGAATGTTAATGGATTGGAATGGACCTCGAAGATCATCTAGTCCCTGTCATGGACAGGGACACCTCCCACTAGACCAGGCTGCTCAAGGCCTTATCCAACCTGGCCTTGAACACTGGGGATCCACGACCTCCCTGGGCAACCTGTTCCAGTGTCTGACCACCCTCACTATAAAAATTTCCTTCCTCGTTCTTATGCAAATGAAAGCGAACAGAAGACCTCAAAATAAACTCCGCATGGCAGGTTTCACAGCAGATCAGTGTGCCGGCAGAAACCCCAGAACGCGGCGGAGCTGCACCAGTGCTGCGATAACCCCGCGGTTCTCCCCGGCACCCCGCGGCTGCCCAAGAGTCCCCTCCCGCTCCCGCGGCCGCGCACCTCGGTGACGATGGTGGAGCGATAGACATCACGGCTGTACTCCCAGCCGTCCAGGCACGGCTCCTGCTCCAGCGCCTCCAGCTCCACGTCGGAGCCGGGTCGCAGCCCCAGCGCCGAGAAGTTGGCGAGCGCGGCCAGGCGGTAGCGGCGGCAGCGGCTCGGCGCCTCCTGCCCGCCCCGCAGCTCCAGCGGGATGCTGGCGTTGCGCCACTCGCCGCTCAGGTTGGCCCCGCGGGGCACGACGCACCGGTGCTCGGGGGTGCCGGCCAGGAACACGACCGACATCCCATTGAAGCCATTGGGAATGATGCTGGCGCTGAGCAGAAAAAAGACGAGGCGCTGAAAGCGGCCCCATTCACCCAGGAAGGCCGTTGCCGCGTCGTAATCGCGCATGGCGCGGCCGAACTGCGGCTACCGGTACCCGCGAAGCGGTCTGGCACGGGCAGGAAGCGACCGCCCCGCGCCATGGGCCGGGCCGGGGGTGGGNTGCCGGGGAGCAGCCTCGGGCGGGCGGAGCACGGCCCTGCGGCGGGCTTGTGTAAGGCACGGGCTGCACTAGGCGGCCCGGGAGCCCTCCCGCTCCGGCAGTTGTTATCGGCCCCCGACGCGGGGCTCCGCTCCGGACAAGCCTCGCCGCGGCCTGGGGCCGCTTTCCAGCTCCCAGGGCTGGGGGACAGGTCCCCTGCCCTTGGTGACTTGTGGTCAGGAACGGCCCATTAATACAGGCGTCGGATCCTGTATTTACTGCCCAAAGAATTCGTAAAACAGGGTAGGGATGAATTCTAGTGAATGAGGTTGGAAAGGACCTCTCAGATAATCGCGTCCAACCTATGACCGAACAGCACCTTGTAACTTACATCATGTCACCTACTGCCACGTCCAGTCTTTCCTTAAACACTTCCAGGGACAGTGACTCCACCACCTCCCTGGGCAGCCCATTCCCACTGAGTGGTAATTGGGCTGCCTACCTACATGTGAACCTGCCTGGGGTTCTTCGATAAAACCTTGTTGAGATCAGTACCATATAGGAGCCAGGAGTCTTCATAGATTGTTCTGCTCATCAAAGCAGGGCAGTTGCTGCAAGTTCAGGAGTTAAAGCGTTCCTCATTTCAGTCTGTAGCACCTTCCCACAGCTGCCATAGTCCCTTCAGCAGGATCAGCTGAGGCTGTAAAAAAGCTTTCCTGACCCTGACCCTATTTTCTCAGGCAATGTGTACTACATGCTTGACAAATAATAAAGTTAATAAATAATATGCTAATCTTAGGCCCAAAATCCCAGCTCAGTACCTAGTGGCACTGTCAGGAACTTCACAGAGTCCCATAGATGTCAGTTCAAAAGCTGAACTGTATCACTGCAGAAATTTGGTCTTGCTCTCCATGAGGCTAATTTACATTTTCAAGTGGCTTTCTATGGGCTGATACTCTTTCCCACCTCTGATAAAAAACCCCCAAAAGTATAGTTTTTATAGTATTTTTTGAACACTTGTATTTAAAATGATCTTTTATCCTGTGTTGGAATCACACAGCTGTGAAAAATCTCAAAGGTAGAAAATGATTGACATAATAGGAGTTAAATCACAAAATCATCCTTGAGCCTGGCCAGGGTCAGCTTCCGGGGATTCACGGGATCAGGACTGAACCATATGAAAGGCAGAAAAACTGTACCACACCATCATAATCTTCCTGTGCGGAAGAACATATTGGCGGAACAGCTTATTTTAGGATTTTATTTTCATACCTGATCCATGCTAAATACATTATTTATTTATTTAAACAACTTGGCACCCAGCATTTAAGTTTGGAGACTTGCTCTTCAATTAGAACCCACACAGGAAGCAGGTGAAACAATGTCAGTGCACATTTTTATTACACTGAAGACAAAGGTCAATGATTGACAATTACTACAGCCTTCATATAAGCATTAGCAGATCCAGTAAAACAGCTGAGGATCAAAGGTTGCACAGGGAGACCCTAGTAAAAGTGGCAGAGGTGACAGATGAGGCACAGTGTGATGGCCCTTGTGTCAGTAAGAACAATCCAGCTGGGGCTTCCCTCATTTCCACTATGCTCAGACACCATAAGGCCTTATACCAACATCACATACTTTTAAGAAAGACATTCCACTCCTCTGAAAGATTATTAAATCTGCTGCAAAAAATACTAAAATGTGACTCTAGCTCGAGATCACTGGTTTAAGTAAGAAAAATGAGACTGGTTAAAACACGGTATTTTAAAAAACACAATACTTTTTCCTATTTAAAAAAGGAAAAACAGGTTTTAAAATACTGAAAGGCTCAAGAGTACAAAAAATATTTACCTTTTAAAAATACGCAAGCCCACAATCACATAAAATAAGTCTCAATTTAAAATAAAAATCTTCATAAAAATATGGCCACCTATATTCAACCCAAGTCCTCAAACCTGTCCTATGCTGATAAAAAGGCTTTCCAGAGAAATTTAGTTACATCTAAACAGTAATTCTTTAGATTAACTCTGTAAAAGTAAAAACAAGATTAAATACTGCTGTTAGTAGAGAAATTGATTGAGAAGGGATGAGAAGATCAGGAGTCACAGGACACTGGTTCCCTCATGCCATGTTAGATTTATGGCAAAAGTGTAACTGCAGGAAATTAAAATAGTATTTCCACTCCCAAAAGCAGCTTGAGTTAATTGCACAATTTCCTTGCATTTGTTATAAATCTTAATATTTGTGCTTGAACTTCAGAGAGAGCCTCATTCTTGTGCCAAGAGCCAGGACAAGACAACCTACCCTGAACTCATGGATTAGAGATGAGACACTGTGCTTTTGTTGGCCCTTATAGAAGGTGAATCAGGGCTCATTGTTATTTATAGAGGATAAAAATCAGTCTACCATGTCTGATAGACTTTATGGGACCAAGAAGTGCATATACAGCCAGTAAATACAAAAATAAAAGGAATTACACTCTTCAAACAATGTAGTGTTCATAAAACAGTAGTAGCACAACTCTAAGCTCTATATTTGTCTTCATCCAATCTAGTTTTGCTGAATTTAAAAAAAACCCCAAACATACATAATCCGTAGGATTTGAAAAACAAAACACTGGCTTTGTTGGTCTTTGGGTTTTTTTTTAAAAACCCCTGTGGTCCCAAATTAGTCCTTTTGAATTTTTAATAGCTGCAGGTGAACATATCCAGTACAGAACATCAGACTTTTGTGAGCATCAAATCACCTTTAAGTTTGTAAATAGTACAAAGGTTTTGCGAAAGCTTTTGAAACTGCTGTGAGTGTTCTCTGAAGGTGCAGAACAAAGAGGTATATATTCAAAGGAGAAATTAAATACTTCAGGAAAAAGAAAAAACAACACCTCAAGAGATCTAAAAAATTGCTTATGCCCATATACCATGAAAAACCTGAAAGCTAAAACTGCATGGCACGTTTGGACAGAATCACTGACTTTTCTGTTGAAAGTGGGTGTGGCCCACCAGAAAGTCAGCAAATTATAGTCCTTACTCAGTGCTCAAGATTTCCCCCAAAGACACTGAATTCAGATTCACAAAGCCAAGGGTTTTGGGTGGGCTCAGGCTTTATGAAAAAGCAGCAGCTTTTATAGGAACGGGGGGATCCCAGTTCTTGGGGAAAGCAAGTGACATCTAAAGCCACGCTGATGTTATGTTTAAAACCCATGTCCTTACAGTGAAGTCTTTGTCTGCTCTGCTACAAATTAATTCTGACTCCACTTAGTCTATGGGCTTTGGTCACAGATTTCAAAGGAGGACAGGATCTTTCAGGTTTTGAAAGGCAGACACCCACCTCCCCTTCCTCCAGTCAACATACGAAGTGAGAAAAACCACCAGCATTATGTTTGGTTTTTTTTTTTCCTTTCAGCAGCTTTCATTGAGTACCTGAGTGTCTAGAGTCACTGCTGTGTTATTCCTAATGCTCACTTCTAGCTTATTCCTCAACTTGTGTTTAGCACAGACAGGCCCCCATTTCTCAGTGGGGACTGTGTCTGCTGACAAACCCTAGGAATGAGGACACTGAATTACAGACTAAAAGTCCTACAGGAGTAGACAGCATCTGGTCAGTAAACTATGTAATTTGAGGAGAGTAGCACAGGGGATAACAACTATGGTGCAGTAGCTGTTGGGTTTTGTTCATTTTCCTCTGGCAGAAAATGCATCTTATGATGATCTTGTTCTTCTTTCAGCCCCTCTGAGAGGTGTGTCCTTCTTCACAAAGGTGTTACCAGACTTTTAGGACTCTCCTTGGAATTCCTAATGCCAGTGGTTTGTTGCCCGTTTCTGAAACTGAAAGCAAGTAAAACACTGAGAACTAGAGAACATTTTCCAGGGTGTCATCAGGCACTTCCCTCCCCTATAAGCACCACTACACTAACCATGTTACACTGAAATCTAATGCTCTGTATGGTGTGCCTTGCTGGATGGCAGCAGCAGTGCAGCAAACAATGCTTGGATCTGGAACATCATTCAGCAACTATAATTCAGTTACTTCAGGCTGTTGATCCAAGAGGCCTCCGAGGGGAATCTGGTTTGACTCTTAAGATTTCAAGCTACAGTTTGTCAACTGCAAAGCTGGAAAGCCATAGGTCAGACATGTAAGAAGTCCCTAATTGTGATGAAGAGCAACATGTCCCTTCTCAAGGAACCTGGCCTAGGAATTTTTCTTATTCTGAAAGCATAATGACAGCTCCTTATACTGACCAGGAATTAGATACAGGGAATTCTAGCTTTTTCAAGCTCACAGGGGCAAATTCTGTTCTAATACCAGTTCTCACTGAGCTGAATGTTGCCTGTGCAGCTGCTCTTTGGTTAATTCAGTTTCCCTCTGCTGCTTTAAGAATTTTTTTGCACACTGTAGTGGATGTGCATAGATTTGAGCAGAAATGTTTGCTCGGGGTACCCTAAATAGCAATGTTGGTGGGGCAAGAGAACTGTCATTGCTCACAGCTAAATCATATAAACCAGAGGAAAAGCTGTCCTGACCTGTCTCTGGCTGCCCAGAAAGAGGCTAGAATGTTGAAATCTTGCGTTTAATTTTGAATAGTACCTAAAGAACTTACACTGGAAGAATGAAGTCTCATAATGCATATAATCCTACTGAATAAATAGTTTAAAGGAATAGTTTAAATAAAGAGTTAAAGAGAGTGAATGATATAATAGGATGGAAAGTGTCTGGAGATCTGAAGCAACAGCCTCAAAGTGCTGTGAAGGTCAGCCTTCCTTTGCCAGCACACATCAGCTCTCAGGTTCAGACATTCTGGAGAAATTGTATGATGTCATTGTCTGTTGAATTAACAGCCTGAAAGAAAACAATCTGAAGGGCACTTTGAAGGCTTTGAAGTTTTGCAGTGGACCTGAAGAAACATGTTTCCTGATTGTGAAAAGGGACTGTGTTCTGAATTCCTGTGAAGCACAGGATGAATGAAAGTTGCCTTACCATTTCACCTTCAGCATCTGCTCAAAGCTCTCGGGCAGTGGATTGCCATAGCTCTCTGGGAGAAACAGGGTAAGGATCCCAATCAGCACAGTCAGGCTTCCCATCAGGATATATGGTAGGAATCTGTCGTAGGCACCTGGCAGAACACAGAACATTCCAACAGTACTTAATGTCCACAATTGACAAATCCACATGTAAAGTTTATATTCCAGACATTGCTGTAATGCAGAATTAATTTGGAATAATTAGCTGAAAGATTCATCAATATTGTCATAAATGAATTATTGAGAGTTGGCTTCTGCCATATGTTGTGTGAATTATAAGTTGTATGAATTATAAGTTGTATTATGAATTATATTATGAGTTATAATGTTGAATATGATGATATTTTTCTAGGGAGAATATAAAGAGAATTGTATATGTTGAAATGTTTAATGTTGCTGGGGAGGTTTGGTTGTAAGGGTTGGGTTTGTGGGGGTTGGGTGAATGCCAGTTCTGTGGGGTTTGCAAAGGACGAGCTGTTGCCAGCCAGACTTCGAAGGCACCACCATAAAAGGAATAGGACTCCAAGCAATGAGGACCCCGAACGCCACAGCAACAGAAAAGCACGGGCTTCCAGAAGATTGACGGGGGCGAGACTGTGCAAAACCATAAATAAATATGCATCAGGCTGATGCAATCGCAGGTGTATTAAAGGCGAGACCACCATTTTGTGGTTGAGCCTCTGGCATCAGGTCATGCTCCCAGTGCTGTATATTTTGCTTTGCGGATTTTTATGTTCTCAGTAAATTTTTAATAACTCATTTCCATATCGGATCTGAGTGGTTTATAACAATATCAAAGGTGAATCCAAAGCTGAATTACATCTATTACCTGCCAGCAGTCAAAGGGACTTTTCAATTTTAAAGCTTCAACATGTGCTCTTGGATAGCTACATCTACCATAATTTCATGCCAACCCCCATGTTTATATAGCAGCTAAAAGTTTGGGTTGCCTTTTTTTTGTTTGTTTGGATTTTTAGTTTATTTGTGGTTTTGTTGTTTGTTTTTTTTTACATTTTCAACTGGGCTAATCAACATCTTTGCAAGGCAATAGCTCTCCTGGAGTCTTCAGTACTACACTGTCATCAAGAAACAAATCCTCTGTTAAATAATACAGTATGAGGGAATAAAATTGCTTGTAAGCAACAAAGCACTCATCACTGCCTGAGATTGTGTATCCTGCTGGGCTGATGCGAAAGAAGGGAAGAGACTAAGTCAGCTAAACAGGTCAGTTACAGACTAATAGCTCATTAATGGAGAAATGCTTTACTGCCTTCCTTACTGCAAAGGGAGAGAACATCAGGCTTCCTGAGATGCACATGAGGCTCTGACCTTGGTCTACTCAGAATATGATTTTGGACCTGAAGGCAGCAGCCTCTGCCAGCAGCCAAAGCTGGCACACAACAGTTTCAGCAGGATGCAAGATCCTCAAGTCAAAACAGCACAGCAATGAAAAGGTCTCTCAGAAAAGGGTTTAGCTAGGAGTTAAAGTAGTGAAGATAGAGAAAGTACCAAACCAGATTTGACAGCTTTATTTTATAGCTGGGATAGAGCAATATGCTTCATAATGTATGGAATAAACTCAGATTAAAGAGAGGACCTCTGGGTATGTCTTCACAGAGCCGAAGTTTGTGATCTCATCTCCTCTGTGTTTTTGAGCTGGATGAACTGCAAGGTCCTAATTTAGCTGTAGCAAATAGCAGCAGTTCTCCTGAAACCTCTTAGTGTTTAAGAAACTATTTTGATGTCTGGAACAAGATTTCTTAAAGACTGAGCCTACGGATACCTGGGAGAAAAAAGCCCCACAAACCCACAAAATACAATCAGTGAAAATGTTATTTTGTATACATGTCTGTCTTAGTGCTGCAATGGAGACTGAAGATCTTAACGAGAGTCAGCAGTCCTGCTGACCCTTTTACTTTACATTTGCACTGTGCAAGTATGAAACTAAGACAAGGTATCTTCATCATTTTTGGTACAGTGTGTTCCAGTTACACTGGAATGCAGACGTGAGTCAACACTGATTAGTTACAGATAGTCATCTCCTCTCTCCTTTCCTGGCATGGAGAATCAGCACTAACCCCTCAGCAGTACATCAGCAATGTTCTGCCAGAGCCAGCAAAGTCATACTCATGTTGTATCAAAGATCTCAGCAGGAAGCACCACTCGTTATTGGCAGAGAGAGTTGAGAGGGGTCCAGTGATGGCAGACGGAAATAAATCATGTGTGAATGAAAGAAAGAGGAGGTTGAGCACCCCAGACTGAACAGTAGGTATCCACAGATACTTCCACCCTTTCTCTCCAATCTCTATCGCTCTTTCTTGTCTGCAACATGAGGAACATTTTTATGTATTAAACAAAAAACCAAACCAAAAAATATTTGTCAGTTAATATATGTGCAGCACTCAGAATGTCATGGCATTGAGTGTCAAAAAAAGCCTATGAGGAAATCAGTAATTCTGCTTACAGAAATAATGAGCAATAAGAAAAAGCAAAATGAATGAATGCTGAGGTGACTGGCTCAGAACCTAAAAAAATTTTAAAAAAAATCACGTCAAGTAAACACACTTTCATGCTACTTAACCTGTATGTTTTCCATGTATTATTTTAGAGAGCACAAATCATGGGAATGTTTGGATTCCCACCTGGTTTATCTCCCAACATACCCATCTCAGGATGCACAGGGACAGTACCACACAATGAATATCCTACTGCTACATTTCCTTACTTGCAAGACCACTTCTTGTCACAGTCTCCTGGGAAACTAACTGGCATCCCAAGATGTAGTCATCCTTCCAGCTACTCCATTTGCACAGTTAATAAACATCATCATTGTATTGGACCAGCTCTAACCCACTTCAGTGACATATGAACGGTCCCTAAAAGAATGAAGTGCTTGATCCTTCTGTGAAGCCCAGGGAGCTCCACTTAATTTCTACCATGTATGACAGTGAACTCACACCCAAACTGAGAGAAGGGACTGAAAAGACAACAAGTGAAGGGACTTAAAGCTGAGCCTGCACTGCAGAAGCTCAGACAATTTCTCTGGGCAGTTGTGTGGTGCAAGGCAAGAAAGACAAGATAACTCACCCAGGTAAACAAAGTAAGGAGCAATGATGCTGCCCAGCCTGGAGGCCGTGGACGTCGCTCCAACTGCCATGTTTCGCACTAGTGTTGGGTACAGCTCCACATTGTAGACATAAAGCATTGAAAACGCAGCTGTGATGCCAAACTTCCCAAGCATCACCAGTCCAACAGAGAGGACATTAAGTTCTGGAGGAGAAAAAAATAAAATCAAGGTGAATAAACAACACCCTGTGCTTATTACTTGTATTACTTCTACATCCAAAAGACTGTATTGCTGTGTTTTTCCTAAAGGTCGTGAGTTTGGTGCTTTAGGTTTTTTTAATTATACAAAGTATTAACCCCATCCCTAGATGACTCCAAATTCCCCACTAAGCATAATGTAGACGCTCAGGTTATTTTGTATTTTTCAGATTTTGGTTGTCTTCAAGTAAAACAGCATTCTTGAAATGGAACAAAACTCTGGATTACACAGCAATAAACTACAAGCTTGAACCCACCCCTTGTTCACAAAATCTTACGGAGGTTTACACACAGTGAAATCTGGATGCAGGTTTTTGTAGCCTGAAAGCACAGCCAGATAAATCGCAGTACACTTTTGGCTCTCATTTTAGAAGCTGGTTCCCCTGAACTATATAAAGCTCAGTAATTTGACGCAATAAATGAGAGTCGAGTGTGACTCAGCATATACATATGCAATAAAAAAAACTAAGGCTGCAAGGGATCAGCATAAACTCGGCCTCAAATTCTAAATTTGAACCTGGTTTCCAGTAATTTTGCAGAACTATTACACAGTACCATAAAATACTTTGAACATTTCATATACTTAAGTCACATATTTAATTTTGTACCTGCAGGAACCAGCTGAATGAAGAGGACAACACTTCCCCCTAAAAAAAAGGTGCCAGATAAGGAGTAGCGCCGTGGGAGGGAGCGGAGGAGAAGCCAGGCAATCACATAAGCTGGAACTTCAATAACAGCCGAGAGGAAACAGTTGACATAGGCATTTCCATGCCAGTCTGGAGTGCTGAGGGACAGGCCAAAGTAACCAACTGATGTGAAAAACCTGAGAAAAGCAATAAAACCAAATTATTCCAGAAACAGCAGTCCCTGAACGCCTCCAGTGTTGCCTCAGATGTTGTTACAAAAATAGGATATTGCAAAGCACCGCCACAGGCATTGTGGCTTAAAAAATTCTCAGTGGCAACCCCATCTTTCTAATTGTCATCCCATCCAGTGATCATATCCACAGCAGCTTGAAGACACCTCAGATTTCTCTGTCCTTCCTGCATTCGTTCACAAAGGCTTTTCACTGCGATGGACTCAATGACACAATGAAACTCTTCTAAGTTTCCCAAGCCAACTATATTCCTACTTGTAGCCAGTATCAGGATCTCTCACCCTCAGCAGTTCCATTACATCTTATTTAATCTTCACAGAGAGCTGAATGTTCGGGTTTCAAATCTCAGGAGTGCCTGACTATGGCATGCCAAGTGTGCTAGCCAGTTCCTTTCTGCTGGGGGAAATATGGACAGAAAAGGGTCCCGGTTTGTCTATATGGCATTATTGGGTCCTCATTTCTCATGGCTGCCCAGGCAGGGACCAGGATCTCACTGAGATGGGCACAGTACAGAAACAGAACAAAAATGCTGGCCATGGGTCTGGCTCTTGTTATGTTACCGAGTTGCTGCCTTTGCTTCAAGAAGAACATTTCTCTTCAAATAGAGATTACAGAGATGGGAGCATTTAAAAAAAAAACCAAAACCAACATACTTCAAAATGCACAAGTTGTTACATATAGTTTTCTAACTATTTTACATCTGAGTCAAGGCTACTGTCTCCCTATTCATATTAATCACCCTTCTTAATCTGGGTGTGAGGACACTGAGGACCGTGTACCAGCCAAGGACCACTGGAGCTGGGCTCCAAGGCTCAAGCTTATTATCTAAACCTGTGGCATGTGCCCTCAAATCAGAAACTGTTCTATTGCCTGGGTACTTTAGGAATACACATTTCCTTACCACAAAAGTAATGACATAATAGTAATAGTTGCAATGTTTCGGGTTCGAAATAGGTCCAGAAGGATAGCCTTCTGCTGCTGCTGAGGCTTCGAATCCTGCATCTGAAGGAAAAAGGAAAACAAAACCAAAAAAATTCCCACACACCTAAGAGCAAAACAACCTCTGCTACCCACAATCTGGGCAGTTAGGAAGTTATGACTATCAGGGGATAACTAGTCAGCCCAAGGGCCACTTCTGCACCAGGGAGCACAGTCCTTAGGTGGAGCTTGTCCCTGCTACCAGCTGTACTCATGGGAGTTTCCATTGCACCACAATGACTAATTAGAAAGGAGTATCAGCTGACCAGACAGACAAGTTAACGTTTCCTTAAGGATCTCACACAGTACTTGCAGAAGTAACTTCATTACCAAAAGCATTTTTTTGTCCATTCTATGCACTGTCCATTCAACTCTCTTCAACCTTCACAAGCGATATGAAATAAATGTAGGAAATCACAGTTTTACTGCTTGCCAGCACCCTGACAGGGAGAGGAACAGATGAGAGGTGGCCAGGGCACATCATAGAAGCATCCACCACCTCAGATTGGAGATGGAAGGTCTAGTTTGAGGCTTGAAGCAGGAATCTTTTGGGTGGCATTAGAGTGCCTTTCTGCCTGCACACTTTGCCTTTGCTAGGGCAAAGCCAGCACTTGTGTCCAGGCTTCCCCCAGGCCCAAAGAACAAACCACCCTGGTTCTCCCTACAGGACTATCCAGGAGATACCCTTTCCTAGGAGTAGATGATGGTTGCCAAGGAATGTCTTTCTAGTAATGTTTGAAAAATACTTCCAACATGAGACTTAGCATGTAGACATCATCCTCGGGCTTTTTTGGACAGATGCTTTGGCACACAAAATTTCCATGAAGCAAGTGTCTCCTTGTTTTAAGAAAATATACAGGAATGATAAAATGCTGCAACCCAAAAAAGTCATGCCCAGTTTGAAAGACATCTGAGGCCTGGCTGTGAAGTAAGGGAAGTGCTTTTCCGTGGTTGGTGTAGAATGAGCTTCCCATAATTGGAACATGCACTTCAATTTACACTAAAACTTCCACTTGGAAAAGAGATCTTCAGCCAAAATTTGACAGTCAAGTGACAGATCCTGCCCAGGGGAGGGGTAACTCGCAGCATCTCTGTCCTGCAGGCACTGCAGAGGAGCACACGGTGCTTTGCTTTCTGCTCTATCAGGAGACACAAAATGCAGGTGCCAGTATAAGGCAGTAGAGGAAGATCTGACCTGCAAACACACAGTCATTGCTGATGTGAGGCTGGAAGAGTCTTTGCACAAAAAAAATGTGCCTCTTTGGAAGGAGCTCCAGTGAGGGCAGAGCAAGTAGAGGGGGAGATGAGCACACAAACCAGCCATCCCACTGTGGCTATGCTGCTCCCTGGCTTGCTGGGCTGCCAGGTTTGCACTAGACTTTCTTCTTTTAACCAATAGATATGAAATACAAGAAAAACACAATTTTGAAGAAGAGCTTGATGTTCTTCACTGTCGTCACTCACATCATGGTTTTCAAGTCCCCTCGTAGCACTCGGGTGCTTTGGCTGGTTTGTGCAACCTGAAGAGTCCCTCAGGCTCCACGCAGCCCTAGCTCACGTGGGTGCTGATTTAGTGTCCCCTACATAGCCCCCCTGCAAAGGGCTGTTGCTCAACTGCAAACTGCTAATAATGCGCCGAACTGAAATGGGCACAAACACATTTTCCTTGGGTCTTTGCATTGCCAAAAGGATGAAGCAATCTAGGTCACCCTTGCTTTGAAAACCACAACAAACCACTGCTGAGGAAGAAAATTTTACTGTAAAAGGCAAATAAAACCTCTCTCTGGGTTCTACTTTGATCTTGCTAACCCAGCACTTACTGCAGACCAACAGTCACTGCCAGCCAAAGAGCTGCTGGTGCAAACCAGTTCTCTGCTGGCATTTCCCAACAAGTCAACCAGCCAAATGGGGAAGTGCCAGCGAGGTGAAGTACCAGGATGTATGAAACATACCTCTGCAGTATTGAAAAGCACAGCTGGCGCTGGAATGCCATTTATTTTTGCAGCCTTTCGGATAATAGCTTCTGCCTCCTTATATTTTCCCTGGGAGATCAGCCACCGAGGAGACTCAGGAATGATCCTGTAATAAGTTTCAGAATAAATGACTCAATGTTTTCCCAAAAGTAAAAAGTTATAAATACCATATTTATTGTGTCTATGAGTCACACTCAGATCTCACAGATTGCTTGCAGCAGGAGACAGCCAGCACAGAAGCACGTGGGCAATGTAATTCAAATATATGGGACTGTTTTATTCTCATGCTAAAGTAGATGCTTTGTCCTCAGTGGTTGTTTTTGAAGGAATAATTGATGTCCACCAGATGTCACCAGATAGACAGAAAAGATGGGGGTAGCTTAGCCAGTGTGAATCAAAAATATTCTTAGGAAACTACACACAATGTGGAAATGCTTTAAATATGCACAGGGTATATTTAAAGGTTCTGTGTCATAGGAATCTTATATACAAACCTCACCATATTACCACAGCTCTGAGGCAGATTCTCCCAGGCAGAGGGCAGGGGCAGTGTCCCCTTGCAGAGTTGATGACATTTTCTAATCAATTACAGGCACATGTTGAGTGAATTAACACCAAACACAGGACAGAAAACCTTAACTTTCCTTAACTAAATCCTTTGGTCTTAGCAGATGCCACCTTGCTCCCTTTAGCCAGCAGCACTTTTTCCTCTCCTTGGAAAAAAGCAGGTCAGACACTCCTTTTCTGATGAACCCTAAAGACCGACTCAAAGCCAGGTCAATAATTTCAAACATCAGATGATTTATATCTGATCATTAATCACTAATGGGACTTTCTGTAAGATGAGCTGCCTCCACTGCTCTTCTTACTGGGAAAGCTGAGGATCTTGAGACTACAGAGACAATGCTGGGGACCTTCTGGAGAATTTGGAAGGGAAATGAGTAAAAGAGCAAGAACAGCACAGAGCACAGGGATGTGCAAGTCACATGGCCCATGCAAGCAGTGGGTCCACATGCCCAAATTCCAGCTAACACCAACCTGCCTTGGCAGAGCTTTGCCAGTGCACCTTGATCCCCATCTACCCCCACACAGGTCCCAGACAAAGTGCCATCAGAGGAAGTTTTTGGCATTTCTAAGTGTAAGTTTTAAAAGGCCTGGGAATTCCCACCCCACAGATTTCAAAGCAGGACTCTGAAGTCATGCCTTGGGGACAAATTTCCTGGGCCTCACAGTGCCTGTTCTATAGCAGACATCTGAGAGGCTCCCACCCAAAACCAGCCTCCCCAGAGAACAGCTGCTTGGTGCAGAGAGAAATGCTGCTGTGATGAAGGAGTTTGAAACACTTCAAATTAAATAAGCAAACTGACCCTTAAACAGAATCAGACTGTCTTTAAAATCCAACGACAGCAGAGGTGGAGCTGAAAACCATTTTAAAGGTTTGGTTCGAAGACTAAGCTTAAAAAAAACCCCAACTAACCAACAAACCATCAGCAGATACTTCTAACAAGACTGGGACACGCAGGAGGTCTTTTAGACTATAGAAGAGTGTGTTTAAATCACTTAACTGTTATAAAGATGCTAATGGCTCACTTATACCTATAACTTTTTCAAGATAGCAAGAAGAAAGGAGTTCCCTGAATAATATGAAAGAACTCTTCCTGTTGTGAATTATCCTTATTTTAAGAGTGTGAGTGATACCTTGCTTTTCCTTTCCTATTTTCAAACACCTTTCCCTTCAGAACACAGCAGATGCCCAAGGCAGCAACAGAACAGGGCTATCTGCCCTTCTTCAGTGCTTCTGTCCAGCTAAAAAGAGCAGGGCTTCAAGCACGCAGACAGCACACATAAGGCTCTCTAGGTAGTTACTCGACTTAAAACTGGCAAGAAAAACCACACAAAAAATGCCCCATCAAGGCAAAGCCTTCTCACATGGTGAATAGAAAAGTGCCCCTCCTCCCTGACTGCCTGCCATTACCCAGCACCTGGCACAAAGGGCATCAGGCGGGAGGGGAGGTGGGAAGCGTGGCCTCGGCATGGACTCACCACCAGAGCGGGATGCAGAACAGCCCCGGGACAGTGAGCGCCAGCAGCAGCATCCGCCAGTCTCTGATGAAGTAAGCAAACAGTGGCAGCAACATGTAGCCAATTGCAAAAAATATGCAAACTCCTAATGTAGAGAATAGAATACGAACTGATTTGCCAAGAATTTCTGTGCCTGTTTAAAACAAGGGAGGTTGGATTAGCATTTTAACTCTTTGTTTTTAAGCATGACTAAATACTTTATTGCATTTACAAACAGAAAAATAAGCTAAACAATCTTAGAAAAGAGCAGCACAGCACAGACCCGCCTGTACAGAAAAGCTGCTGGGAGTATTGGGAACCTTCAGATAAAGAAGCTACTTCTGTTTGCTTTGATTAATGCATTGGCAGAGGCAGATAAGGACAGGCATGGGGGATGGCCAGCAGACTTCCAGAAGCCTTCCCCACATGCTCACCTAGGACACAGCGTGCTCCCCCACTTAACCCATCATGATTTAAGATGCAATTCACTGCTGGGCACTTCTGGAAGAGCAAAGGTCTGAGCACAGCAGACTGACGTGGGATGGAAGGATGTGAATTTACAGTGAGGTGAGGTGGGAACAAATTTCCCACCTATTTTTTGAAAGAGAAGAAAGGTTGGAATGTTGGATCGGCACATCACGGGCTGAAGGACAGAACCAGGGAAGATGCCATCCTATAGCAATGTTACTGTTCCAGTAGCCAGGCAGCAGTCAGGGAA
The DNA here is from genome assembly GCA_013397725.1 of Rhagologus leucostigma. Taxonomy (NCBI): domain Eukaryota; kingdom Metazoa; phylum Chordata; class Aves; order Passeriformes; genus Rhagologus; species Rhagologus leucostigma. The sequence continues at coordinate 146,544 of VZTD01005405.1, read as the reverse complement.
AGAAACCTACAGCCACTGCACCATGCAGCAACCTAATGTCGAGTAATAAAAACTGAGACTGTTCTAAGCCTTCAACAGCACCTAAATTCTTTTACAATAAAACACCCAGCCACTGCTTAATAGAATCCAGTGATGCCCTCAGGTCCACCTCACTTCTCCTTGAGCTCTCAGCCCCTGGTCTACAGAGCTCTCCTTCACATTAGGAACACTGCAAGGGCCATAACTGCCACAGTTTGATCCGGATTCAATTAAAATGCAAACGACACTGAGCAAACAGGAGAGTCACAAAGCGTGGAGAGTGTACTTGGGTTGTGTATCATCGCAAGAACTCCAACATTTATTATCGCAGAGAAGATGGAAAAAAAATACCCAAGACTGGAAAACCCTCCTATTTGATAGTTACATGAATTCTCATTTCAGAAACCTGGAGTAACTGTATAAAGTCACAGTAAAAAAAGCCCTGAAAAGAATTGGCTAGGCTAAAACGAGTGTGTGGGGATAAATGATACCATCTTCCTCTTGACTTGCTCTTGTTTAGAGGGGCTTCCTTGGGAGAGGTCTGATACTTGAAACATTGGTTTATGCTTGTTAAATGTTACATTATAATTTGTGTCAGTTCAAAGCCAATATGAGATGGCCTCTTTCAACTACAATTCCCTTGTCTCCTGCCTTTCCTCTTCCCTCATTCTCCTAGCTATGGAGTAACAGTTCTTGGACAATACCAACATGACTTCACAAACCTCTGTAGTGTTTTACAGTCCTAGAACCTGAACACAACAGTTTTGAGCACAGAGAACAACTGAGGCCTAAAGCTAAGAGAGAAATTTCACAGCATGTGGTTGAAAAAACCCTAACACTGACTACAGAAGTTCACCAACAGCTCAGGAGGGAACTATTCCCATGAAAGTTGGCAATAGTGCAAAGGGCAGCATGAGCCTGGATGGTTAAGGATGCTGAAACAGGGTCTGAGCGACATGTTGGGAGGCAACACAGGTTTGGATGTTGCAAGTTTGAATGAGAAGAGAAACCTGCGCTGAACTTGGAAAAAAACCCACCGCACTTGGGATGAAGGGTGCCAGGGCTGCAGCACAGCCAGGGTCAACAGGGCCTTTATAGGTGCTGGTGCCACTGCTCCCCTCCCAAGCACAGGTCAGCCCTGCCTGCTCTTGGATGAAAGAAGGGGAGCATCTCCAGCACATCCTGTAATCAGGATGGCCTTTCTTAAGGAGTCACTTTTCTTTTTATAGGTATATTCTCCTATTCAGCACCTCTATCACGTGCGGCTTCCTGCAAGCTCATAGGTTTGCCTTGCCACAGGCAGAAGTCACAGTGCTTATGCGGACGTGCTGGCTATGGAGTGTAGGGTGGGAAGCACCACCCTCCATAAGTACCTCCCTCCTTACCCATGGCAGTCAGCCAATGGCTCACATAAATGAGGAAGCTAATCTCTATGTTAGTTTAGATTAATCCTGCCCTTAGAACCAGCCTCAAGACTGCTGGGGAATGGCCAGCACTGCTGGCAAGTGCCCCAGGCATCTGCCTCTCTGCTCCGTGGGATCCATCACTGCTGTGACAACTCTACAAAGGAGAGGATGGCAGAAGAGACAACATGATGGGGCGAAGGCCAGCAAACAACAGCTAAGCAATTAAACAAGCCTAATGATACCTGGGGAGACCCAGACCCCTCTCTCAACAGTAGGGCCATTTGCCCAGTGGGGTATTCCCGGCCCTCTCTTCCAGCTTTGCTTCTGCTGAGCACCGAGGCAGCATCCCAATCCACATCCAGCTGTGCCCCACATTCCCAGGGGAGTTGGGAGCTAAATTCCTGCCTGATCAGAACCTGCACCTCTGTGCTACACAACACCCATGTGTTTCCACAAGGATTTTGAGCCTTACCCAGTGCTGCACCTCCCAGCCTTCCCATGGCAGGCATTTGTTCCTGCTCCATCAGCTCCACACAAGAATTAAACTACCAGGACAGTGGGAGCAGTGAAAATGGTGACAGCAATGGCAGGAACAGTGACAGTGGTGATGGCAACAAGGGATCTCCCTGCTGACAGCCTGACCTTAATCCTCCCTGTGCTACAGGCAGCAGTGACTCATGGCTGCTTGGGGACACAATGGTGTGTCCTCTTCATAGCACTGACTTCATATTATGCTCTTCTGAACTATTTTTTCCCTGTTAAAGCCTCACGGGGTAGGAAAGACCAGCATTAACTATTAATATACAATTTTAATCTAGCTCACATTACGATCTACAAACAGTAATGCTGACACCAAGGGTTTAAAAAGGGCCATAAATATATGTGTTAAAGACAGCTCTTGCAAATCCCAGTTTCCCCCGAGACCTGCATCACTCACCCCCATAATTTGCCCATGCAGTTGCCTTTCCTGAAACGCCCCTGCCTAGTGGGAGCCTCTGTGGGGTCCGCTTCCCCATGGGGTGCCTCTTTCCCTGCACAGTCCCCAGGCAGCAACTGTAGCCATGCAGCTGCTGGGTCTTTCTTCCTACACTCCTTCTAGAAAAGAAAGCAAACCTTAGCTTCTAAAACTTAGGACTTTATCACCCAGCTCCTCTGCTCTGGTCCCTGACACTCATTGTGCCTGGAAATGCTGGTTTGCTCCAAGGCTTTGCACTCAGGTGTGCACTGACCTCTCTGCAAAGGGTGCAGAGGGAGGCAGGGATGAACCCAAATGCCTTCTCTATCTCAGACCTGCTGCTAAACCCTGAACGCTGTCTTGAATGTCTTCTCCAAAGAGGAATGAAATGGATGTTTATTTAGACTCTTCCTGCTCTCTTCTTTTTCTCTAAACCTATAGAAAGTATAGGCTTGAAGAATTGCAGAGCAAAAAAAATCATACTGGCCTAAAGTAGGAATTTTACCAGTGAAGATTTACCACTGTCTAATTAAATGATCCAGGTTCAGAGGGAAAAAAAGTAACAGGACATTAAGCAAACATTTAATCTAATGCAAACATATTCATACCCAAAATGAAGGCCACCACGTAGTTAGAGATCTGTCCCATCCCCACAATGAGAAAGAGCACTGTGAACATCTCCCAGCTGGTAGAAAAGATCTGCAGGAAGCTGAATCCAGTCTGCACAGCCATTGTTAAAAAAAGGATATTCTTCCTGCCAAACCTTTGGTAAAGAAAAAGATTATTACTGAAACAGCATGTATTTATGGTGGGGGCTATGTAAGAGGGCACAAAGCAAAACAAATATCCAACCTCAAGTGACGCATCTTAGCACAACCTGAAGTTCTGTTCATCTTAAAGAATTTTATTATTTTCATATGCACTAAAAAATATTAAAATTTCCAAGACCCACGAGACAGAGAAGAAAAGCTATGAGCAGAAACTTCAAGGAGCCACTAGACAGAGATTAAGGAGACTAGGCAACAGAACAAGAGGGAGACATGCAGACTGCAAGCCACACACCTGAAAGTTAGGACATGATGGCTTTTAGGCTACTGGCATCTATACTTTGCAACACCATTATGCTTTGAGTGTGTTAAATAACTGTCAACTGGTTTCAGTCCGAGTTGCCAGACATACTGCACCCTTTCTCTCACCTGTTTCTCTGCATTAGGATTACGTGGCATGTTGTCCTGAAGAGGCAGGACAAGCTCATGTATGGGTTTTCATACCTATGGGCACAGATGCTGCATGGGCTGCATCACCTGCTGCCTGCAGCAACCCTATGGAAAGGGTTCGGTAGCAGTCTTCTGTAGCAGTCATGGGGAAATTGCTCAGGTACAGGTTCAGATCATACCCCTTTACTCACAAAATCCCCAAATAATCCAGGGAAGCTCATGCAGGAAGGCATGAGCCAGGCTCTCTGGCTGTGCTGCCACGAGGGCAAACACACTGCCTCAAATGCTCCCACTGGGCAAATGGCACCACTGGGATTTAGTGATTATCTCATCTCCCTTTCAAACAGTAACACCAACTGACTTCTGCACTGGGGCAGGAGTCAGGAGATTAAATTTGGATCACATGGAATGGAGGCTTTAGGATTAAGACTCCCAGTGAGTTTTGAAACCCCTCTGCTAAGCACCCAGAGGACCCCTGCTACCTTATGACATCCTCATTCCCAGACAGCAGTCAAAGCAGGATCAGAGATCCCACCATAAGGGTATGGACACAGGGCTCAGGGCTGTAGGGAGAGGGGAGCAGAGACTTGCAGAGGGAATATTCTGCAGTCAATACGTGTAAGGCCAAAATCTCAGCACTGCTGAGACAATTATCAAATGTCTGTAATGATTTTTTTAAAATTTTATGTCTACTTAGTGAGATGCTATGACAATTGCTATCCATTTTCAGGTTATCTTTTTTCCTTCCTCTCATATGTCCTTACTGTAGCCTACCATATAGCAAACCATCTATCCTGTGCAGAGATTCAATTCAAAGGACAAGTTTCTATCTTGCAGCTCTAACACGGGGTTATCAGTTAATATACGACAAAACCCAGCATCTTTTATACTACTAAAAAGGCTGGATAAAGAAACAAATGGGAAATGGGTTGTGAAGGGAAACCCACTGCATGAATTTGCAAAGCAGCCACATGAGCTCCTTGTGGATATCAGTCCCTGGGCTCTGAAATGCCTGAGAAACAGAAATCCTTCACCTGGGGTAGACCAAGATGGGATTTTTGGAAGAAGCCAGGCCAGTTATCTCATTTTGATCAGAACTCAGATTATTGGACATTTCATTCCTTTTGTCTCTTAAAAACTAATGCACCAGCCATGGCCCCAGGTCTGCCCTGCTCTGCCCATGGTATTACCTGTCTGAGAGCTGCCCCGAGATGAAGGAGCCGATAAGGACCCCCACGAAGAAGAGGGAGGTGGTCAGTGGGGCTTTCCAGTCGTCCTCACACACCAGGTTCCACTGCAAGAGAAAGGCCTGTGTTCAGACATAGCTCCAACGCTGTGCCGAGCCTCATCCAGCACAGGGGCTGTTGGTTGGAGACACACACATTTCCATGCAATGGAATTCTCTTTCCCCATATCCACACTTCCACCCATCAGTGGCACTGTTTTCTTGGTCAAGGTCACTGCAGGAACATCCTGCTTAAAGCACAGGAAAAAGAAGGGAAAGTGATAGCCTCCCCAGGCAACTCCACGAGGCCAAAACAACAGCAGCTGTCTGACACAGCCCCATTGCCTCTGAAGGAGATGAGCAGCCAGCAATGCCAAACCTGATGGGAGCCCATGGGTGCAGCTCAGGGACTGCCCTGGACCTGTTTCCAGCACAATCCTCCCATCACATACCCACCAGACCCCTGGACCTGGCTCCCCATGGTCCAAGATGCTCCCACCAGTGAAACAGAGCAATGGAGAAGGGTAAAGAACCATCCCAGCTAAGGACAGCTTCCAGTTTACCTCTGCCAGCACAAAACCTGCTGCATCTCTATAAATTCTGGGTCTGACAAAACATATGTAAGAAGACGCACAGAATGAAATCTCTTTTCTTGCACTCATGTATTACCAAATTCTGTTCCACCCCACAACCTGCACCACTGACTTGCCACCCATCACTCACAGCCTCACAACTGCAGCTGGCTGGGGCTGCAGACTTAGGACAAGAGCCAGTGTGGAAACTTCCACCTAAAACTACTCATAACCTCAGACAAGGTTTAAAAAAAAATAAAAATGGCATCATGAGCCTCTGTACACTGAAGTTACAGCCGAGCATGTCTCTGCCAAGGCTTGCTCCCTTCCTGGTGACTAATCTCCTGGTTAAGGCACGCCTGCCAGGAGCACTTAGGGAGAGGCTTCAAACATGTTACTCTCAGATCAGATAATTCTACCACAATGGTAAGCTAATTAGACCACAGATCAAAGTATGGCATAATTTTAATAATTAGCCATGCTATCAGATGGCAGGGCCATCGCTTGCACCAGTGGTCACCCTCTGCTTGGAGAATGGACGGGCCAAGCACAGGCAAAGGCTTGGTGATGGAGCAGAAACCTGCCCTCAGAGCTGCTCAGGCTCCTCACTCAGCTGCAGGCAACAAGGAGCAACTCTTGTTGTTACAGAGACACCCAGGTGCTGTCTGATGGCACCACAAGTCCTGCCAAAAACAAACCACCGGTAGATTGGTGGCTGAGCTTCACTGCTGCTGCAGAACAGGCAGGCAAACCCCAAAAAAAGGGAGAAGGTGGTGTGGTTTGATGCAGTTTGCTTTGGACTATAATTTAGGAAAGAAATGCAATCAATGACTATTTTCAGGCAGAACAGAAGTATGCTGCCAGCAAAGGGGAGTCAAGTACTTCTGCCCTTTGCCCAGCCTGCAAAGTAACACCAGCTACGCGACAAAAAAAGAAGTTGAGGTTAAAAACACAGCCCATGCCTCTTCCTGAGGAACACACGTCTTCAACGCAGGAACAAGGAGACTTGTGGACTAAAACATGCCTCCAAGACTTGAACAAAAAGAACAAGAACAAAAGAACAAAAAGAACCCTATGACAGCATTTTCTTGTCCCTTCTGGGAAGGGAGAGGTGGTGAAGTGTGGGCCCATCTGGGCACACACCTGCGCTTATCTGCACTGTGAGAAGGTGGAGGTTAGCATGTGGGTCAGTGGGGCTCTGGTACATTCAAGGATGCTAGTTGTGAAAAACAGATGCAGGGATCTGCTTCACCTGTCAAAGAAAACAGATTGCTGTAAAGAAGGTTGTCGGAAATCAAGTCCAGTATTTAAAACAAAGCAAAATTCAGCTATGAAAAACATGGCATTAAAAGTACACTGCAGAGGTCTTTCACCATGTCCTGCTGCACCTCCCTTTCCCCACTTGGGGAAAGCTGTTGACTAACAGTGTGGCAGAATTTGCAGCTGATACAAACTATTGTTTATTATCTGGGTGCTGAGCACCCTGGTCTGGGGCCACCAGCACAGCGCCTGCTCCCGGACCTTCAGACTTGAGTTGCTTGAGGTTAAGTGTTTTCAAAATGTCTCCATGGTGCCAAAGGCACTTTGGCTGTAAAATAAACCCAGCTAAATAATTAACTTGCCCATGAAACTGCATTGCCTCCTTGGTGCCAAATGCCTCCTATCCAGGTGTTTGCTCCACCTTTTCCCATGACATATTGCACACCCAACAAAAATTCACTGTACAGGGTCAAGTCTTTAAGATTTGGGGGATGTGGTAGACAGCACACAGCAGCTGGCTGTCCAAAGAGGAACTGTCTACAGGAACTCACTGCATTTGACCAGAAAACACACAAACACATAAAATCCATCTGACTTTAAGTATACCTGAAGCTGCTGAGTGAACAATCCACCTATTTTAGCTCCAAAACCACATGGTACCTGAGCAATACAGCCCTACTCTACAGGTACACCTCATCTCCCAAATTCCAACCTCTCATCCCCACAGGCACTCCCTCTGAGGCTCATGCCATGGCACTGCAGAGTGATCAAGCACATATCAACATGGTAAGGTTTCACTAGATCTTCAGTGTACAAGGAAAAGTGAAATGTAGCTTATTTGACCCCTTCTGCAGAGGCTGCATCCATCACAGCACCAAGCACACCATGGGTACAGGAGCTACAGCCCAGCCACAGCATAACTGCCTACAGCTACAGCTTCCAAACTGTCTCTTACTGGGCTAATTATACATTAACCAGAAAATAAGTAATTCTGTAATGTCCCTGGCGAAGCAGACTGGGGAGCAAAGTTCACGTAAGATTCCAAGCAAGGCCTCTGAACGCTAGGAATAGGAGCTGCTCAAGAACACTGTGATTAAATCACTTTTATTCCCATCAAATCCCTACAACCCTTTCTGACAAGCTCCTAGCTACTGGAAGAGCCAATTCTGCTGGGTGCTGCTGGTAGGAACAGTATAGATGGACAAGCTTTCTGGAAAACTGAAATTGCTGGAGAAGGTGCCCTGACTGCCCAAAGTGCCCCCCTGCCAATCAGAAATTGCTAATTAACATCCTGAGTACAATCCATTCACATCAGAGGAGAAAACACTAGTGGAGCCTTGTGTAAATGGGTGGGTCTGCAAACCAGGGAAAATCTGAACTTGTTTCCAAGCGTAAAGCTGACGATGAATAACTCAAGAAGTGTTAATTATTCACAGATGGCCCCATCTTGCTCCCTGGGAACCAGGGCCAGCAATGAGACCAGCTCTGCTCAGTGCACAAGTGACAAGCACAGGCACCTCCATGCCTGAGCACAGGGCGGGCTTCCAGGGCTGGGCAGGGCTGCTCTCCACTGGTGGAAAAAGCCATAACAGAACAGAAAAGACCTTCAAATGCCTTCAAACCTCAGCAGTTCCCATCCAGTCTCTTGCCTCTGCCAGTCCCAAAAGCTTCTGGTTTCTGTCTTCACTAACATCAGTGCCAGGGCTCAGACAGAGACTGAGCAGGGTGACACAGGTGACAGACCAGTAGCCCCAGTAGAGCCTCTGGCACTCACTCTGCCCTTTGCAGGGGCCTCGAAGTGGTGTCTGGGGTACATACCATGCCCTAGTGGTGGAGAGCAGCTCAGTGTGCCCCCAGGGAGTGGTGTTGGGTGACAACCTGGCTCAAGTGAACTAACCAGATCCTAATGCCTGCTCCTAAGGGCAAAACTGGTGCTTGTCCTTGAGCCTCTAATTCGTGTTCGATCTGAGCATCATTATCTGGAAGTAAAAGAGAAGTAGATTAAGTTCCAAAAAAGAATACCAGTGTAACAGACCCCAGGAACCTGCCAAGAGGAAAAGGAAACCCTGCAGCCCTTTCATCTCAGCCAAGGGATCACTCTTGACCCCACAATGATTCACATTTCCACTTGCTCACCATTACACTTACAGCCCCTTTCTTATATCATCCTGGCCCGATGATTACCTGTGGACACATTCACTTTTCCCCATCATCTCCATTTTAAGACCCTGCTAATGACTCAGTCTGGGATTCTCTGTTCCCAGAGTTTAGCATGTCTTCACAGACCAAGTAACACAGGTGCTGAGCTGGCATCTCCCACTTCCCTTCAAGCAGCAATAACAACAGGATTTAATGCAACTGAACGAATCAAATGACGTCTCCAGCGCTTAATCCTGTACCATCAAGTTCTGCTCTTCAACTGAGTTCTTGAACTGAAGCTGTTTCTTCACTGAAGCATGATGATGGCATGTCCTGGCTTGTCTTTCCTAATACGGAGAAAAATGTTGGGTACAAAAATAAGCATCTCAAATTTATCTAAACTGCCTCTTTCCAGCATTTCATCAGTTTCCTTGTTTTGAAACCAAATTCTGCATTTTTTCCAAATGTCCATGACAATTTTGAAACAAAACAAGTATCCTTCTTTTCCATCTGGCTTACAGATGGGAACTTGGCACTTGGTTTCCATCTCTGAATGTGCTATTGCCTCTCTGGCATGCCCCAGGCCCCGTGGCAAATCCCACTGCTGCATCCCATCTGAATCCTGCACAGAATGCTCTGTTTGGCAACTGCCAACATAAATTATTTACTGTTCATTAAGAAGAATCACATTTCTTCTCCTTTTGCTTCATTTACTGCCTCTCCCAGAGCAAGCACTGACTCCAAAACAGAGATTACAAGTTCAGGGACACCCCAGGATAAACTGACCTCCCTCTGGCAGTGAGAGTGGCATTGTCTGTGCCAGTGGTGGCCACCAGGCACCCACCATGTAGCCATGTCTGCCTGTGGGTTACAGCTGGGCAAGTGGGCAGCACAGGCTGCTGCTTCAGTTTGCCCATGGCCAGGAGCAGGGCAAGCTTCCCATGCACCCCCACCTTGATTTGATATTGTGAGGGATCTTCAGCAACTGAGTACGACTGCCAGCACAAATGGCAAGTGTCACATGTGCCAGTGACTTTCCTTTAAGCAGGTGACAGGAGGCTGACATCCCCTGCCCACATCCTGCCTGCCTGGCCTGTGGCTGAGCCCATGTCTGCACACCCCTAGCACAGACCCTCCTCCTGTGCCCTCAGGGCACAGACCCCTCGCCTCATCATCAGAACCTTTCCTGGCTGTGCCATCCTTCGATGTTTTTTTTGGTGGCAGATGTTGCTGCTGAGCCACAGAGACTCGTGAGGAGGGTTCCACACCCATACCCTGTCATGAACCCCGAGGGTGAGCCATCAGTGCATGAGGCAGCCCTTGGCTACCTGGGGCATGCTCAGCTGAAGGAGCCTGCCAGCTGCCATTCCCTGGCACGAGGGTGAGCCTGTTATTCCCTGAAACCCCTTACACAACACAGCAGCAGCACTCCTACAGCTTCAGAGGAATAATTTTCCTTCTCTAACGGAGCTCCACACTTCGTGCCAGCATTACAGAAGAGCACGTCCCTGCCACCACACCATGGCACGGCCAGAAGACCCAAACAAGTGCTTACATGACCCGGCACCACTAATGTTCCCACACAATGCTCTGCACAAATGGTGCCACTGCAGAGCCTTACAAAGAGACCAGACAACCTGGCTGAAGCCAGGTCAGGTTCCCGCAGAAGTGACCACGGCACCTACCTCGCACCAATCCCAGCGCTCATGGCCACGGAAGCCACTGGCATTCCAGGATGCGGGGCTAGCGAGGGTCCACTCTGCTCTAGCCCCAGCCAGGCTGGGTGTGTGTTTACCTGAACGTGTCCATCTCCCCATTCAAGGCTGCACTGAGAACGAGCAATTCCATCGCATAGAAGATTTACTGGGATGGTCAGCGTGTGGCAGGAGGAAATTACCGGGCTTCTATTTTGAGCCTCTGTCTCCCACTCCAAACAAACCTGTCTCCGAGTAAAACAAGCTGGAAAACACAGCTGGGATGGCGAGGGCGGGCAGCTCCTTCGGCAACCTTTACCCCTCGCATCCCTCCCGCTCCTCGCAGCATCGTGCCCACCCAGACCCTTTCCCACAGGCACTTCACCCGCTGGTTCCTGCTCCCTGTTCACCCTCCCGCAGGCAGAATGACAGGCCCCGGCCCCGGCACAGCCCGGGGTAGGGGTGTCACCGCGCACCTCGGTGACGATGGTGGAGCGATAGACATCACGGCTGTACTCCCAGCCGTCCAGGCACGGCTCCTGCTCCAGCGCCTCCAGCTCCACGTCGGAGCCGGGTCGCAGCCCCAGCGCCGAGAAGTTGGCGAGCGCGGCCAGGCGGTAGCGGCGGCAGCGGCTCGGCGCCTCCTGCCCGCCCCGCAGCTCCAGCGGGATGCTGGCGTTGCGCCACTCGCCGCTCAGGTTGGCCCCGCGGGGCACGACGCACCGGTGCTCGGGGGTGCCGGCCAGGAACACGACCGACATCCCATTGAAGCCATTGGGAATGATGCTGGCGCTGAGCAGAAAAAAGACGAGGCGCTGAAAGCGGCCCCATTCACCCAGGAAGGCGGTGGCTGCATCGTAGTTGTGCATGACGAGCGCGAAGCTCCGCAGGTCTCCCGCAGGCTCTGCGCGCTCCGCGGAGGCGGTGCGGGAAGCTCCGCCCCCGCCTGGCCCAGCCCCCGCGGGGCGGTGCGTCCTGGCCCGGCGGTCCCGGCCGGAGGGGACTGGGGGGGTTGTGATAGCCCCGGGCTCTGCCAGCCCCTCCTCCCCGCGGCATCCCCAGAGCCTTCTCCCGGGCACCGCTTCTTCCCCGCCGCCGGCTCCAGAGCTTTCCGCAGGAAGCGTGTTCCGTTTTTTCCATTTATTTCTCTGGGCAGCCGCAGCCGGAGCAGACCGGGCGGTGCCGGTACCGGCAGGGCGGGACCGGGCGGCTGCCTCGGCAGCAGCTGCCGGTGCGAGATCAGCGCCCGGTGCTGATATCGCCCGGGGCGATAGCCCCGCCGCTCCAGCCTTCCCCGAGCCCCAGATCCCTCCCTTCGGGGACCCAAAACAGGCTACCCCTGTATTGCTGCTGCAAGATGGAGGCCCAGCATCGCACCATCCCCGCGGGAGCGGAGCACAGCCGGGCATCACGAAAACAGTTAATGGACTAGGAACTGGATCAGCGAGCCATCAGCTGGGAGCTGGCGGGGCCGCCGGGACCGAAGGGGTCTCTCTCCACGGGGCATCCCACGAAACGTAGAGACGGCAATAATGTGAGCCCTCCTACACACTGGCACAGAGGAAAACAAGGATCAGACACAGGTTTAGGAATCAAACGCTCTCACGGCCCCTGAAATCCTGTCCCTAATGCAGCCCCGTGCTTTTTCCCAGCAGTGTTTACTCTCGGCAACAGACAAGGTCAGCAATGTCTGCTCAAGGAGCCTGTAGCTGCTCTGGCCTCGGGAAAGGAGCTTTTTATATTCCCATCTCCTATCCATTTACTATTCCTGCTCGACACGTGACTCTGGCTTTGCCTGCAGTCGGATACGTGGATAGCTGTCAAAGCCATTGCAGAAATCTGAACAACAGTGTCATCATCTGAAATAACTCAGGGGGCACTCAGAAACCCGGTGGTGTCTAAAACAAGCACAGTGCTTGCCCTGCTCGGACAATACGGCGCCCTGGAGGTGTGAGCACGGCACCCGTGTCAGGCTGTGCCCAGACGAGGGTTCCCGTGCCGGCCATGGGTGAGGGCAGGCTGGAAAGCATTGCTCCAGCAGAGATCACAGAGGGCAACGTGGGAGTGTGGGAAGGAAGCACGGAGTGGTAGCGATGGCTCGGTGGTGCTTGGGGAGGTGAAGTAGATGGCAACATTTATCAGGCCAGGCAGCGATCTGCTGCTGCTTCGGATGTGGGATGAAGAACCCATGTCATGGGAAGAGCCAGATATCTCCTGTTTGGAGAGGACATCCTCATGCTGGGCCTGGGCTACTGAACAGTCTAAGCTGTCCCCAGAGATAAGAGCAGGGTGGGGGCCAGTTGGGACAGATCAGGGGCTCCCAGGCAGCAGCAGGGAGCAGCCCTCCACCTGCCCTGCCCTGGGGCTGCGCAAGAACCATAGTAAAGAAATGAAATGCATGCCTGCTCCCATGGAGAAATTAGGGATGTGGAGTGTATTGTCTTAAGCATTAATGTTAATGCAATCTTAGTAATTATTCAGTCACCAGTAATTTATTACAGAGGACTAATTTGCAGTGCTGAGAAATAACTGTGGTTAGGCTGCAAATTTAGCATATCAAAAGTAAGTGGTAGGCATGGACTCAGTAAGTGGTAGATGACGTGCTTAGGTTTATCTGGTTTGCAGATGCATCCTTAACATATTAAAATTTCATGTGTCTGACATGAAAACACCACAGGGTTTTCTTTTATATTGTGAAACTGCATTAATTAGCAGTTATAGAAATCCCTTGTGTTCTAGCCAGCTGTACTAGTTTGAAAGCAAACCAGTGAGAGACTTGAAATCAGAACTACAATTTAATAGGAAAATTAAAAAGAAATGCAGTAGTACCGAAACACTGACAGAGTCAGAGTACAACCTGACACCCTGTCAGTCAGGGTGGTGGTAGCAGTCTGATTAAATGGTGGCTGCAGTCCTCCTGAAGTGATAGATGTGGTTCTGTTGAAGCACTGATCCTGTAGAAGGGTCTGGTCTTCCTCTGAAGGTCCAGTAGTGGTTATGTAGCTCTTGTCCTCTGGGAACCCAGTAGGTAAGGGCTGAGTGTGGTGTTCCAAACCTCAGATTATATCCAGGTAGGAATGCTTGGTTCCTCCCCCTGGGCAGAGCATCTCACAATGGGATTATGTAATTTTATGAGTCATGCAGTGAAGCTTGATGGCCCATTAACAGAAAAAATATCTCTCTTCCGGAGGAAGTTATCAGGGATGTGTCATGGAAAAGAGATAAAGAACACTGCCCCACCTGGTTTTAAGAGATGGTGATAGAATATATACTTTTGGTTACGTCTTACATTGTAACCTAAGACACCAGCTCTGCCACAGCACCACAGGATCCTGCTGCAATCACCATAGCCCAGAGTTTTTGCTGGGTGCTCCCCAGCTTGCAAACCCCACTTGTGATCTAGCATCCGGGATGCTTTAACCCAAGCATGGAGATTATGAAAACCACATGGAAACAGCGGCCAGTGAATGGCTTGGACAGCTGTGGAGCAAATTCACTGTAGGGGAAGGACCAGTCCTTGTTCTTCCACCTGATCCTTCTGAAAGAGGTCAGAGCATGTGTCCAGAGAAGGGCAACAAACAGAACTGAGGAAGGAGCTGGAGCATAATTCTGACGAGGAGCAGCTGAGGGAGCAGGAGGGGCTCTGGAGTATGGGAGGCTCAGTGGGGATCTTCTTGCTCTCTACAACTCCCTGAAAAGAGGAGTGAGGTGGGGGTTGGTCTCTTCTCCCATGGAACAAGCAATAAGATGAGAGGAAATGGCCTTATGTTGCACCAGGGGAGGTTTAGGTTGGATATTAGGGAAAATTTGTTCATGACACTGGCACGGGCAGTGGTGGAGTCACCATCCCTGGAGGGATTTAACACACATGAAGATATGGGACTTGGTGACATGGTTTAGTGGCGGGATTGGTAGTGCTGGGGACCTTTTTCACCAAAACAATTCTATGATTTTACCACAGCTTTATAAAACACACTTTCAGCTATTAGATGAAGAGCAATGTGTGGGAAATGAGGTCAGGCCAGCTGTCAGTCTCATCAGATCCCACCACAAGGGATACTCCTGTAAACTGAAATCAGACGCCAAGGAGCCGGCAGAGCAAAGGAGTACTTCAGTATAGAGGGAGATGGAACAAATCTTTGAATGGCTGAGACACCACCTCTGGTGCAGGCACTTGGTTCTTGTGGAAGCAGGAAGCTGCACCGATGCCTGCTGGATGCCACAAGCTGCCGCCAGCTGTGGAGCAGCCCAGTACAGTCACGTTACTTTCACCCAGTGTGACACTGTGCCACTACTGGCATCAGAGCTCCTGCTCTGCTCCAGAGTGGGGTGGTACTGCTCACAGCAGCTCTGCTTTTTCTGCTAGGGTAAAGCTCCTTTGAAGGGATCCTCTGCTGTGGTGGGACAGCTGCGCCACCCTCCCAGTAGCCATCCTGAGAGCTGGGAGTTAGAAAGCACATGAGAATTTAGAGTTTTGTGGATTGCATAGCACTTGGATCATGTGGAAACTTGCTTATCAACAGAGCAAAACAAGACGCATTTTGTATGTGTCCTCTGAGGGGCTTTGTGCTACATGCTGGAGCTCCCATGCCACCCTGCTGGAGTGTGGTACAGCCCTGCTCTGCCTAAAGCCCTGGCCTTGCCCTCCTACCTGCCTGCTGCCCGCCCTGGAGTTGGTGATCACATCCATCAGGGTCACATCCCACTGGACCAATAGCATCTGGGAAAAAGTTATCTTTGGCAAGTTGTCATCTCAGCCTTTCTGCTCTCTCAGCAATATAGTGCAAGTACCCCTGGAGCAGTGCCAAGAGTCGCCTGATGCTCATTTGAATCCAGCTTGTGGGATTTGGAGCTCTTAGGGGCATTATGGCCATCACTTCCCAGTTCCTGGTAGTGGTGAATGAACTTCTCTCTTCCTAAGCAGAGCCCAGCAGACAAGCATTTGGTATGAATGATTTTTCATCTTATTTGTGGTAGGAATCCTGTAAAAGAGATGGAGGAAGGATGCCTGTCTTTAGCACACGTGTGAGGATTTGGGATAAACCCTCCCAAAGCCCACCTACTCAAGTGCAGTCAGCTTTCCCAAGGCTATCCACCACTCACGAAGGACTTTAGTATTTTCCCTGGTGCAATGTCACTCCAGCCAGGGAAGAGACATTGCTTTGGCCCTGGCAGGAACCAGCACACACTTCCTCTGCAGCAGCAGCACATGCATCGAGGCAAACACCTCCTGCTTCCCTGGCCCCCAGCCTTTGAGTCAGAGCTCAGTGATGCGGGTCAGGGCTGCATCAGAGCAAGGAATCGCCAGAGGTCTTGCCAGAGAAGAGACGAGATGCTCAAGCCCATCACTACGTTGTAAAACGACCTCTCCCGTAGCGATCATTGCCAGAGGTTTCCCGAAGCGCTGCCCTCTGGGTGGATTTGGATGTTTCCGCTCGGAAACCTCCCCACCACGCCGGGCCTCCTCACAGAGCTGGCTCTTGTCCCATCCCGCTCGAAGCCGCTGGATATTTCAGTTTTCATCACTAGATGGAGCAGGAGACAGCACAGCGCCCGGATGGAGCTCTACCTTGCCCCATGGCCCTGCACCCAGACAGCTCCTCTGCCCCTCATCCACTCCCCACATCCTTTATAGATCCCTGCAGCCCATCTGCCCCTCATCTACCCCCACACATCCTTTATAGCTCCCTGCATCCCAGGCACACCCATTTACCATTATCTCCCTTACACATCCCATACATTCCTCTGCACATCATGCATCCAATGCCCTCCTTTACATCCCCTGCACTCCCCCAGATGGTGGGAAAGCCCCTGGGACATGCTGCCTGGGGAGCTGGGATTCTCCATTCCAAGGACAGATTAGACACCTCTTGGGTGGGTCATGGGTGGCTGGTGCTGCCTGGGGACAGGGGCAAAGAGTGGGTGGCCTCCCGAGAGCCCCTCCAGCCGGATTTTCCAGTGATGGTGTCCATGTCCCACTGGTGAGCCCAAGTCCTCCTAACCCATGGTCCCACAGTGCCAGCAGCTTGCATCTCCTCAGAGTCCATCAGTTTGGGGAGGACACACTCATCACTGGCCTCCTAGAACCCTTCAGGTTTGGGAGCGAAAAACTAAAATGTTTCTTCAGAAAATAGTTATTAATAAAGCCAAAAGCCAAGCTTGAGCAGTATCTTTGCAGAGTTAAGTGTGACCCTGTGCACATTAACTGCCCTGAAAGCAGTACTGGCCCCAGTCCAGGCCCTCCCCACTGGGCTCCCTGCAAAAGGAACTGCTTTAGGACTACTTAAAAATTCAGAATATTTAAGTGTCCCGGTGGAGAAGCTGCTTCCAGGCTGGAAGAGCTCTGAGAGTGTTTGCTGAGGAGAAACAGAGGCAAAACAACTTGGAGGTAAGTTTCCTTAGAATCAGGAGCAGTTTTCCAGGTTTTACCGTATGTGTAGGGAAGATTTTTTTCCTCCCTAAAGTAATTAAAATAGCTTCTTTCACACATGAGAAAGGGAAGAGAGGGAACTTTGACAAAGAGCCTCTTTCCCTCAGTCTCCCTCCTACAGCACAGGACATTTATCCTCAGAGAAATGGACAAACTGAGATTTTTTGAGTCCCTGGGGCAGACAGACATTAACAAAAGCAAAGTTAAACCACTCCCAACAAAACCTGCAGCAGTACAGGGGTGTGGTGGTGGAAATAATGCCTGGCTAAGTAGAAAGCTTTAATGATGATACATGGAAAAAGTTAAACAATTAAAACTTGAATCAGTCTGGCCCTGGTCCCACCTCATTTAGTTAATAAATGCTGTGCTTCGTCACGGTGGAGCTTACGCCTCTTTTTTTCTAAAGAAGAGAGGAAGCTCCTGGTGTTGGGCTGGTCAGAGTAGCTGTGTGGGTAGCAGAGGGTCTGGGGGGCCCCAGTACTGCCCAGGCTCTCTGTACCCCTCAGTCTCACAGTGAGGATCACCCCAAGGAGCTAAAGCCCCCCAGCATTAATGCCCAGGGCAGAGAGGCCGGGGATGGTGGTGGCTAAACCACAGAAACACGTCCAACATGTGTTCATCCAAGGGTGAACAGAAAAAAACACTAATTGGAGAGTCATAAGCATGCTAATTATTTGAATATGTGCACTAATTAGACATGGAGTTACACAGACCCACACTATGGAAACCTTTCCTGCCACATACAGATCCTCAGAGATTTTGTCTTTTCAATGTTTTAGGCACATATAGACAACAATTTCCATACATAAACACTTGCCAAATAAAACCTTTTAGGTTAAACATTGGAGGCATATTACCTCATATCCCTTCTGACTTTCCCATACACCAGTGATTTGAATCTCAATCAACTATTAAAACCAGACCCATTGAGATTGAGCTACAGAAGCAAACATCCCTCTGACACAGCTGCTAACCCCAGCCTGCCCTTGCCTCCCAATCCCCCACACTCCCACCACCCAGTGGGCTTCTGTACTCCAAGGGTCAGCAATAACCACTCCTTGGGAAGAAGACCCAGATCACTCCAGCAGTGACAGCAGTAACACCCCCAGCACTGCAGAGCTGCGGGAGAAGGTTCCCTTAGAGTGTCACCATGGCTGGTCAAACATCACCAAAACCACTGATTGACCAACCTTGTGCAGGGGCAGATGCAGCAAAGCTCTGGACCATCACAGGATGAGCTGGGTCACACTGGTGGAGAGGAGCCAGGCACCAGTGGGGGGATCATGTAACAGGAAGAGACACAGTGGTCTTTCCCATCTCCACATCTGACAGGATGTAGGATCCCAGGAAGGTCTCAAGTTAAAAACACCCCATACCAACTCCCCCCAAAACACAGGCCAAACCTCAAACAAGCTCTCAGTGAAATGTGAAAAGCAATTCACATTTGCAGTTCACATTCAGATGCAATTCATATTTCCAAGATGCTTTTTTGAAGTTTATCCAGTGTCCTTCTCACCTGGATGCCACAGGAACCCCACACATACAGACCAGGCAAAGGCCAAGTGATGTGAGACAAAACCCATAATATAATTTTATTTTTTGTTTCATACAAACAGCACCCTCCCCATATTTTACAGAGTTTAACAGCATTATCTGGTGACACAGAAAGTGTCTGTGGCTGCTCCTGCAAGCCTCACAACAGGAATGGGGTAGCCTGAAGCCAGGAAACCATGTGCCCTGGGATAGGCCTGTGTGAGGCAGCTCCAAGCTCTGTAGGGGGATCAAGTGAATTGATTACTCCTAAGAAAGGGTATAATGAGAGGCCATGTGGAAATATTGATTTGAGGGAACTTGGGATCAAATTAAAAGAGCAGCTCCATGCCCAGCACTCCCAGTGCTGTACTGGTGTGGCAGCCAAGCAAGACCACCAAGGGTGCCCTGGCTCAGCTGGGTGTTTATAATGAGGGCAACGAACCAACTTAAGAACTTCTTGGTGTTCCCTGTATCAGGGCTGCAGACTCCTGGCATCTTGCAGGACATGGCCACCATGCAGGTGGAGTCAAATGGGGACAAGAGCCCCAGGGAGTGATAAACACCACCACTGGCAGGTTCAAATGTCTGCGTGGAAAAGGGGGAAAGGCATCCTGTGCCACTCATGTTGAGTTTTCCATCATGCAGCCGAGCTGTATTCAATCCTGGATTTGGGTGAAGCCTGAACTCTCAAGCTACAGGCACCAGAGCTCAAACCAGCAATGTGTAAGGATAACAGAGGAATTCAGAACAAATGTTTCTGACAAGGGCAACCTAAGAAGCTCCAAGCAGAGCCCTGCAAACCAGGGCACTAATGCTTCTCACCTGATCACCATTAGTCTCCTCATTTACACTTGTCCTAAAGATTCCCCTTCAGAGGGTCCAACTGACCAAGCAAGGCCATGGAAAAAAAAGAAAAACATGGTTCAGCACTGTGATAAAAATTTCCATGTTTCTTGTACTTCAATAATTTAAAAATCCCGATGGCAGAAGGAGGGGGAGGTGGATGTCCTGCTGCTAGCAGGAATGCACACAGCCAGCATCCCTGTGGTACCCAGCTGGAGGGAGCGTGGGGCTGCTGAGAGGCTGCGGGGCATGGGGCAGGAGCTGCTGCATCTCTGTAAGGCACTGCATGAAGAGGTCTAGATGGAGACCAGTAACACCCTAAAATCCCTTCTGGGGTGCAGAACCTGTAGGAAGAAATTACCTGCTCAGCCCCAACTAGGATCATGCTCCCAACCCTCCTCCAAGTCCCCAATTTTCCCTTACGGAGAGCCAAGAGGGAAAGCGGTGCTTTGCCCATCACCCCATTTCTTACTTTCCTTTTCCATGGAAGGAAAGCAAGCACAAGCATTTCTTTTTCTCCCCCACATCCTTCCTCTCTCAAAGTGAGGAGAAAGAGGAGTGAGGCTGTTGCAAAGCAGAAGTAACCTCGTGGTACCAAAGACACAGCTCCCATCACCTTGCACAGCAGTACCCAGCAGCTGAGCAACTCAATTCTCTCTCTCCTTCCTCCAAGTACTAACATGAAGAAAACCACATTTCTCTAACAAAGCAACATTTCAAGATCCACAAAATCTCTTCCCTGTCAAATAAAGTGGATGATGGACCTGGCTGAAAGGACAGCCTTTGGAGATGGGTATAAATCCAATCCTGCTGCCCTGGGACTTGGGGCTCACTCAAGCTCCAGTTATTCCCTAAGTGCCTGGAGGGATTTTATCACTCCCTCCCTGCTGGGAGGCAGACCCAGATAGCAGCAGTCTGAGGATCTAGAAATAAAGGACTGCAAATTATAGCAAAAACTGGGGAATAGTCACAATGGCCAAAGCAAAGGCATCTGTGGGCAGAAGTGTAGGAGGTGGGGATAATCAAAGGGTGTTCCAGGCTACTGCAGTGTCCTTTCAAGGCGTGATTGAGTGATTAGATGACAGAAAAATTGAATTAGGAGTAGAAGAAGGAAGAAAAAAGCCTCATCACATGCTCAGTGTGGAGATCTCTTGGGGGACTCAAATCAGTCTGTGTCAACCTCAAACTGCACTACCCTGGTCCAGGGAGTTTCACTATAATTACTGCTTTAGGAGACCACCCTTTCTTGGCACATCTGCTGGGATGCAGCTGAGTGAGACACCCACTGGTATCGTCCTGACTCTCAAGGGATTGGTTTTTAATCACTGGGGCAGCCACAGGACAGAAGATCAGGGTCAGGACGTAAGAGACAGCTTCTTTTGTTAAAGTGCCTTATTTTCTTTGAGCTTTTAAAACATCTTCTAAAACATCTTCAGTAGGAGGAGGGCACAAAAAAAAAAGAAAAAAAAGGAATACAGGTTTTATATGAAACAGAGTAGAGAATTAATCAATATTTACACAGATCTTGGATAAGATTATAGCACAGACTAATAAGCCAACACAGCAAAAAGCAGAGTGTCAAAAAGAAGGGAAAAACCTGTTTGAATGCTTTCAACACCATTCCCTGGAGATCCCAAGTGTAAATGGTTTTATCTAGGAAAAGGCATTTTAACTTGGGCTTTGGTAATCGGGGTTGATTACAGCCCCGCTGCTCACAGCTGGCAGGAGGACGTGGGTGGGCGCACGGCCACCTGACCTCTCCAGAGCACGGCCCAGGCTTAGACGAGTTCAACTTTAGCGTTTGGATAAACAGCCACCACGTCATATCCCTCGGGAGGCTTAACCCTCTCCTTGGCGTGCATCTCGCAGTACAGCTGTTCCTCAATGAAGAAATACCCTCTCTGCTTCAGGTTGAGGCCACAGTCGTCACACATGAAGCACTCAGGGTGGTAGAGTTTGTCCCGAGCCTTGACGATGGTGCCCCTGGGAGAGATGGGGAAAGCTCAAGTGAGGTGGAGAAACAACAAGCACAAACAGCTTTTGCTGCTGCCTCAAGTAAAACAGAGTAGGTGGAAGAAAGCAGCACGCAGGGACATGTAAGGGTGTTATCAGGGGTTCTCATCCCAACATCTCAGCCCACCCAAAGCTGCCACCTCACTCCAGGGTGTGGCTTCACTATGCTTCTGCGGGAAGGGATGCTCCACACCCAGCAGCATCGCTCCACAGCTCGATGCAAAGCAGAGCCTTAAATATCTACACTCAGCCTGGATCTGAAAATCAGGAGCCAGCATCCTGCAAGGACTGGGGCTGTGCACTCACAGGCACTATGACTTGTGGAGCAGAGACCCTCAACTCACAGCACCAGCAAGAACATGGTTACAGTCATTTGCACAGCTCACACTCAGCCAGCAAATCTGGCTTGAGCAGGATGTAAATTACAGCAAAACATAAATTACAATAGTTCATAAATTACAACAGAACAAAACGGAAAAACACCTATAATTTCTGAAATAAACATCCATCTGTCAGAGTAACTCTTCAACAAACAAACAAAACTAACCCACAGCTCTCTTCTTCTCAACACTCAAGGTATTTCTCCCCTCAACCCTTCTAAGGCAGTGAAGGAGTGCTGGTGCTGTGGTGCTATTCATAGTCCCTGGGCAGCTACTATGATAAGAAGGGCACAAACCATCCCATAAATCATCCCTTGTGAGATTCCCTTAAAAGGAGCAATCCCAACTGTATTGCTCAGATTTACATATGGTTAGAAAAAAACAGAAAGGGATTCAAGGTATTCTCCTATAAATTCTAACCCACGTGCCTGGCAGGACCCAACCCAGCCATGTCCCAGTGTCACCATCCCCACTGCACAGGGCGCTTTGGTGAGGCAAGACACTTACACAATCCCGTTCCCACAGCGGGTGCACTCGGGAAGCATCTGCAGCCTGGACATGGGACCACCAAGCTTTGGCACTGGGGGCTTGATGTTTCGGGGGTTGCTCAGTTTGTCGAGTTTTTCACCTGCCAAGAATTATAAAGACACAGATGGAAAACTCGGCCTCTCAGGGCTGGTTTTTTTCCCTTCCTCCTTTTTTTTTTCCTTTTCCCTTAAGGAGTCAAATGAGTCTCCGCCTGTCATAACAAGATCTGCAGCTTCCTTGGAAGCTCCAGGACAGCACCAGCTCAATAGACATGGACCGTGTCAAAATACAAAGCAGTTGTGATCTAGAGATGTGAGGTTAATTTGCCTGTAATACTACTTACTGAGTTAAGAATATTAAATAGTGAAGAGCTCATAAAAGCTAAAAAAAAAAAAAAAAAAGAGGTTCCATCACACCAACTTGCTAGATCCACCATCTGTCAAGGAGATGGAGATGAAAGCCTTTCAGAGAATGAGGCAAACTGAACCAAACAATAATAGAATCACATGCACTTTTCTTCCTAGAGCATGCATTTAAGCTCAAATAATCTAAACCAAAATATTGTGATAGAAGATAAGGTCTTCTGAGACACCAGGCCTCCTTTCATGAAGGTCCAACAATGGGAAAGGAAGCAATTAAGATTTCGTGCATATGAACAGTGTCATAGCAGAGTTTTCAGTGTTGCTGGCCCCCACTCCCTACAGACAATCTACCATCTGCCCTCGGATTCTGGACAACACCAACATGCTTGTTGCCAACCCCTGGAATACTTAAAAGCTTCCAGTATTGACTGCATGGTTTTCCACAGCTGACAACTGACTGGTCTATTTGGCATATATCGATTTATGGTTCCTCCGTGATGGCCTAAGTTCATAGAAAGGAAAAGCTCATGAACAAGGACCATTTGGCTCACAGTCTGGAAAAGCAGCAGAGGAGCTCTTGGATGAACAAGTCATTCTCCAGAGTTCTAATTTGCCACACTCCCTGAGCTTCCAAGGCGTGTCAGTCCAGGGTCCATTGTAAACATGTGCTTCAAGCTCTGATGCCCAGAAGGTCTCAGAAGGGCACAAGCACTTTCTGACTGAGCTATCTGCACATACTCTGTGCCAGTTTTGGCAGCTTCAGAGCAAAATCCAGTGCAAGTGCCTCCCACAGCTCCAGGAACATCTCTGCCTTTCCTAAAGAGAACTTTTACTACCTGGAGCCAATGCATCATCACTGCTGGTTGCTCACTGACCCCGGGCAGGGTCACATGATAGATACATTTTGAAGGGCATTGCTCAGAAAAGCTTCCTTCCATGGAGAGACCCCTGCTTCCCCGTCCAGTGTGTCTCAGGAGGGCTTATTGTCCTGGGCCCAGACAGGAAGCAGGGTGCACACCTGACTCATCCTCTGGGGTGCACAGGCACCTTCATGTCGCTGTTGAGCCCGGGACGATGAGAAAAGACACGACCAAAGTCCGGAGAAAATGGCTAATTTAATTAATTATAAATCGGTTTTTATAAGTTGAGTCGCCAGCATGGCAGAAGATTATTGGACCTCTGACCAACCACCCATCAGGGTGACTGGTCAGTCCACTCAACACCCATTTCAAAATATTTCTTTCAGGATATCATACCAGTCCTTTGGAAAACAGCAGGTGCAAAGATAGAGAAATAGTTTACAAAAACTCTTAACAGTATTTTGCATAGTTTCTGTGAGAAACATAAAGTTCTCACAGAATGCAGCAGAAAGCTGAAAAATCCCTCTGCTAAAGCTTTTCAGTGTCCACATCTTTACACCACAGCCCTCCTCTCCAGCCATAGCTCTGACAAAGAGGCCAATGCTGCCAGCAGTTCCAGCCAAGTGGGTAAAACCAAAAGGACCAACTTCCCACCAGACCCCACTTTCCCAAAACACAATACAGTGTTTGGCAACGCTAAGAGCTTTGATACATGCAAGAGTGCCTGCCCAAGAGCAGAGCAGGGCTACTCCACCCCAGGAGTTCCCCCAGTGCTCAGCTGGCTCCAGCCAAGCCCCCTGTTGAATCCTTCTGCTGCCTTGCTGGGAATAAACTGAAACAACTGCTCAAGCTGTTGGCTTCCCCCAGCGTGAGACACAGCATGCTTGGACTAGACACGCTCATCTGCCAACATTTAACAGTTAAGCTGTCACTGCCTCTCATGCAGAGTGCTTGGATAAGCCACTTAAAACAGGAAAGAAAGGGAAAAAAAAGGGATTTTACAGCAAAATGAACCCTGCAGAGAAGGCTGCTTCCCATCTTCCTGAACTGTGGATCATTTCCTTCTATTTAGCAGTCCAGTCTCATGGTGATTTACGGTCTTCAGCAGGGCAGCAAAATGCTTTAACTCCACAACCTCAACCATGCCATCTCAGTTACGGCTGGAGTGTTTGTCCTTCCCAGGTCATGGGTGCCTATGAAGGTGGGCACTGCCATTCCTCCAGCCTCCACCTCAGCACAAAGCACTGCTCCCTACGGGTATGGGATAGGGCTAAAATGCTTTCAGTAGAAACACATTCCATATAAAACAGGTTGTTTTCCAAGACACTCAGCTCCTCAGGAGAGGAGAGCTTGACTTTAAAAGGACAATGCAGAGCAGGCTCAGGTCAAAATGTGTAATTTTAGGCTTAAGGAAGAAGGAGCAGGGGTGGCAGCTGTGAAACAAACCCAGCAGGAACACTTGGGATTGAAAACATGCTGGAACATCACAGAGCTTCATGCCAAGCAGAGATGCTTTTCATTTAATTTCTCATCCCTTGTGAAATAAACAGCATTGGAATGACCAAGGCATGAGTGAGGCTGTGCCTGCAGGCAGTCACACATCCCCTCCACACCAATGAGAGGGAGAGGGAGGATGGTAGAGCCCAGGAGGTGACAGTGACTGCTCCAGCCTGTCCCATGCTGGCTAGTACCGACAGCAGCCTCTCAGGCTCCAGTCAAACAGGCGGTGTTGCACTGGTGATGGGCTAGTGCCAAGAGAATGCTGATGAGCACACATCCAGGACTGGCTGGACAGTCCCAGGATGTGGGGACTTGTGCTGGCACCCCTTTGTTCCCCATTCCCTCAGTCCACTGCCTTTTCTTTCTCCCTTCCTCCTAGCACTGGGTTCCTGCCAGCCCAGGGCTGCAGGATGCAGGGGGAGGCAGGAGCAAACCAGCAAAGCCTCAATTTTGTTCCCTTTCCCTGGCACAGACAAGGGAGGAAGGCAGCAGCGTTACTAATTGGGATTAACACAGTCACTTCCCATTTGCTTCCTCCTAACGAGGAGACTAGGGGAGCAGCAGATTTGTCCTTGCTCTTGGTAAAGGACTTGAAGGTCCAACTGGGGCCTGTATTTAACATCAGTTTCTCTGCCAATCCAGGGGCTGTGATACTAATATTAAATATAATAATAAACCCAGCGCTTCTGAGGATGATCCTATCTCATGCTTTGCAATTATGGCTCAGTCCCACTGAGAAAACCAATACTGGTGGAATTCCATGATGATCAAAAGTTACCTGCAATTGTGCTTCTTGTGAAGCAAGAACCAACATCATTCTAGTCAAAGAAGGGAGTTTTCCAACACTTCAGATACAGAGAAACTGAAGTGCAACAGCCCAGCTCCCTACCTCTCACGGCTTCATAATGAGATTTACAGCAGTTGGTATTTTCCCATAAAATAAACGTTCCTGGATTCACACGATTGGAGTATGGGGCCCTTGGAAGGAAGCAGAAAGAGAAGTCTTGCCCTAATGACTGTAAAGCAAAGGCTAAAAATTTGAACATAAAAGCCCCTATGGACTTCAGTTTGAAAGACAAATAAAAAGAAGGTGAAATTATAGACTGGGAATCTTATTATTTAATGTGTTAACGACATGTGCAGGAAGCTGTGACAGACCTGAGAAGTGAGCCAAGAGCTCCTGATCTCTATCCCTGCCTTGCTGAGGACCATCCCACATCCTTATGCAAATGCCATTTACTTATCCAGACCAGGTTCTCCAACAGTGATCTTACACAACTGCTTAAGGCCATCACACTTCATAAACCATCTCAGAAAAACAGCTGCCACACTGGTTGCAAATCCAGCTTTCACACGGTGCTCAAGTCAGCCACAAAATTTGGTAAGCCGGAGTACGTGAAACCCTGATTTGAAACCTGCCATCCTGGTGGTCTCCTCACAGGAGGGTGCTTGGGTGCCAACCTCCTTACCATTCTCACCAGCCTCCAACATGCCCTGTAAGTATCGGAAGGATCCAGACTGCTTTGGCTCTGAAATGGGCTTTTCATAATCCTGAAGCATCTTGTAGACATCTGACTCCACATCAATCCCATTTCTGTTCCGTGGGAGAGACTTCATGGGGTCAATGCTGGTTTAAAGCAAAGAAAGAAAGGCTCAAGTCAAATGGAAACAGGTACTGTAAACTCATCAGGCAGGTATTCATTCCCACAGATTCATTTAAGCACCTCTGTTCCCATGTGCTTCCCTTCCTGGAGGTATGTCTGGCCCAGGAACAGCTGCTGAACCAAGGAGGTTACACTTGTTCCTTGTTGGGCTCCAATTGAGCAACACAATGAGGGCCAGCCCAGTTACCAGATGCCTTCAGGAAAGAGGGCAGCTGCTTGTAAACGCTGTAAATTGGTTTGCCACCCATGGAATTTACTGAAAAAATGGGAAAAACACGCATTTCATTAACTATGCAGGGCCAGGGCATGCACCCACCCCTTGTAAGGGCATCTGGAGAGCGTGTCCCAGGCAGGACAGCAAAACCCCTCACCACTCACAAGTGCCTCTTGTGAAGCTGGTGTTAGTGTAGGTACAGCACAAGCACAGGCCATAGCTTAACTGAGAAAACCACCCCACCAGGGAGGTGGACACTGGGGCTGCCCTGTAACCCCCACCTCCAGCCTTCAGACTGGAGCTGTTCCTGGTCTGTATGCGGAGCATTTGGGATACACAGACAACAAATAACAATTTAAACCCCTATTCCAGTCCAATACATCAAAACATGAAAAGCATGGTCTGGAATCAAAAATATTTAAATGTCCTGCTGAGAAGAGCTGAATCCAAGTGCTGTTGTGCTCCAGAGGCCTCAACACACAGCACAGCTCCAGGGGAAGGGGCTCCTCTTCCTTTTTATATAGAAGGTCATCAAGGTCATTATAAAACCAATAAAAATAGTAAGAGCTCTGAAATCCATCAGCTTCACATACTTTAGCCATCATCTGGATCGTTTTCTCCACCAGTATTATATTCCTGTCTGCTTAAACAAATAAACAAAAGAAATAACATTCAGAAAGACAGAAAGACAGAAAGAAAAAAAGAGAAAAAAAACCCTCCAGATAAAAGTCACTTTCAAAGAATGGCCAGAGCTCCGTATTCTGGTAGTGACTCCCCAGCAGCTCTGGTCCCTGTGGGAGGTGAGGGCCAGCCTGGGTGGTGGGGCTGAGCTATGCTGGGGCAGAGCCATGGACAGATCCCCTCGTGACTCCCAGCCAGTCCAAACCCTGCATGTGCACTCCAACTGCTTGTCTACCCTGCTACATCTCACTCCTACATCAATTCACACATTTTCAATGGGAAAGGGCAGGTTTTGGCCAGCCCAGCCTCATCAAATACCAATGCAAAGAAAATGCACTCCTGCCCCGATTCTACTCAAAGACCCAAGTGAATGTCCTGACTTTTGGCTCACTTGCAGATAACACCAGATTTTGTTCTCTGTATTTTTTGTGCAGTTCTCTTCTTTCCAAATTCATTACCTTTCCCGGAGCAGCACAAAGAATAAGCTGGCTTGCAGCACCACTGAAATACTGATTCATGCAGACACAGAGTTCCCGAGCTGAAAAGAAACTCTCTTCGCATGTGATACAGACATTACTTTCTTGCAGGATATTTTGCCAGTTTGGAGGAACATAAATCAAGATCCTCATAAGCCATGTGAGAGCATCCCAGCCCACGACCTGGCTTGTCTCAAAGTCTGAGTTATCCACCCAAACCGTTCTTGGCTACACAAAAGCCTTTTCTTTCCTAGGAGCATTACTTGTTCCTCAGCCTCCTGGACAGCTGCACTGAGCAGATACTACACTTACAAACATTCCAGTTACTGGAGTTCATCTTTTCAGCCAGTATCTCCAGCTTCCAGGGCAAGTGTTGGCTCCTGGGTCTGCAGCAAGGTGATCCCCACTTCTAGGAGGGCAGCACCCACCATACTGCCTTGGATATACACTTTGAAAAAACAGTGTATTATTGTCTGTGACACTCACAGAGCCATGGAATTGCTTAGGTTAGAAAAGCCCTCTAAGATCATCAAGCCAAACCATTCCCCCAGCACTGCCAAGGCCACCACTAAACCATCTCCCCAAGAGAAACATCCAAATGTCTGTTAAGTCCCTTCAATTATGGTGACTCCACCATTGCCCTGGGCAGCCTGTGCCAGGGCTTGACAACCTATCTGGTGAACAAAGTTTTGCTAATATCCAATTTAAATCTCTCCTCCTCTTGTCTTCTCTAGCATTACTCCCAGTACCCAGGGGCCACTAAGCTACCTACCCACATCAGCAATAGAAGGGGTCTTAACAGAGATCTGGAGAACGAGCACCTTCACCAAGATGCATACCTGAGCATTGCTTCAGCATCACAAGCTTCAATTCAATGTTGCAGTTGCTACCTATGTAGATGTGGCCATTTTGTTCAGAAATTGGTGTTTCCAAACCATTTTTTTTGCTTTGTTTTGTTTATTTGGTTAGTTTCTTTTTTTCCTCCCACCTACACCTGACCAACGGAGCAGGGGTCCAGCCCAGCATCTTGATGGACTTGGCAGAATTAGGTCAACGGTTAGAAAGGATGATCTTGAAGGTCCTTCCAACTGAAATGAGTCTAAGATTCCATGATCTCTGGAGCTTCAGGAGCACCACAGCCTCTGTGCACTCCCTGAAACGGAGTTTGCAGGAACAGCAGCAGACACAGAGCGCAAGCCCTGCCCTGGTCCTACCTGTGGGCAGGAGTGATGTGGAGTCCACTCAGCTGGCCTGGAAGCACTGACTCAGAGCTGTTGTTCGCATAGAGCCGGGTTGGTTGGTGATGCTGCACATTCAGCATCTGCTTGTTGTCCATGGGGCTGCCCCCAGATCCATGGGGAATCAACTTCCTGCTCTGCGCAGGGCCACTGTTCTGGAAGAGAAAGAAAGCAGAAAACCTAAGATTTATAGTGTGTGGTGGATGTGGAGGGGCTGTGTTGCAACATGCAGTTTGCAGTAATAACATTTTATGTATGCTGTGGAAAACAGGGATGTGCAGCAGGAAAAGGAAAACTCAGGCTTGACCTGCAGTTAAATTGTGCTGAATCTACACAGCTCCCCTTGGTCCCCAACCAAATGTACTTACTGTTTTTCTCCATGGTGAGCCACTGCCAAATATTCTGCATTTATTCTCCTGTAAAATTCTCCTGTAATTTATTCTTCTGTATTTGTTGTTTCTTTAAAAGAAAGGCTCTTTAGGTGAATCTACTTCTTATTCCACGTTCCATCACTCTGAGGGCACTTGCTGTGCTCTTGTCCACACAGATCCATGTTCATTTACGGAGGTTTTCTCCCCAGAGAAGATCAGTCATTTACAGTGTGAGAAACACATCAGTCAAGGGTTTAGCTTGGTATTCATATTTCCATTTGCTTTCTAAATCCCAAGGTAAACTGTAGAAATCTTTTTGTCATATGACCTCAAGTCAGGAACTCAGATGCCATTAAACCACAAATTTTCCACATTATTTTACCATTTTACCAATGTCAAACATTATCTATGTGTTATTCCACACACACGGAATTCCACGTATATGGGTGTGCTATTAGTCAGTCCCATCCACACCTATAAACCAAGCAGTACCTACTGCTAATGTCATCTGAGCCAGGCTTTACCTGCAAAAACTCAGTATGGGGAGAGGAGCTAATTCCAGCAATTGGGAAAAGCAGAAGGAAGCTGGACACAGCCCACAGACACTGGCTGCTATTTCTAGTCATGTGAGTCACAAACATGCCTGGACTGATGAAAGACATAGATGCTGTGTAAAAGGCTGGAATCTGTTTAATCTGGTTTAATTTGTTCTAGGGCAGCTCCCCAACAGAGCTGCCTTCCACCAGCTTCTCAGTAGATTGAAGCTGATGAAAAACTAAGCAGGGAAATAAAACACCATCCTGTGAACACATAACAAAGTGCATATTGTGGGGCTCTGATACAAAGCTTACTTTTGACTAAAATAATCCCATAAATACTAATTGGAAACAAATGTCTATCACTGGTGCACAAGAGAACACACTGGCACTCCCAAATCTTGTAAAAAGGAACAGCTAAGAGAAGTAAAAAACAGATCCTGCTAGAAAAAGATCTTGAAAGTCCCATTCTTCAGTTCTTCCTAAGGCAAAACACCCATTGATAAAACCAAGCTTAGTTAAGAACTGCAAGATGGTGCCTTTGAGCTTTTTTTCCTACCATCAGCTGAAAACCTGCATGTTGCAGCGGCTGAACCAGCAGCTGTGGTGGCCGGGGGGCCAAAGAGCCTAGCTATGGGGGAGGCCCGCTGGTGGGCCAACTCCGAAGTTTAAGATTCCCCCCTTAACTCGGTGAGAAAGGCTTCTCCCATCAGGCTTCCTGGTTCTATGTAGATTATGTCTGTCTGATTGGCCAGCAGCCAGACGCCCCTTGTATCCCTTACGAGGATGTAATCCAGCCCCCACTCCGCCCCCTCCTTCTCCCCATTGGTTGTTGTTGTATTACCCCGCCTCTCTTCTGTACCCCTTTGTAAGTGTGCCCCGAGGGGAAACTGACCCCTTTTCGTCACTGGACTGCTTTGTCGTGGTTTGGTAAATAAACCCTTCAGAACTCTATACGGGGGCCGCCTGTTAACTCTTTGCCTTTAGTTATGCCTGAGGTGGCCAGCTCAATGTGAGCGTGTGCTGCGTGTTTCCATGGCACAGGTGAGAGAGCTGGCTTGCGAGTGTACAAAATAGCACTGCCGGCGGTTCCACACTAAAGGAATGCCTCAGGAATAAAGCAGCAGCTTCTCCATCAAACACCCACACGGCGATACCTGCAGCCTCCAGCAACCTCCCAGCAACTTCCCTGGCTCAGAAGCCGCCCGGAGCCCTCTTGGCACAGTTCCCTCCACACCATGCATGCACACACCCGTAGGGAAAACCGCTTCCAACATAATAACTTCAAATTGTCTATTAAAAAAGGAATTTTGCTGCCAGGAATAATATAATTTTAACTGTTCCCCAATTTATATGCTTAAAACAAATATATAATTCCCAGGTTGACATTATTATTTCAAGGGAAATAAAGAAAACATTCAACCATGACACAGAGAGGAAAAGAAGGATCATAAACATTTTTTGGGAAAAAAGCAATGGCCCATATGGCTGTCAGCATTGAGAGCGATGCTTTTAGAAAGCCATCACCTTTAATTATCTGTGCCTCATGGCTCAGATTCACACTCAGTCCAGGGTGGCTGGAGGAGAGGGCTGGATCCTCTCGTCTGACCTCGTGTGCTCCTGCACACTGGTGCCATCCAGACCTTTGCTGGGGAGCACGGGACTGGCAGCTGTTTCCAGAATGGAAACCTCCTCCAGCAAAGGACCTCCAGGCCATCATCTCCATGGACTTGCTTAAATCCAAGATAGTTTGTAAAGCGTCACCCCTTTGTCCCTGTTAAGCTCAGCAATTTGTACATCAAGACGAAATGTTGCTATAAATCTAAAACTTATTGCTTGGGCACTCTCCAAAAGGCATGGAAAACTGGTGATGTAAGGGAGAAACAGAGCCCTTCCTGCACTGCTTGGCATCCCCAGTTGCCACCAGCTCCCTGTCCCTGTGGGAGGAAGATGCTCATGGTGGCGGCTCACCTTTCCTCTGCTCAGCCATGTTATAAAGCCACAGGTGACCCAGCAGCATCCACAGGGATCAAGAGGCTCCTCCAGTAGCACAAAAAGCTGTTCCCAGGCCAGAGCTCAGCCCCCTCTTCCTCAAAGGCTGTAAGACCTCTGTAAGGCTTCGCTTTGTGCAAAACACTCACACATTCACCCTCAGAAACCCAGAACCAGATGGATTTCTTTCCAGTTGTCAAATTCAAGATCAGTTCAATTTTCCCCCCTTTGGGTCCTAATTTGCTTCTCTGGATTTTCTTCCTGCTTTTTATGGCCTTTTTAAAACTAAGTGAGTTCACAAACCCTTCTTAAGAGCTGGCCTGTGGACTCTGACCAAGGAGAACTCTTTTAGCCTTCAAACCAGAAACTTCCAATTTGTTTTCTCACACTTGGCTTTTTTTTTAATGCATTTTGCAAAATGTCCTATTTGTCCTTCCACCCTTTTTCAATTGCAAGTCCTTAGCTCTAGAGACCACAGAGATTTAGAGAACATCAGACTTCATATTCTGATCCAAAGCATTTAAAGTTCATTCACTTCAGTGTGTTATAAATTAGACTTTTAAAAGACCAGAAGTACAAACAAAATAATTATTCTCCTTTTTCCCAACTACCAGACAGAGATTAAAACTGAAGACTGCTAATTTGAGAGGCCAACATTGGCTCCTAGAACCTCCAAGCAAGCCCCTCCACTCATGGCATGATTCGGAAGGGCTTTGAGCAATGATGGTTTTGATGCATCTAAGAAACCTTCCTTGGGAGCAAACTCACCAGCTGCAGAGCTGGAAACATCTCCTAGATTACACCTCCAAGCCCCAATTCCACCCTCCATCTGCCCATTCGTGCAATGGTGGTGGGAGATTTGCCCAGACAGGACCAGCAGCAGCTCTATCCCTGCGATGTGGGAGCCTATCCCCACAGGAATTCCTTGCACCTTGTTTATTTTCCTAATCCTGGGGCTGCTGGTCCTGTTCTCACACAACACATGAGACTCAGAGGTGAAGGCCATTAATGCTTGGCTCAGCCCAAAGCAGTTTTCTGTTTGATGTTCTTCAGATTCACCCTCTTCTCAAAACCAGACCACGATGGGCCGGTGTCAGCTGAATGTCTGCTGCCAAAATGCTGAATTACAGACACAAGCATTGCTATTTATGCACTAGGAGGTAAAGCATCTATCAGCCATAGAGTCACCTGGAAGAGGTGCCTCTTGTGACCATGTTTGGTTACCTGTGTCCATCATCCAGCAACAGCAGGACAAGCCCGGCTGCTCCAGCTCCTCCTTTGGCTTCTTTCTCCCTTGCTCCAAGCTTGGGTAATTGATTCCCAATTGATCCTGGCCTCTCCTGGCAGAGGGCTTTCTGTGGATGAAGTTTTACTGCCTTCATTACTGCAAGTCCTCTATCATGCAAATGTGCCAAGCAATTAAGCCTGAAGACATATCCCAGTACATCCTGACACCCTCAAGCCAAGACTCAGCCTCTGCACAGAAGACAACTGCAATGCTGCAGTCCCTCCTCTCCTTCCCCCAGGTTTTCAACAGTAAAGATACTGCTTCATCTCTGCTAAACCAGTTCAAAAGTCCCAGAAATGGAAATCTTATTATTACCCCACAGCAGGGGTGTATGGGACAGACAGCATGGATTTCATTTCAGTGCCAAGTAAGTGATTTACACTGTGGCCAATGGCCACAGGAACAGGACTGATTCTCCAACAAAAGCCTCAGGAGAAGTCCCACAGGGAACTCTTATGACAAAGGCTGCTCCCAAAGCTTGGAGAAAGGATAAATTTTAAAAGCTACACTCATTTTAATGTTTCCCTATAAGCACAGTTCAGATGTTCTGTGTATATGCTGCCTTTACAGACTAAGCAGCCTTCAATCTAACTTTCAAAAGCTCCACTAAGTATGATCCCATTACTTAGCTCAGCTCAGAAGATTAAGAGTTAAGGAAAAAAGGTCGGGTCTAGTTTACTGAGGCTGGATAAACTGAGTGTGTGGGTTATTTTACGAGACAGATTTCAAATATTCTGCCAAGCTCCCCTTTCAACGTATACCACAGTCTGAAGGAAAACCTTATCCATCACATCCTTCTCACTACACTCCTTTCACAGTTGTCAGCTAAATACCAAGTTCGTTTTTCAGATCTTTTTAAGTAAGAGATCAAACTTTTAAAATCAGATGGTCTTTTTGTAAAAAGGCTGCAGACAATGTTCACATGAAACATGACTCAAGCTGGAGCTTGGTGGAGCCCCAGCCCACCCATATCCCCAGGACAGGCTGTACTGCACAAGGACATGTAGTGACAGGACAAGGGAGAATGGCTTCACACTGACAGAGGACAGGTTTAGATGGGATATGAGGAAGAAATTCTTTCCTGTGAAGGTGGTGAGGCTCTGGCACAGGTTGCCCAGAGAAGCTGTGGCTGCCCCATCCCTGCAAGTGTTCAAGGCCAGGCTGGATGGGGCTTGGAGCAACCTGGTCTAGTGGAAGGGGTCTGTGCCCAGGACAGGGGGCTGAAAATAGATTAGCTTTAAGGTCCCTTTCAACCTAAACCATTCTGCGATTCTGTATAGCACAAGGTATAGCCCAAGGCCAGCACACATTTATCCCAGGGACAAATCTCTCACAATCAAAGAGCAGTAACATTTCTCCCCCTTGGAACAGCTATGTGGATGGCCACCAGCAGGGCTCTGATGGATGTTTTCTCCCACTGCTCCAGGGAGAAGGTCCACCCTCATGCAAATTAAAGAGCTCAGGAGAGACTCAAGCTGCAATGCCAGGACTTTATCTCTCAAGCTACCTGGCTCCCCAGCAGTCTCTTAAAAATCCACAGCAGTGGAAAAAAGTTACCTAAGACCATCAAGATTAAAATGTGTTTGCATTTATCTTGCCTGCTGCAGTGCAGAGGACACATTTCTAACATCAAGTGTGCGAGGAGTATTTACCCAGCAGACAGAGCAGAGCTTTGTATGAATGTCTTGGTAGAAGAGTCTTGAAATTTCCTCCTTTCCCCAGCAGCAGCAGCAAGTTCCTGCCAGGTGACTACCTCACTAGATCTAGGCTCAACAACAGTCTAAACCCTAGAGAGGACTTTCCTTCTACTTCCCAGTGTTCAGGGTCACCTTCCAAGCTCAGGAACAGGAAGGCATTGCTCAGTGCAGGTGTTGGACTGATGCCCCCACCATGCACAGGCTGCTATTGGATTAACTTTCCCACTGACAGAAAATAATATCCACTACAGATGAAACCATCACAGCAAGTGTCCACCTGCCCTCCTGCCTGCCCCCCCTTTCTCCCAGGGAAGATGCTGCCGTTCCCATTTCAGTCCGCGCTTCCACTGAATCACTTTTCTCACCATCTGGTGTTTGGCTTATAAGACAAACCTGGTGAGCTTAACACTAACAGACTATGTTCTGATCTCATGCTTTCCAGCTTACTGTCTCTCTCCTCTCTCTCATTTGAGGAATTGTTGCATTTTCAGGTGTTACCATATCACATTTTCTGATTTTCTTTCCATAATCATTATCAGCAGCTAATTGAAACTAAAAGCTTCACTGGCAACAAGCTAAGCTTCAGGCTACAAAAATATTACACGCATAAAACCAAAAGGTGCCTACTTCACCAGCATGGCTTATCTGAACACCTCCTTCTGTAAAAGGCAGGGTAAGGTACACCAGAAAACACAGCAAAAGCAATAGGACAATGTATTTTTTCATTTTGGAATGCCCCAACCTTGCCCCAACCTTTTTTTTTCCTTATTAATAAAAAAAGATAAATTCAAGTAGATTCAAAAACATGGCTCAGCCTTTCCCAGCCCTCTGTGGCATGAGCTGCTTTATGGGATAGAAGCAGCTACTTCAGCCTGATCATCCTGAGGGACCGCAGTGAGCAGCCCTCCAGCATCCAGCATCCCTCCTTGCACCACTGGGGATGGCTCGCTCCACACGCTCTCACCCCAGCAGGTCACTCAAGTGACCTCCAAGAGCAATTAATTCCTCTTAAGTGAGACACAAGGAAAAATAAAAGGGGATAAGCTGTTTTTCCTGATGGATAAGAACAGAAACACTGAGCTACACCCGTGCTTCCAAATGCTCAGCACTCCTGAGTACACAAGCAGCAGTTTCCTTACCTGTGTTAAGTCATCACTGAGACTGACGTTATCAAGTAAAATAACACAGTATATGTCTGTTAGCACTTAATCCAACAGCATTTTGTTTTGTCCTAAACCAACCCCCACTGTTAACATTTCAGTATAATTCCTATGTACCTTCAATGAGAATAAATTGTTCAAGTTACCTGGACAGAAGAAAACACCATTTTGAAGTTTCCATTCCCATTTTTCCCCTCCTTTATCCTAATATTGTTTTCGCCTCTTTCATATACCAGGGCTATCAAAACTCACTTAAAGATGCTAATTTATCTAAGACATACACAGAATTTCACATAAAAGGTTACAGCTTCAAGACGTTACAGTGGTACTCAGAAAGCTCCTTTGCTTTCAAATGATGCAATATTATATCACAGGAAAAAGTAAACACAAGTGCACAGCTATGTGCGTGTAACCTCTTCACCCAGTAAATTAGATCAGTGTTTTTTTGTCGTGTAAAACCCCAGTATCTGGGTGTGAAATGCTGCCTGAGCACCCAGAGCTCACGGCTGATGCACCCACAGTGGCTGTCAAGATTCAGCATGTTTCTGCTATTAAATCAGTCCTCAAACAATGAGCTGTGAGTTCCCATGGAAGGGAACCCGGGTTTGTGCCAGGGCATTAGCTCATCCTTTGTCTTCCTCAAAGCACGAGGCAGACATTTTCCCTCCTTCCGTCAAGAGAGTGCCAGTTGGTGCCCAGCCGGTTGGGACTGGGGGTCCCAGCAAGAACTTTCCCAGAAGCAGGCATAGCCCATCCTGCCCTGCAAGCAGGGGAGGAAGGAAGGTCAGTCACTTTGAGAAAGGAAATTCCACCTCTCCATCAAGGAGGCTTTAACCCCCAGCTCACAGAATTCAGCACGGCCTATGCCAGGATTTTGAAAAGAAGTACATAGAAGTTTCCTGCAAGGCAGCAACCCATGAAGAACTTAAAACAAATACTCCATTTAATTAAAGTTAACTTAAACTAAATCCGTTACTCAGTTAATTAAATGAGGAGACATTCACCCTTAGTAAAAAAAAAATATATAATCTAGCAAAAAGTAAGTATGAGCATATTTAAGACATTTTTAAAGGTGTTAGAATCAGTGCTAAGGGACATGTTAGCAGCAAACTACCCTCCCTGCTCTACTGCAGGACACCACTGCTGTCCCTGGGTGCCCAGAGCTGGGCCACCAGAGGCTCAGACTCCCCTGAAGCCCACATGTGATTTTATTTATATAATTAGGAGCAAGCAAGATCAGCAGTGATACTATTTGTGAGGTCAGGGCAAGTATGAAAAACTCCCAAGAATGATGCTGCAGAGCCCACACTGGGTGGATGCCATGTGCAATGGGAGGTGGCAGGTCCTCAGTCCTGCAACCACACACACCTGAGCCCCTCTGACAAGAGCAAACAAAGGTGTGTTCACATTTCCACTGGCCTGGCTCACACCCAGCACTGAGTTTCCTGCACTGCCTGGATTAGGCTGCTCAAACAGCTACAGTAGATGCAAGTTTGTCCCAGTTCCTCCTCTTCACCCCCTTCTGGCTGGCATTTTCACATGGCAAGCCACATGTCTTGCACCTGATTTTAGTTAGGGCAAACTAACAACGAATCTCTGTGGACTGAGAGCTAGGTGTCAAGAGCAGAATAACACATAGGAAAAATAATTCAGAAGTGAAGAGCAGAAACAGCCTTCCCATAGTTCCTGTGCAACTCCCTTGACGCTGTGGAGAGACTGGCTCTTCTCCACTGCCCAGAGCTCACCCCCTAGTCAGCTGGTCAGGCTGGGAAAGCCACTGCTCAGGACACAGCACAAGAGAGGACCAAGAGCACCGACCCACCTCCCTCACCCATCCCCTGAGGATGACACAGGGGCTGCTCTGCCAGCTGAGTAGCACCAGGATGCCATTCCTGACGGACTGCTGTGGGAAGTGCCTCTTCCTGTCTGCACTGCCAGCGGAAACCCAGCCTTTCACCCCACATAGCTATTTCAGCTAAGCATCCAGGTTTGGGAGGACGTGCATCCTATTCCAGCTCTGGTTATGTGCTGCCAATTTAATTTCTGCTGCAATTATTCTCCCACCCACACACCTGATCTACTGTCAGTTAGCACTGACAGGGTCCCCACAGCCCAAAGCCCCCATTTCCAGGCCCCTGGGCCAGAGAGCTGCCTAATTCTGGCAGTTTGGGAATGAACAAGAAAACAAACATCCTCTCTTTTTATTAGCACCGCATGGCGGCATTTTGACTAGCAAGCTCATGCTACAGGAAGCCAAAAAACAGTGGGATCTCCAGAAACTGATGGATGGGTGCTCCCACTCCCCCCATCTGCCGGGGAAGAGTGGCTGGGGCCCATGCCCACAAGGACACCAACACCATGCCAAGTGAGACTGGGGATCCTAACACGTCAGCAGTGATGTCATGTCTGCATGATGGAAATCTTGACTGCTGGCTGGAAAGCTCCGAGCTGCCCCCAGCATCCCCGTGGGTCCCACCTCCACTCATCTCTGTGTCCAACAGACAGGCAGCCCTTCTTTAGGATGCAAGCCTGAATGTCACTACATTTGTGGCCTCCTCTGTAGATCCTTCCTGTTAAGGACAGACTTGTCTAGTGAAACCAACTGATAACCACAGCCTGCTTTAAAAAAAAAAAAAAAATTATTTCCTGAAGGTGACTCACTCATCCTGTTCAGCGTTGTTCCTGCTAATTGCAAAAAAGCAGCTCCCCAGTTCCAGCTTCTTCAGTTTGAGGGCAGCTATTCCCCACAGTCACGGCATTAATCAAAGTTTTAATAAGGAGGATTGATTACATTCTTGGACTCTGAGTAGGGGTTTTCCACAAAGCTCAACTGAGAAACCACAACAGATTTAGAAAGAGGGGAGAGGAAAACTCACCAGCCACTCCATACCTTCCAAGTTCTCCTGCACAGAAGATAACTACAAATTTCACTGCCTTCAAGACAAAGATTACACCTAAATAAACTAAATTGTAATAATAGAGATACAGATTTTCCTACAAATCACTCAGACTGAGGCATTCTGCTTATGCTCACATGTTTCAGGGCCTTCAGCAAGAGTTACTGTAGTCACAAGTCAAGATTTTCAACAGATCTTTGCCCAGTATGATGAAAAAGCACACAGAGTAAAACCTGGAGGAAGGAAGGATATGTGCTCCACATTACTGCAAAGGCCACTGGGGTAAAACTCTCAAAATCTTTTTCAGGGACAACCCCCAACCTCTTTTTGTGATTTGAGGGCAGAATTCCAGCAGAAATATTTCTCTGTGTTTCAAAGCAGATTGCTTTTTTCCAGATGCAAGGAAGTGCACCTAAAGGTCGCACATATTGAGCCAAGTTATTACTTTACAGTGAGATTTTTCCTTCTCACAGTCTAATAAGTGCCTTTGCTAGAGGGGCTGAATGAACACAGCACAGGACAGCCCTGGGTCACCTGGCATTGCTCCACCGGGACTCCAGCCATGCCTGAGAGCTCTGCTCCCAGGGGACTGGATGCCTGCAGCAAGGGCTGGCTCTCTTGGGTGCTGATGGTCACCCTCAGCCTCACACAGGTCAGAGGACATCAGTGATAACACTTGGGTTAGCACAGCTGCTGACATGTGTCCCAGGCTGTCAGCATGAACCACACTGGAGGCACAGGCCATTTCGGGAGAAGAGTCAACCAGCACATCTTGGGTGCAAGCACAGCATCCTGGAGGTGTGCATGGAGCCACCTTCACCTCTTCTCTGGGAAACCCAAAAAGCCACTAAGGAAGACAACATATGGATACAGGCACCAAAAAAAAAAAAAAAAGAGCAAGAGCAAGAATCTGCTGCCTGTACTTGCCTACCCTTGTTCACACACCTCTCTTGGTGCCTAATCACAAACACATCTGCTTTACAAACCTACTCCCCACATTTACGTATTTTCAGTGTAGGTCTGGATTCAGAATAGTCCATCCCTACCCCCTTCATTATATTCTATAAAACTGTCTAATTTTTAAAAAGATCCATACGTAACATATATTAATAGTCAGATTCAAATCCAATCTGCATTAAACCTCAGAAATGTTGTATCTGGCAGTGGAACTGCTGCACATTTGTTCCTCATTTAATATTATTCATAGGATTTGGGCACATTAAAGTCTAGTAAGAAAAAATAACTGTCAGAAAAGATGGCTGTAATTGATAAATGAAGCAAACATGGCCAGAATGCAAAGCCCAAGCTCACACATCACCCTGTGCTGTAAGTCAGGGCAGGAAAGACAAACAGCCCCACGTGTCACTGGTGTGCAGTACTGGGGCGGCTCTGCCAGTGCTGCTGTTGTACCGTGCCTCTGCCTGGAAGGAACGCAGAACATCTGCAAATTCCACATTGCTGGAAGAGCCAACAGACTCAATGGCCTCACACTCTGGTCCATTTCTCATGGGGTTTAGAGGATCTCACCCCCATCCTGATCACTTGGTGGGCTCTCTGCTGCCAGTGCTTTCTCCTCATTCCTCACTGAAGGAAACACCATTCCTTGTAGCATCATCCCCTCTGTTCCACCCTTGCAGCTCTTGTATTCCTTCTGGACTGAGCCAAAGGAGGGCTGACGGGGCACCCTGGGACCCTCATCAGGACACTCTAAAAGCCTCTCTGGAAAGGAGCAGTGGAGCTAAACCAGCAGATCCTGCACACAGGCATTTTGCAAGGGCTCGAGAAAAAGAATGGAATAGCACATGACATAAACCACCTCTGTGGAGAAGTAGACCATCTGAGCAATATTTGAACACTCAGCGTCAGCCAAAGAGTGCTCATGTGCTTCTGGGGCAGGCACAAGGGATTGTGTCAGCCTGAACTGATGTACTTTGGTGTTCTGAAGGCTGCAGGCAGCCCCAGGACCTCTGCAACTGCCCTGGGCAGGGTAGCTAACCTACGGCAGTGAGAAGCCTCAGCAGGCTCCAGCCCTGCCATCCATGACCTCGGGTGCCCTGGGAAAGCTGGCAGCATGTGCATCAGCTCAGCACACATGCAAGGGGCAGCCAGACAGCAGGAGCTGCCCTCTGCCTATCTATCCCACTGGTCTCCTCCTTGTTCCGCAGGTATCTCTGCAACATGGACCAGCACATGCAAAAAATGACACTCCAGTACCTCATAAGCAGAGAGGGAGAAGAGAAACCCCATTCCTCTTCCCATCGAGAAGCCAAAGGAGAATGAGAGTTACCTTTGACCTTGCTAACAAGCCATTAGTCAAGAGATGGGCAGGAAAGATGGGAAGACCTGCTCAGCTACATCCACTGCCTGGCTGCTGGAGGAGACGGGGTAGTAAGGCAGGGCAGGATACGGGCAGAAGGCTCCAGGGAACAGAGCTGAGGACAGAGGGAAGACAGAAGCTGCAAAACAGAGAGAAGGAGCAAGAGAGAAAAAAAGCCAAAGGTAAAAGATGAGAAAATTACCAAAAAAAAAAATCCACCATCATGGGAGGTGAATCACTGTCACAGGATTGGGAGGGTGCAGCAGATTTCGGAAGCAGCCAAGGTAGAGGCACATCAGCTGAGGCAGATGCAGACAGACCCTGCACATGCTGTACCCTGGGAAGGGCAGGCACCGAACAGTCAGAGGACTCGCAACAGCTCCATCCAAAATAACACTGACTCTGAATTTGGTCACGGCCTCAGGGGGGTCAGTGCTGGATGCTACCCCTCCATGTGCTGCCCAGTCTCCTTGTGTCCCTGGCAAGCTGATCCAGCAAAGCCTGGCTTGCGTGGAAGACAATGACAGAGATGGGATTATGCCACATCTGCTCAGGATCTGACTCACCGTGGGAACCAGGGCTGTACCAGCCCAAGGAAAGCACAGATAGACCTGCACAGAACTTTAAAGCCACACATGGAAACTCCTTCACTTCTGGAAGGACCGCAGGCAGAGCACAGGGCTTTCCAGACTCCAGACATGGATGTCCTCTCCTCAAAAGCAAGCTGGGAGAGCAGCAAGTGTGCAGGGCTGCAGCTGCTGTACCTGTGGGTCCGGGTCGATGTTGATCCGGTACGCTTGAGCCTTGCCATCTTCCAGGACAGGAGGTGACCAGGTCTTCCCTTCAGCCCTGCAGTGGGAAATTAAACTCTACTTAAATTGCTTTTAAAAAAGCCTAAGCCAAAGCACTCCCTCCCCAAACAAACAAAACCCACAAAAATCCCAAAGAAAGAAACAGGCTCCTTAAACAAAACAAACAAGCAATTAAACAAATGAAAAAAAAAACCCCAAAACAAACAAGCCACAAAAGAAAAAAAAAAAGCCAAACATATATATAGCATGTAATTCCCTGGCAGGCCTATATTATATATGTGTTTGTCCACAATTATCCTCAGAAACAGTACAATGGTAAATAGAGAAGATGACAGTTTCATGCTATTAAAACCATGAAGCTCAAAACCATCCTTGAACTACGAGCTCTGTCTC
Source organism: Rhagologus leucostigma (assembly GCA_013397725.1). NCBI lineage: Eukaryota > Metazoa > Chordata > Aves > Passeriformes > Rhagologus > Rhagologus leucostigma. The sequence goes on along the minus strand of VZTD01005405.1, from coordinate 103,873 downwards.
AGTTTGGGGTGTAAGAGACAAACTTATTTTGGTTCTAGAAATCAGAAGACAGGCTCTTGGCGGCTCCTGTTTTGCATGTTCCTGGCTTTGTCCCTCTATTCTGCCCCTGAATCCAGAAAGTATTCTGATTACATGTGTGTATAGATATATGTGTACATATACATATGCAATCCCTGGCAGGCCTGTGTATTAGACCACATTAGGAATTCTATAAACAGGGAGAAGGCTTACACCACCCTGTATGAATCATCTTGACCCTTTCAATAGTTGCCAGATAGAAAAAGCCCTAAAAATACAGTTTCCATTCCCAAATGCATCTTCAGTCCTGCCAAGGTAGAGCAGAATACTGTCACTGTCCAAAGATTTTCCATGTGCCTAATCATTTTGTCCCCCACAAAGGCATCTGAGGGCATGGCTGGGATGTGATCTCCAGCACAGATCTCCAACACTCAGGGTATAAGGGAGCTGCAGGGGCCCAGGCAAAGTCCAGCAGGTTCATACACAGGCTTTTCAGGATGCAAGAAGGTTAAGTTGGAAGATGGAAACTCCATTATGTTCAATATAAAGCTTTCAACAAGCAGACTATTCCGTTTATCTTCACAGTCTGTATATGCACGACTTCACAAATATAGGTCTTGTTCCATGGGCACAGATGCATCCAAGCATCCTTTGCGGACTCTCACCTCTGCAACATACCACATTCACTTTCAGTTTAATTATCTGCAGAGTGTAAGTTTGAAAAATAAGGAGCATGATTTTAACCCAGGAATTCTTGAGGTGATTTTTACCTTTGGTATTTTGCAGCTACACAAGTCAGCATACAAAGCTGCCTTTCCAAATCTAGGGTCTGGCCCAAAACATACCAAATGCAGGGACTCCCACTGACTTGAACACATTTTGGATCCAACCCCTGAGGATTTCAGCTTTTTGTTTTCCACTACTGCCATTACAGCCTTTTCAACAGGGAGTGATTATTCTCTCTCATAGCTAGATATCTTGTTCTGATAATTTATCTTTACTGTAATTATTTGATTTTAGGCTGGGACAATTCACTATAAATTGGTCTTTCCAACTGAGAAAAAGGAAACAGTCCCTCCCAGGAACATCAGCATTCCCAGCAACCCCGACCTGCTTTTTGCCATGATCCAGTGGTGTGTATATTGCTTCCACATTGAAAATCAGATCTGGAGGCCCAGAACAATGGAAATGCCTAATTACATTGGCAGAGATCACCATTATTATTTCCGTGCTTTCCTGAGCCAGCCCAATGAGAGCTTGAGGTGCCCTGAGAAGGGTCCATGATGACTTTCCCCCCACTCAGCTCTGGAGCCCACATGCCAAACACAGCTTAAAGCATCCCCAAAGACTTCAACCTGCCAGTAAATAAGAACAGAGCTTCAGAAAGTGATTCTGATTGCAGAAGATAAGAGCAATAGCAGTAAGTTCACTCTTCGTGAAGGTACAGCATTCGGTCACCAGTATCGCCAGCACTTCCTAGTTCTCCACACCCCTGACAGAGACCACACTGTCTGTACCAGAAAGCAGATAAACTTGTGCATTCCAAAAGTCATTATGGGTATATTTACACTTAAGGACAGACATGGACAGACTTCAGTTTGCATGGAGAAGCCCACTCACTGTTAATGCTTTAATGATTAAACTCAAGGCTTCACCATCAGTTCTGCAGAGTGACCAGAAGTTCTTGGTATAATCGAGACCAACTCTGACAGCTTCCAGTGAGAGCCCGAACAAAGCCAGGCTCATGTTAGCCCCAGCTTCCAGTTGAACTACACTGAAACAAGCTGATACAGCACCGTTTGGGCTCCACTTGGCACTGTGAAAGGCAAAGCAAAGGTGAATGGGAGAAACACCAGCCTCACCAAAAAGAAGCCAAGTTGTTAAGTTTGATGAGCATTTATGCTTACAGGAAGACTCCCTCGTTTCCCTGGGAACAGCAAAATACCACGTAATCTGAAATAATCCAAAATAATTAAGAGATGACTGTGCCTGAGAGAACAATGCTACAGGCAACTACTGCAGGAGGGGCTGATGCTTGGAGCTCACGCCCCAGCCCTGGCTGCAGGAACACCCCATGCCCACAGCCCCAGCAGGACCAGCAGCACAGGGGTCCCCCTGCACCTCCCAAAACAAGTGCCGGAGCAGTGGGGACCTGGGGGTCAGCAGAGTCATCCTGAGACCCCCAGCAGCAGGTTCACCCTTACCAATAGTCAGAGCTTTGTGTTTAGGCAACAGCAAAAACCCAACACACTTTTCATACATCATAGGCAACAGATCAGGCATCACTCAAATGTTCCGAGTCGTTTAATTTACAGCTCAAGGACAGGAAAAGTGTTTTCAGATGTGCTACAGGGGATTAAAGGCAGCTATGTGAAAATCATTACCCTGCACTTACACCACTCTGCTCTCTTAATTGCAGCTAGGACAATCCCAAGAAAAATAACTTGACCTAGGTTAGTGCAAGGCCTTCCACACAGGGCTTTGTGGGAAATGGACCCATTAATAGGACATCACTAAAAAAAACAAAGTTGCAGACACCTTTTATCCCACCATTTGCTTTCTGAAAGTCTCAGAGTCATTCTCAAAAGATTACTTGCATATGCTCACATATTTTACCAGAATGTTTTTTCACCTGGTAGTGGTCTGCAAGTCTCACTCTCAATATTTGTAGAGATGCTTTTAAGTTGCAAGAATTCCTGTGTCTTACCAAATTTCTAATTTCTTCATCCCCTTAAAAACTAACATTTATCACTTGGGAAGTGCCAGCCTGGATCGAGGTCACTGCCACCTGTGACCATGCAGCCGCAAACCACCAGAATAATCACTTTGCTATATTTCACCCCCTTTCATTAGGGGGTGACTCCAGGGTCCTGCCCATCTCCTGACTGCTCTTCATCTCCCACTGTGGCACATCACTATGCTCACAACTGATTGTTATCACTGATATGGCCATTAGCCTTCTAGAAGCTTAACTCAGTCTAGAAGCAGCTACAGCTGATGCTTCAAACTTCCCAGGATTGTGAACCTCACCATGATTAACCGTAAGGTGTTGGATCCACCCTCTGCAAGGCAGGTGAGCAGCACGGGAGCTGAGCTCTGCTGAGCACCCTGAAGGACCCAGCTCACCCAGACTGTGTGAAGAAGCTGCAGGATTTCTCCTCCTTCATTCCTCTCAGCTGAAACCATTGTGTATTGCTCTGGAAGGCTGCCTGTTTTCCTCTCTATTAGGCTTCAAGGAGCTCCAGAGGGGAAGCTGTGATTCACTTTTTCAGTTGTACTTTTACTGGAAACTTGAGAACATACATTGTCATCCTTACCGTCTTCCAGCAGCTTGCCTGTGCTGCTCACAGCTAACAGACCCAAATAAAATCCCCAGGAGCTAGGGGAGATGGAAGGAACATCAACTATGTGACGTTCCAGGGACTTTTGGGGCTATATTGTCCAGCAGATTCATTACTGGGCTTTCTCACACAGAAACTTTCAGAGAAACTCCATCTTTGTACAGAGAGCAGGAATAGATAGAGAATCTTCATAGTCAATTCTCTAAGCAGACTCAGCAGTGGCATACACACCAAACCGAGGGGGAAGAAACTGCTTCCAGGATTTATTTTAGATAGAAGGAATCAAAGCTGAACATTTGAGGATTTATTCTTTGACACCACAGTCAGGAAATAAATTCAACTTAACCACCCTAGGGTTCTTGGCTGCACCTGGGGCCAGGCAGACGCTTCCAGTCCTCCAGCATCCACCTGGCCCTGTGCACAACAGCCCCAGTGCTACCACCAAAAGAAAGGGCTGGAATTGGATTGGACTGGAAATCATAGAATTGTGAAGGCTGAAAAAGCCCTCTTAGACCATCAAGCCCCACTGTTACCCCAGCATTGCCAAGCCCACCACTAAACCATGTCCCCAGGTGCCACATCTACATGTCTTTTAAATCCCTCCAGGGATATGAGTTCCCTGGGCAGCCTGTTCCACAGCTTGACAACCCTTTCAGCGAAGAAATTTTCCGTAACAGTCAATTGAAACCTCCCCTGTCACAACACACTAATACACTTCTTGCCTCTTAAGAATTTGTTGTGTAACTTGAAAGCAACTTCACAGTGAGTGAAAAGAACAAGTTTTACCAGGTGTCTGTGAGTAATAGTTCACGGGGCTGCTCAACACCTCGGATCTTCCCCAACCAGCTGCCACATAACTGCCCTGACCCTTCCTGCACTAAGGCAGGCAAAGTACATCCCGTGCTACCTTGGCTTGAGATTTAACAGCTGGGAAGATGATGATGGAACAGCTGCCTAATTTATCATCAGGGCAGCCTGAACCATCCTGCTAAATCTTAATCAGCGCCATCACTGCCTTCCCCACAGCCTCACTAAGCCCATGTGAACTCCTGGTCTCCTATTTCGGAGCCATTAACCACACCCTGAACGTCCAGCCCTGGTTCCAGGGATGCCCAAGTAATTCCCCACACACTTACATCAGTGCCCACATAGGCATCAGTTACATAAATCAACTCCTTTCGTAAACTGATGAGGATTTTCAGCGACTTTGTTTCAGAATAGTAAGGCCACTGTGCTGCTTTGCCTTTCACATCCTCACTGCCCAAAGACAGCCTTGCACATGTTGGGGCAAAGCAGGACCCAAAAAAGCCAGAGACAAAACACCCATTAACTTCAGGGAGGTCAGGCGTCTGGCCAAGAAAAAGAGTTAGAAAATGGAAGGTGTGAAGAAGGAGGGAAAACCCCCTCAAGAGATTTGTCCTTGATAAAGGACAAAGAGATTTTAAAAAAAGGAAGTATCTGCTAGTCCAGCCTGAGTGCAGGGGCAGCTTCACAGATACAAACACTGACTGTTGGCTTCAGGGACACAGGAGAGCCACGGAGCCCAACATGCTTGAAAAGCTATGACATCCTCTTGCCAGCAGTTTTCCCAATGTGGGCATAGGGCCAGTTTCTCCAGGAAAGATGCAGCACAAGCCCTCACCCTCCCAGCTGGCAGACAACAAAAGGTTCAGAAAAAGCTGTGGGGCTCGCCCTGTCCCTCTGGTACAGATGGGCAGGTCTGGACAGTGCTGCCAAGAGTTTCCCAGCAGTCTGTGTCAGCAGGAACAATGATGCCACAAGGTCTCCTGTTCCGCACCCAAGGTCCTTTGGGTGCTCAACCTTCTGCTTTCAAGCAGTGATCTCATCAAAACACAGCTCCAACCCAATTTTATGGCTACCTTTGTTTGATGCATGATACTTGGTCTTGGTCAGGCCACTCAGTAACTCCCCCTTCTTGTTTTCCCCACTGTGGGAGCCAGTAAATATCCCCATCAGGGAATGAGAGAGTCCCCTAAAGGGACAGACCCCGAGAGAGCTCCCCAGGTTAACGTGACTAAAAAAGCCTCCCCCAGAATGCCCTGTTCCGTTATGGAAATGTATCCCAGTTCTGCTTCCCCAGTTGGCCTCCCTGCCCCCTTATACCTTATCTGCTCCTTCTTCAGAAACTTCTCCCTTCCCCACTCTCCCATTGGACCTTGTTCCCTGCCACTCACTCAGATTTTCCCATTGGCTCCTGTACACTAATCCCACCTATGTACTGCCCCTGCCCCTGATGCTTTCCCTGCCCCCGTATATAACCTGGAACTCTGCATTGTTCAGTGTCTTTGGTCCCTGGTGCCTTTCATGCACGGGACTCAAATGAACCTGTGCCATAGAATTCCACACGAAGACCCTTCCTGCCTCTTTGCCGTCGGCTTGTCGAAGAAGCTATCCAGTCCTTGTGTGTGTCTGTGTGAATGCAGTGGCTGCCGAGCAACTTTCTGTTGGAGTTGGTTCGGGAGGTCGTAGCACTCCACCAGAACATCCCCCGGATCCGACACCCCACATTCTGACCTTCCCGCTGAACTTCCTAGTCTAAAGGCATTTACTGACCAGAGTCTGAAAACAAAACTCATCTTGTTCTCTATCTCAGTAACATATCAAGGGTTGATGGAGAAAGGGCACAGAATGGAGCAGTTCAGAGGGCACCAGGGGATGGAAGCTCTGCACTGTGCAGCTCCCTGCCGTTCCCTTCACACTCATGCCCAGACGGAGGAACCCTGCTTTGACAAAACACAGTTAACACCAAATTTCATGTGTCTTCACTGAAGACATACAACAAACAGGCTTGTTATTTCAAATGTATTTCAGACAAACACATTTAAAAATAAATCTCCTTGTGTTGACTTGCAAACTGTATTTTGTTGAAGGCAGTGTACAGAAAAGATGCTGCTTGAAGAGCATTCTCTCCCCAAGGGAAAAGATACTAATCCACACCCCCGCAGGCAGGGCTTTCTTGGAGCTCAGCCTCAGAGCAGGGTCCAGGGTGTTGATCCATAGCTGTGACAAACAGCAGTGGCTGGACATGCACACAAACCAACAAAACCCGTCATCATTGCCGCAGGATATGGCTCCCTGAGCAGCACCAGGTCACCCCACGTTCCAGGAGTCAGATCCTGGAGCAGAGATCCACTCACACCTAGGAGAGAAGACCAGATGTGCTTCCAGCAATGACTGAACTGGGCAACAGGATCCCAGAGGTCACCTGGGAGACAGGAGAGAGATCCAAGAACCAAGTCACTGTGCACTCACTTTGGGCCAAACTAAAAATAGACCTAATAGCACATCACTGGAGCTGTTGTCCTCACTGCAGAAAAAACAAACTACTCAGTTTTTCCTGTCAAGAGAAATGCCACTCTCATGGACATCTCTGGGCACAGCCAAGGTGAGTTTTGCCCTTGGAGAAGCCACCAAACTGATCCAACAGTGTGATCTCCAAGAGGAGCCACCCCCTGCTGAACAGCTCCTCACCTCACCATCTGCTCCTGCCTTGCAGAGCCCTGAAAATTTATTTTTGCCTGACTATGAGATAAAAAATTCTTTAAAATCTGGATTTATGAAGACTTTAAAGTCTGACAAAGCCATTGCAATCCTCTTGCTTAGCAAAGACAGGCCATGTCACCCACAAACCCTGCACCACTGCAGGGCTGTGGGCCACCACCAGCCACATCTCTGTTAGAGAATTCACCTCCTCTGGACGTAACACAAGGTCTCACTGTTAAAAATATCCACACCTTGGTAGGTACAGTTGGGTAAAAACAACCTGAAGCCAGAGACCCTCCACACAGCACCTTCCAGATCATCCTGAGGTCATGAATGAACATTTCTGTGTCTCAGGGAAACCAAGCAGACAGATCATCCCTAACCCCAGCAAGGCACATACCAACACTCTTGTGAGACCATTGTGACCACAGTCCCTGCTCTGTGCAGGAATCACCACTTAGGAGAGGAGATGCTTTTTCACACAGATACTCAAGGGTCCAATCTGAGCCAAAAAAAAAACCCCACCAGTTGATACCAGTAGCTAAAATGAAGTGGAAAGGTGGGAATTCAGTCCATCAATTCACACAGTAGAAACCCTCATCCATGAGAATAAAACACTGCCATGCTGCAGGTGAAAGCTGTTTTCAGCAAAATTTGGTTCTAACTCCCAATGAAGCTGTTCTGCTGCCAGACCACCCCAGCAGCTGGTGGCTCATCAAAACCTCCTGTTACTACACAAGGATTTCCACCTCTTCCCAAGGAGAGCTCCAGCAGCCTGCAGACAGTCAGGAAGGGAACCCTGGTGCCACCCTGGGCCCAGGTCCTCTTGGGGGTAGAAAATCACCTCGTCTCCCTAAAACTGCTCCATATGGAAAGCAAAACAACCGCCCTCCTTGGCTATGGGAAATTCTACCTGTGTGAAGGGGTTTTGCTTGCTTTGTTTTCTTTTTTTTGTAATACTGAAGCCACATCATCTGTACACCATGGGCTGAGCTCAGGGGACTTTCCTTTAGCCAGGCAGCTCAGAGATGCCTGTCTGAAGAACCATGAGGAACCAGAGAGGGTTTGTTCCATTTATGGCAGCACTCCTTCCCCACTGCCTAGGCATCCAGTCAGAACTACACGGTTTTCCAAAGAAGTATAAACAGTAAATGATAGCTCTTTATAGCAGGAAATGACTCTCTAATCTGAAGTGGAAAACTATATCCACTTATTTAAACTTATTACAGATAATATTAGCCATTTGTGAACCTTATAAGGAACGCTCATTTTGCCTGGGTAATTTGTGATTTTGCTACAGAATTAATTCCAATAGAAATCAAAAAAAACCCAAGAAAACCAAACCAACCAAACAAAACACCCCACAAACAAACAAAAAACTACAACACACACATACAAAAAAACCACCCCAACTAAAAAAAATCCCAATACCAAACTCACGCTTTCATTTTGCTTTGAAATACCCTAAAAAGTGAATTTGGCAGGACCTTAAAATGTGTATTCATTGAGCAGATGCTTAAAATGATGGGTGGATGTTAATGAAGTGGTAGGGTTTGTCCAAACGAGATTCTGATTCCCATGCTACTCTTGCTTGAGTCGACACAACCTCGAAGATTCAACTCAGGCCACAGCGTGGACAAGCCACTTTTTCTATCAGTGATCCATTAAAAATAATTTTGTTTTACTGTTTTTGAAAACACAGGACAATTACCCAGACCATGGGGATGCTCCAAGAACCCAGCTTGAGAGCACATCTGCTCCAGGGCCAGCCAAAAGCCTTCTGAGCAAAACCGACACGAGAGCACATCAGAGAGAACCAACCTGTTCACAGAGAGCAGCAGCTGGTCCACACACGCTTTGATCTTGTTTTGTGCTTCTAGATGTGTCATGTTGTCTGTGTTCTCTCCATTAATTGCCAGAATAATGTCTCCTGGGCATAGGTCTGCCATGGCTGCTTTACTGCCAGGGTTAATCTGGGAAAAAGAAAAGGGTTACTTAAAAGAATGCTGGGGGTTTTTTTAAAAGAAGTTCAGTTTCTTGGAATAAGATGCAGGTAAAGGGAATAGTTATTCCTGGAGAATATGTATTTTGTCTACACCAATGGCATCTACCTGAGGTTGGATGTCAGAGCTCTCAGCAAGAGAACTGGTAAGCCCAGTTCTCCAAGGGCTGTCCCCTACAACAACATTCTTTGAAATAAGGGATTTCAGTCAACTCCAGCTACTGTGTGACCAGGTCCCCTCCTCACATTTGTCTCTTGCTTGAAATAAATGTAATACGCTCTTTCCAGAGAGATGCTTCACACTCCTTTGGCTTGCAGATCTTTCATGATACTGCAAGAGTCAATTCCCAAGGAGCACATGAAACCCTCCTCTTTGATTAACCACCCATGGAGAAGTGCCATCCCCTGACTGCTGCCTGGGGAGAGGTCACGTTTGACATCACTTTTTCTGGACTGTCATCCAAATGACTTGTCTCTTTCTAGCCCTGCATGGTCACCAACCCCAATCCTACAGGGATTTACCAGATGTGGCACTTGGGAACATGGTTTAGTGGTAGCCTTGGCAGTAGTGGGGTAACAGCTGGACTCGAGGATCTTTAAGATCCTTTCCATTCTAAACAATTCCATGATTCTATTCTATAAATATCACATGGCTCTTTAAGCCTCCACAATTCTTTCCTTCTGGTTTTGTAGGAGTGCCAGAACCTTATAAAACTTCTAACTTCTTTCATGAGGAACTAATGACAGGTCCAGGTACTGTTTGTGTACTGTCAGCCACAAGACCAACCCTGGAGCCCATAAAAGAGGTTCTTGAGAAATTACCATTTCATTTATCATTTCATCATCCTAAATGTAATTTTAATTTTTACAATAATATAAAATGATGCAATGTTTCATGAAGGCCTCGTGGCCTTTGTAAAGTCATGGCTCAGGCCTGTTACTTTGGCTAAGTAGAAAAGGACTGTGGGAAAGAGACACAGCTGAATTAAGGGTAGAAAAACATGCTGCGTGACCATCTCGTGCTCACATCGTGGCGTATGGTGGTTGGTTGAATTACATTTGTTGTGCCTTAAAACTATGTAAACAGATAACTGGCTAACTGCTTAAAAAGGCCAGGTTTTTGTAGTAAAGGGGTTCTCCTTTGCATCTGCCTGGGGACTCTGCATTGCTCATTACCGCAACAATGCAAGGCATAGTCGGAACAGGTAAACACGTCTGGTTAAACTCTTAATAGCTATGTGTTTGCCCTCTAATTTCCTCTTCAGTTTATTCAGAGCATCTGCTAACCAAACACATTTTATCAACTGAGAAGTTACGGGCGAGCCTCACTTTTGGTTATTCATATGTCACTGCATTAAAGCAAGCCGGTGCTTTGATTCTGTTTACTCTTGATTTACACAGATATAATTCCCTGTCTTAGGTTGTGGGTCTCTGCCCCACCCTCCTTGAGAAATCCAGAGCATGCTCCAACAGCAGCACTGCTCTACCTACCACCTCCTCTTGGACATGGTTTACGGTGCATGACAGCAACCAGACAGACCAGGTATAGCTTTTCAGAGAGAAGGACCAAGTGGGGCAGTTCCCCAGTGCCCAGAAGCCCCCCAACCACCACAGGCCATCATTAAATACGTGGTTTCTTAGAAAGGAGGCATGCACACATCCCAGCTTTCACCTTCATTTCACAGAATCCTACAATGGCTTGGGTTGGAAGGGACCTTAAAGATAATCTTGTTCCAACACAGAGGCACCTTCCACTAGACCAGGTTGCCCCAAGCCCCATCCAACCTGGCCGTGAACACTTCCAGGGACAATTTGTTCTATTTTTGTAGGGAATTTGAAGAGGATTTAGTCTTACCACAACAGCCCCTGTGGATTGCATTAGAGCTACCCCTGGTAAGAAGCAGACAGCCTCCAGTGTACCATGGGCCTGCTGCACTTCTCCCTGTGTGACCACAGCCACCAGTACCACCGAAACACGAACCTGAAAGTGTCTGAGAAATTCCAAATCACTTCTGACAGTTAAGTAGAACTGGCAGCCCAAGTAACAGCTTTTGTTGCATTGTCAGAGTAAATCAGAATTTGCCATTTGCTCTTCAGCAGTTTCAGCTGGGCTGTTTGGCTCTAACAAACCTGTCCAGGCCAACCCCTCATGGGCTGCCCAATGACTTAGCTCAGAGCAAATAACAGGAGATGGTCTTTCAGCTCCACACACATTAGCTCTGACACAAGACGTTTCAACCCAGGACAGAATTATTTTTCTCCTGGCATTGTTAGGGTTTTTTGGACCCCTGTATCCATTCACAGGGCATTAGGGTCCTTCTACAGACACAGAAGCTGCTAGACTCATCAGAAAGTGAACCTGAAGCTCAACCAGCAACTCCAAGGAAGCACCTCCATGCTCTTGCCTGCTGTAATCTGCTTCCCTCAGTGTTCACCCCACAGCCCTGGCTGCTAGCAGGCTTTCAGACTAACAGACCTTCATCTTGACCCAGGACAGCTGTTTTTTTGTTCTTGTCTATTCAGTGCTGTCTAGGTGTCTGATGGATTTTTCCCCCTGCACTGATCTTAACCAAGCTGTAGCTTCCTTGAAGAATAAGCTGTTCACAAATGGGACTCTAAGCTGTTTCCTATTTTTAGCTTCTGCTTTATTCCAAATTATTTAGGCAGTATTTTCATATTAGCATTTTATGCCAGCTGTGGAGATGACCGAGGGCTTGAAATGGAGCTGCACTCCAAGAATCCATTTGAGATACAGCATCGGTGTCTCAACAGCTTGGGAATCATTACTGTAATGTCTGTCAGGCCCAAAGTTTGTATTTTAGTGAATAATATTTAAAATACCGTAGACTAAGTTCTCCTAACCCACAGCTGTGCAAAGCCATTGACACCAAACACTCCACAAAAAGCCTGACAAGTCTGGTTACGGGTCAGTGCTGTGCCTGAATCCTCATGCAGGGGTTCTACCTGCTTTGGACATGGTTTAGTGGTGACCTCAGCAGTGCTGAGTTAACAGTTGGACTCAATGGTCTTAAAAATCTTTTCCCACCCAAGCATTCGGTGATTGTATGACATTAGAGCCTGGCAGTGTTAAAACTGGGATACACATCACAAAGTCACCTCAAGACACAGTGCGCAGAGGTTTTCGGATGGAGCTTGTATCAGAGGCACTCAATTGTGCTTCTCTCCAGAGAGCCCTTGGGTCTGCCCTGAGCCAGAACCACAGTGTGTGTGACGTCAAGGAAGCACACATGAATCTGAGAGTAATCGGATACATCATGAAGTTAAAAACACTGCAAAGAAAACCCGCACCAAGCCACTGCAGACCCATGTTCTTGAAAGGGGCCTCCAAAGGAGCTAAGGTTTGAGAACAGGAGAGGATTAAGAAAAACAGTGGTAAGATTTTATTTGAAGTTCTCCATCTGTGCCAAGAACAAACCATTTCAAAAATCAATGCTGAATGAACACAGACCAAGCCCAGACTGATGGATATGTAACTCAGGGTGGTGTGAGCGATTTACCCACCACAGGCAGCAGTGAGTACCCTAAAGCCAAGTCCCAGCTCATGCACCAGGGCCTAACGTGGGCTATGTCCCATGTCGCCCACTGCACCCTGCATGTGCCACACCTCATCTTGCCCGGGCTTGGTGCCTGCCAGGATTTGGGCTGCTTGTGTTCTTTTCTCCAGTGAAGAGCTCGGGCAGGGCAATTACACACCAGCAAGAGTCACCCCAGTCCCTCACACCCTGCTAATCCCCAGGGCAGCAGGGCCCCATGCAAGTGTAGGTGTTTCAGGTGGGGAATTCTGTGGGTGGATGGGGTGGTCTTAGTCCTCATACCATCAGCAGCTCAGCGGGGTCTTGCTCCCTGTGAGGCCATGTAGCTCCCAAAGACCTTTGCGGTGCCATGGGGTGACAGCAACCTCAATACACCTTCAGAGCAGTCAAGTGTACAGCACCAAGAGCCAAAACTACAGCAAACATTGTGGGCTTAAAAGAAACATAAATATTTTTATTACAATTCCCCTAAACGTTTTTCTTTTTCAATCTGACAAGAATCCCACCTCCTGTGGAAGCTCTGAGTTCCCAAAGACTTAACTTCATGAAGCACTGAAGCAGCACTGAGGTGGAACCCCAGCCATCAGTTAACTCACACTCCTGGTTCATGCTGTCCTGCATGCAAAGGTATTTTCCCAACAACATAAATCCAAAGCCAACTAATGGAGACTTGGAGTGAAGTTGCCCAACACAGACAAGCCAATCTCACAGAAAGGGGAGACGACCTTCTCTCTGCATTTTCCTGCTCCAGGAGCGCCATCCAGCCTCTTTGTGCCATCCCTGGTGCTCAGCATGTTCTGAGGCACAGCCTGGGATGCAATCCGGAAGAGCTGATGGTTTCATAGAATCACAGAATGGTTTAGATTGGAAGAGACCTTAAAGATCATCTTGCTCCAAACCCCTGCCATGGGCAAGGACACCTTCCACCAGACCAGGTTGCTCCAAGCCCCATCCTACCTGGTCTTGAACACTTCCAGGGATAGAGCAGCCACAGCTTCTCTGGGCAACCTGTGCCAGTGCCTCACCACCTTCACAGAAATAATTTCTTCCTCATATCTAATCAAAATCTTTCTTGCTTCAACTTAAGGCCATTCCCCTAAGTTTTCTGCGAGTGAATCAAAGCAACTCAGAGGAACAGGCCCAGTGCAGTGGACCTGTCATCAGGGACCAGGGCAGGGCTGGAGTGAGCTGGTGGTGAGCTCTTCATGAGATGGTTAAGCAGATCTCACAGTGCTACCCACCACCTAAGCACTGCTATATTTTCAGCAGGAAGGAACCAAGCATGAAACATGTGCAGAATCAGTTCATGTACTGGGTAGGTCACTGGCACTTGTGTTTTCACAGCTCCTTTTATGCCCATAGAAGCACTGGTGTGTTCTCTGCCCAAGGCGTGCACAAACAGCATGGCCGCTGCTTCAGGAATGCAGCATGCATGCCTGCCAGCTTTACTGCTCTCCCAAAATTAAATAAAGGGAAAACAATGTTCTGTGTTTAACCCCTCCACAAAAACAAGCAGCTGCTTCCTCACTTCTCTCTCTCAAAAAATGAAGATGCTTGAGAACACTTATAAACAGAAAATACTAAAAGAAACAAACCATTTGCCCAGCAGAGCACAAGGGGGTGCTTGCAGAGTGCGTGCCCCAAGTGAGCAGCTCCAGGCTCTTGAGATTCCAGAGAGCAGCCCCTGCCCACAAAGCATGCCTGTGGCGGTACTTCCTGCAGGGCTTTGTTCCCCTAGGAAGCCAGAATGTACTTTTTTCCCCCTTTTCTAATAAGCATATTATTCCTCCTAATCCCCTCAGGATATGTCTCATTTGTGACATCTTTGGGTGTCTTCCACATAGCACTGTGCTTCAAAAAGTACCAGAGGTCCAATATTGGTGCCTGTCTCAACCCTCTCTATTGTTCCAGTAAGAAAAAGATAATTTTAAAGAAAGAGCTCCCAGTGAACAGCCCTTCTTTCACTGCCCTCTCCCTCTTCAGTCACCACAGAAGGTTTGGTGACAGCACTTCAAGCATCACCTCCAGACTATGACTTTTGCCAAATCATCCACTAGGGAACTCTATCTCAATAATTACAACCAATTTTTAAAAATAAGTTTTTCCGATCATGTTCCCTACTGCTTTTCCCAGGATTACCATCCACCTCTCCACTCTCCTCTGAGGCAATTCTCCCTCCAGCAGCCCCCTTCCCAGCCAAGTGGATACTCTGATGCTATGAAACAGATTGGGATAATCTCAAAGCCAGCAGCAGTTCTCTTATCTGGCCACTGGAGCCTCGCTAGGATTTACTGAGTGCTGGCATCTGACAATGGCAGGTCATTAAAATAAAGTACACTGGGGCAACTGCCTTGTGCTTAACCTAAGTCGGTTGGTGTTGGAGCTGTGCAGTCTAATTTAGTAAGCAAGATTATTTGCACCAAGAGGAGTTTGCTCTTGAAACACAATGTTCTACTTTCTGCCCTGGAGCTTGACCACAGAAAGGTGCCAGGGCTGGCAGAACATTCAGAGCAGGGTGAAATCCCCACGCCTGCTGCCTGCATCCCCTGCCCTTGCAGGGACGGCTCTACTCGGAAACAGCTTTGTTCAAGCCAACTTTAGAACTGTGCAAATGCCACAAGCTGAAACAATCAATACTTTAGTGACACGTTAATTTGTAATATTAACTTAATCCCTATTCATTTCTACATTTTTTCCTTAGAAACCTGCCTCTAAGGTCACTTGTGTCAGGACTGAAAGAGGAGAGACACAGCTCCTCACTGCCTGCACAGGCCTCAGCACAGCCATGGGAAAGATTAAGTTAGTCTTTATTCTCCCAGAATTTTTTTTCCAAATCAATAAAAGGTGCTTATTCTGGCCATTCCCACCTACATAATGAAGGCAGCTTTATCTCTGCCACATCTTCACTTTTTATTGAGAGTGCTACTCTAATGCATCCCATCAGTGAACAAAGCCAGGATTTAACGGGTTAAAAGGTGCAATCCCAAACAAGCCTACACAGACCGCACCACTCTTCTCTTAAATCAGTGGTAGTTTGTTACAGGCAAAGCTGGGGGAATTTTCTGTTCTGCAACTGTGATCAAAAAGGCCTGATTAAAGTCTTCGACAGGCTTTCAAGATAGTGTGACGAAACTCTCAGCTTTTAAACAAAGCCAGTCTGTTCCATGCTATGGGGGGGGGCGGGGGTGTGTGTGTGATCTCACATAGCTACATCTTTTAAAACAGGAAGAACCCAGATTCAAATAACTAACTAAAGAAGATGAATTCCCCAAATCCTTTAAACATTCTTTCCAGGGATTCTCTTCAGCTTTTCAAAGCATCCTACCTTGAATTCCTTGCCAATTCATGTGCATTTTTCTAGTTGCTTATAAAAAGTCTGATGTATCAAGGCATTATTTTAATAAGCTCACAGTGCAGTAAATGAAGAACACTGTTTATGCAATCTGAATTCATTTAACTGCTGAAGAAAACAAGAAAGGAAAGAACCAGAGTACAAGTGTTATAAAAAGCAAGACACTCAAAAATCCTTTTGAATCCAAGTACTAATGGATTCAAATCCAAATTTAGAAACAGATCCATAGTGTAGATCCTAACCCAGCTTAAAGTATGAGGTCTCTGTACAAAGAAGAGGCTGAGAATCAGTGAAACTGGACACGCGTTTTAGAGCAACCAGCCACTAACCCATATGCAGACCTCAAAACATGGATTGAGAAAGACAAAGAAGGGACCCACAAGGATCATGTGGTGTATTTTGCCAACAACTCTCTTGCTCAGCCCAAGGGCACACAACTCCAGCAGCACTCCCCACGCTGCCTCCCATGGTCACGGCCACCGGGAGTCCCTTACTCCTTCCTCCAAAGACAAGTTACAGATTCTGTGCTGCTTTACTGCACATAACAGCCCAATGCAGCAAATACGGCTGCTACTACATTTAAATCTGCTTTATATTTATTCTGCCATAAATATAGGGAGCAAGGTCAGGGAGGGACAGCCTGCCCTGGGGATACCAGTGAGCCCTTGATGTGAGTGTGCTCGGAGCACTGCCGCAGTGCCTCAGATACCACACCACTGCACACCTCTGCGCAAACCAGATTGAGCAGCATCACACGAAGTGTTTACGACCAGAATTGCTTCATCTCCTTCAGAGGTTTAGGGCCCAGCTCTCCAGTAAAGTCTTGCCCCTCAGACACCCCTCAACAAGCAGCAGGGCTTCTTGAGCCCTTCTCAGGAGCAAGCCTTAAATGCTGTGCAGAAGACATGGAGGAACTGCTTGGAGTTTGCCTTCCAAACCATCTGCCTCTTGGCCAGGAAGGCAGGCTATGCTTTCCTTCCCATCAAAAAGAAAGTGTACACAGAGTGGTCTCCAAAGAGAAGAAAATTCTTCAGCATAAAAGGTTTAATATAGTTGGTGAGCAAACCTGAAGTTTCATTCTTGCAGCACACTCAGGTGCTAATCCCAGACTGCAGGGATTTGCACCTTTGCTACACAGCTGCTTTTTCCCACTTTAATGGTGAATGTCAAGTATTTTGCAGGGCTTGGTCTTTTGAACCAGAAGCTTTACACATGCTAAAGGCTTCTGAAGTGTTTTGTTGCTTATGGTAAACAACAGCATTCAGAGCAGTGTCAGCATCCTGCAAACCTCTCAGCTGACCGTGTCCTCTGTTGTTATTGACTAGTCCTGGAGTCAACTGTTCAAGACAGCTTCTCTTTTAGCTGTACACTGCCCATATCTGATAATCAAAAATAATAACTTTAAATAATCTTCTTTTATCTGGTGTATTTTTCTTTCTGAAAGCTTGGGCTGTAAAATGTCATTGCCACATAGTCTTCTATCAATCCACACAACATGTAAAACTACTTAAGGCTTAATGGGTGTGAATGCAAGTTGCTCTGGTTGACAAGAAGGATTGAGTGTGGCACAGGCTGTGAGGCATCTTTATGGTGTTTGGAAAACTCACTGGCTGAAATCCTCTTGAACAGCACTTTTTATTTTTTTTTAAATAGAGCTGTGTTCTCTGTGGGAAGAAAGTGGGGTTTGTTTTGAGTCTCTCCGGGCTGTAAAAGTTCCTCAAATGCCAGACTGTGGCTTGACATCTTTGCTGTTGCTCAAGTAACATAGTGAAACCTGTGTTTGCTTGAAGTTTTTGTGTAAATTCTCAAGTAGAAACCAAACACAACCTTATCTACCAGGGCCTGGGGCAAGTGGGGTGTTAGGGGCTGTGTACAAACCCACTACATCATCAAGCTCAGTGAGAGATGGGGTTTGCTCTGGCACGTATCTGGCACTGACAACAAATCAAGCAGAGTATTTTTCTGTGAACTTGTTTATTTAAACCTTTTTTATCAACACTGCTACATCTTCAGAGAGCTACTGTTTTCTTTCACACTTTAGCACCTGTGGTCACAGACGACTTAAAAAATAAAAATGCTTTTACTAAGTGTTTGGGTATCTGAGAACCATCAGTCAAGATATTTTGAGAGCTCAGAAATCAGACAACAAATTCAGTTAGAAATATTATATTGTTCCTTTTAGGATTTCCTGTGACTCTTGTGGACTTGTGACATGTATTTTGTCCCCAAGCTACCAAAAATGAAAATCAATTGCATTGGTCTATATTAATACCACACAATTCATAATGGCGTATTTGTATTAAAATTAAAGGACTTACCAATTTTCAGGAGGACCAGGATTATAAACCTCTGTTGTGTTACATAGCAAAAAAAGTTTAGGAAAAAAAGAATAATTGCACATATTTCCCCCTGTAGGCTTCTTACACCAACAGGGCTGTTCTAGTAAGCCTGTTATCTAACTTTATTTTCTTTAACCCACTTTATCAAGTGGAATATAAGTGCACACTTCTACAAAATAATTTTGAATACCTGTCCCAACAGGCAATCTTTCAATCTTCAAGGAAAACTGACATCACTACCATTTAAAACAAAAGGAAGGGGGGAGGAAGAAAAACCCCAAATCCACAAATCCCTAATCCCAAATACCCAGGGACACTGAACTCATACAGCTTTGTCCAGCCTGGCAGAGGCCTGGCGTGTTTTCGAGGGTGTGCTGGGTTAATTTTGTTAACTTGCCCCAAGGTCAGACCTTGCCTAAATGGATCTACATGAATCATTCTTTCCGCCTGCTTTCCCACTTATTATTATCAGTGTGCTTAATTACGGTAATTAGTATTAGGTTTTCATTCCAGCATGTTCCACCATTACTGTCTCCTGAGCCAGCACAAGCATTTATTCTTCTCTTTCAGTTATTAAGCAAAGCCTCAGTGATAGAAACACTTCAGCAGCAAATGTATTTGTGACATATTTCTGTTAGTTCTTATCTGTAGCTCAGTTAACTGTTCTGTACCAGCACAGCTTCACATGTAAACACCCAGACCTCTTGCCCCTGAGTTTACGGGAATGATGAGAACAACAAAAACTGACTAGCAAAAGTATTTCCTTCCACTTGAAAAAATCATCCCACTTGAAATACTGTAACAAACATTACTATGCAACCAACTGAAGGACAGCTTTCGTCAAGCAGCTCTACACAGTCAGCAAACCCACCAAAAGTCAGCAGAAATCAGGTGGGGTCGTAGTTTTGGGATTCAGCAACACAGAGTGCCTTCTTCAGTCCATTTGGGAGCTCTGAACAGAGAGTGCATCATTTCCATCTAATAAACTACCCAATACGAAATAATTACGTGAAACCAATAAAAACCTTACGGAAATCAAAGTGAAAAGCCCTGTTCCTTTTGCTGCTGTCTCTGATCCTTACCTTCTCCACCAACATACATGGAGTTCCTGGGGTAACCAAACCTGTTACTCCCAGCCCTAGCTCTGGGGAGCCCCTTCTGCTCAGCCATCCCCACCCACACAAGAACAAACCTCATAGGCCTCCCCAGATATTATACCACTGAGTGGGTTCTCTCTGCATTCACACAGGATCACACCATAGACTCGGATCTGCCCTAACAGAGTCAACAAAATCACTTTTACTGGAATTCCTTCCTCAGCAGAATTCTTTCTCCAGTGTCCTAACCTTTAACAGGCCACGTCTCTGCTCAAATGCGAAAGCTGCTTAAAAGTCAACCTTAACTCAAACAATACCTGGATAATGGATTGCAGACCAATTATTTCTCACTCTTCTTGTGTTACAGTTCCAAGCCACTGCTGAAAATTGCATTTTTGCTGCTCAACTAGAGACCAGTGGGTAAACTAATGTTGAAGCCAGCAAATAAAGGAAAATTGTATTAAAATCTCATTCAAAAAATACTGGAATTGGTCCATTTGTCAATTATGTGTTTAGCCAAGTAATTTATCTACGATTTCAAAAGCAGCAAGTGCATGGATTAACACTGCAGAGCTGGGCAGATGATGACATCAGCTGCTCCAGGAGCTGGACAAGCAAGTTCAAGTGATTAAATGCATTCAGCTCCTCTAGTTACACTAATGATTGACTATCTTTTAATCCCAGGCAAGGGGTAGATCAACTGCGATCCCGCACAGAACCACAGTACTCACTGATGTGGTTACAAGCACAACACTGAGAACAGCCGAGTGAGTTATTCCATTCCTGTTCCTGAGCCATGGCTGCTGGTCAAAAAGAATGTTGTCACTGGAGTAAGAGCCACAGGGAACCCCCTCTCCCATAGAGGGCAAACACAGCACCCAGTATTAGCCTGCTCAACCAAGGAAAAGCAGCTGTCTGCTACCAGAAATTTAATTAAGTCTTAAAACCACTTTCTATCAAGTCATTAAGGCCAACTCGAAGGAGATCTTTCGGATCATTCCCTACCCCTATAAATATCCTTAGGAGGAATAACCATTAATGATGGGATGTCCTACACCTAGTGTTAGCTCATTGTGGGTATAAAACAAACTGCATTTCCCCCCAAGAGCACAGCCTGGGGCTACAAATCCCTCCCCAGCACTGTGCTGACAACACACCAGTATCATGCTCCAGGGCTGCACACCCCAAAACCAGCCCAGCAAACTCCAGCCCTGCTCATCTGGGTCCTCCTGAATATACAAGAAGAAACAGGGGATAAAAAGGTAGCTATAGCACACCTAACTTTTCATGTGACTGCATGAGAGAGATGCCCTAAGCACACCCTTCTGGATTTGCATTTATCTTTAATACTGAGGAACTCAACACTCCACCTGGAACCCTGGCCTCTCCAGGACAGAGCTCAGCATCAGCTGCTCAGCACAGCAATCAGATTTTTACCCCTTGTCCCTTAAGGCTGATGAAATCACAGAGCGAAATGACCTGTTTTCAAGAAAAAAAGGCCATTCCTAATGTCATGAGCCTGTCATGTACTTGAGACAGCTGCAAGGAATGGACTGAACACCATCAGCACCTGCACAGACACAGCCATCCCACAGGGGCTGAAGGCCAAAGTGAACCCTTGTGAGCGAGGCAAGTCCCATCCCAAAGCAGGACGGGGTCATCGTCATGTTCCATGCTACCAAATCCATATATTGTCAATTATCTCTTGACAGTACTGTCACAAGACACTTTTGTGGACCATCTTCAGCTTTGCCCCCTGCCCCATGCTGGACACCTCTCTGCCCTGCACCACTGTGCCTCTTCCTCAGCTCAGCCTAGCAGCTTCTTTCACTATTTCCAGCTGCTCCATTATTTCCAGCCTCCAGTACCCAGAGCTGAACGTGGGTGGCTTTGGACGTCTCAAATCCCAAACTGCAACCTGATTTCCCAACATAACCAGTCCAGGTAGGATGCTTGCAGAGCTGTACAGCCCAAACACTTTGTGACACATTGATCCTCAGCCCTCTTTGGGCCCAGAAGTGGGGTGCAGCAACCCCACATCCCTCAGGCGGCCTAGCACACACAGAATGTCAGCATCTTGTGCCCACAGCTGGATGTGGGATTCCAAGTGTGGTCTTGCCTCCCAGCAGAATTTCTGCTTTTCCAAAGATGTTTGTAATTTAATGGCATTTTAGTATAAAACAAATAAAATTGAAAGTAAAGAAAAAAGGCACTTTGAAGGAAGCAGAAGTCAGCCAAAAGCCTCCACAATTAGCAAGAGTCTGCCTCCTGCTGTGAGCCAGCCCAGGCAAGGGAGAGGGAGGCTTCTCATTCCTGGAGACAGGAAGCCCCCAGCCCCCTTGCCCATGTTTCAAGCCAGAAAGTACAGATTTCCTGGACAATTACAGAATAAAAGGGAATATGGCACCACAACAGCCATGATTAGTCCTCTGCACAGTAGCAGGGTTGCACAGACCCAACACCAGGCAAAGCCCAGGCTCCCCTCCAGCAGCCCCCTCCTGCATCCCCATGGCCAGGAGCTGTAGCAGAAGATAATTCTTCCCCAGCTTTAACATTTTCAGGTACTACTTGCAAAGCAAGCGATGTTTTTTCTTGTGTTTAGAGACTAGAGCCCAAGGAGAGCAACCTACATCTATGTTTACATCTTAGCAGTTGTTTACCACCGTCTGGGAGCAGCCGTTAGAGTATGGTGCATCAGAGCATCACCCCACTCTTCAGTGGGAGCACATTTTAAAAAGGATCCAATTTAAAAGGATGACCAATGGAATAACACCCTACATCTGCTTCTTGTGTTACAACTCCTTGCGATCCACAGGAAGACTGGCCTAATGAGAATCGTCCTCCTCACACCTCCCAGGTTTGCTGAATCAAACAAGAAATTTGGCAAGTCACCTGTCTAGCCAGAAGCAGACTTCGGTTTTTCTTGTTTAATATTAAACCAGTTATTTTTTCCAAAGTAACAGGAAAACAGGCTCCCTCCACTCAGTTCAGATGTTCATTTCCACAGCAAGAACATTTCTACAATTGCTAGGAAGTGATTTGTGATACATCCCATGTTACCGGGGGAGAAATAGAACTCCCCATGCCCAGGAGGTTCAGGCTGAGCCCCAAAATTCGAGTGCCCCCTCTCACAGCACAGCCCCCCAGGTGTGTGTGGACACCTGCCCCCCGCTGCACAGCCTGCCCCACCAGCTGCCGCTCCCTGCACTTCTCATCTCCTCCTGTTACTCCTCCAAAACAGCCCTCACTGGAGCACTTGGAAAGGGACAGTCCAAAGTAAAAACAGAGACAAAGCCATGCAATAGACATGTCTGAACTCAAAGACAAACTAAATCTCTTTAAAACATGCTCTCTTCCATAATTATTTCTTTGAAACTCAGGGTACGTGTTTTCTCTTTTCTGTCACAGTACATGAATGAAAAGACGGCAAACAGCTTGTGTACGTTACAACAGTATTTTAAAGTTATAGCTCCTTTCAAATGCACTCAGTGTTTGTTCCAGAACTTCAGCAGCAGCTGCCCAGGGGAGCTCAGCAATCGTACACAGCCCGACATGCCGGGAAGGCAAAGCAGCTTGGGGCATCCAGCCCTTTCCCGGGGCAGCCCGACGGCGATGGAAACATTAGTGCCCACGAGAATGTGCCCAGCTCACACACAGCACCTCATCCATCATACAGCCCATCACACCACCTCGCTGCGCTCCTTCCCGCACGGGGGATGGTTTGTTTCCACATATATCTACACACAAAGCCTATTGCAAGCTATCTGCGGTGTCTTAACAAAGAATTTTCCAGAATACATATTTGTGAGGTCAAATACAACTGTGAGTACACTTACACAGTAATTATTACCAGCCCATAGAGACACCAGAACACTGCAGCCTGCATGGAGAAACTTCTTGCTGACTTAATTCATGCCTTCTTTAAAAACTCCAACAGCCTGTGAACTCAGTCCAGAGCATGAATCCAAACCTTGTGAACACTAAAAGCTTTGAAAGCAGATCCTTATTGACTTAACATCCAAAAAAATTAAGCATGGAGAACGCTGTAACACTGGGAAAAGCGGCTGAAACAGTGCGAAGCTCAGAGGGGAGCACTTATTTGAGCGTACTGGGTGTATATAGAATTTGGAGCTCAAAAGAGTCCAAGCGCTGCTACCCGCTGGCCCCGGGTACAGCCCGCCCGACTCCGGGTACCACCCGCCCCGCCGCCCATCACCTGCGGCCGGTCCCCTTTCCGCTCCGCTCCCCTCTCCGCTCCGCTCCCCCTCCGAGCTCACCCTAGAGATGGTCAGCGGGGCGCTGAAATCTTTACCGCCCACCAAACGAAACCCCCACGGCGAAGGGCCAAGCAGGATCACCGAGTGGGACATAGCGACGGTGGGGCGCTCCCTGCCCGCAGGCGGCGGCACCTCCAGCTCCCACTCACGATCACCGGCCGCAACTCCTAAACGCCGGGACGGACCGATCCCGCCTCCCCGGCCCGCCCCGCCCGCAGGGCGCGTCGGGGAGGAGGGATAGACTCCTCCCGGCCGTCGTTGGGGGAATTTAGCACGGATTTTCCCCTGAATCGTTTTATAAGTGGGGTTCGGAGCGACTACTCGCAGTGGTAAAGTTACAGTACTTTACTAGTAGTAAAGCATACGTTTGATGTGCTCAAAGCCCCCCCTCACTGCAGTTTCATCCTCTGCAGTGGAAGGAAAATGATGCAACAAGTCAGTAAACGTTTGGTTGTGACTGTTTTATTCATTACAGTAAGTCTCTTGAAGGAGAAAAAAGTTGAAGAAAATAACCAGATTTGATTTAAAGCAGTTTGTGAGTCCTTCATGGTCATCACTTGGGCAAAAGATAAACTTCCAAGAAAATAATCACAGAATCACAGAATGGTTTTGTTTGGGACGGGCCTGAAATGTCATCTCATTCCAACCCCCTGCTATGGGCAGGGGCACCTTCCACTAGACCAGGCTGATCCAAGCCCTGTCAAACCTGGCCTTGAACACTTCCAGGGATGCGGCATCCACAGCTTCTCTGGGCAACCTGTGCCAGGGCCTCACTACCCTCACAGGGAGGAATTTCTTCCCAGTATCCAGCGCCCTCTGTCAGTTTGAAGCCATTCGCCCTTGTTCTGTCTCTCCAGGCCCATGCTCCAAGTCCCTCTCCAGCTCTCTTGGAGCCCCTTTAGGCACTGGAAGAGGCTTTAAGTTGTCCCCAGAGCCTTCTCTTCTCCAGGCTGAACACTCAGGTCTCTCAGTCTGTCCCCACAGCAGAGGTGCTCCAGCCCTCAGAGCATCTTCATGGCCATTGCACCCCAACATCACTGTGTCCTTGCAGGGGTCTCTGGAGCAGCACCCGGCACTGCAGAGGATCTCAGTTTCCTCGTGGTACAGCTGAGTCAGTGACTGTTGGAGCACCATGGAGATGTCCATGCTGCCAGTGGTGTTTAATGGGATGGTTTGCAGGCACAGAGTGGTGGGTTGGAGGTGGGGTGGGTGGTCAGCAGAGCTGCTCAGCATGTCCCCCAGAAGCTGAGAAAAAATCTCAAAATGCCTGTAAAATTTCCTTTTCTTCCTGAAGAGGGCCCACTTTAAAAAAAGGACCTAACAAAGGATTCATTGTTTAAAAAGTCCAGTTTCATTGAGCACCTTCTCGCTGCCTGGTTTCTGCAAGTTTGATTTATATGCCATTTGCTGTGAAGTCTCTTTGTTCGTGACACGGGAAGGTTTGTGTGACTGGCTCATTGCTGTGCCCATTTACTGGGCTTTGGTCTGGGACAGGGGTAGGAGCTGTGACTTTTAAATAGGCTTCTGAGCTGTCCTGAAGCTTTGGGGTTTACCAGCATGAGTACAGTCTACATGCTATGTCACGAACCTGAAATACAAAACCTTTGTTTGCTTTGCTAGAAAGGTGCCTGCAGAGGAGAGGTCCAGCTGCAGCCAATACCAGCAGAGCCTTTCCCTCACAAGCTCCTGCCTCCACCAAGAGAGGCTACACAGGCTGACTTTTGTCTGGGTGATGAATCATACCTCCTCATTTCTGCAATGATATCACCCAGCTTGCAGAAGCCTGGGAGTAGGCTGGTCTGAGGTTTCCTTGCTTGTGTTAGAAAATCCACCCAGCCAAACAGCAGAATTCCTCTTGCAGGGAGCTGGAGGATTGGCTGATGTCCCACCTCTCCTGCTCTTGCTGTTCAGTGATGAAGAGGATTCCCTGAAGGACAGAGTTGAAGATGTGCACAAATGCAGTGTGTCAGCATCGGCATCTCCTTCCTCTTAGGAGGGAAAAGAAAAAATTCTTTCTGTGAAAGGCACTAAGTTTACTGGAAAGTAGCAAAAATAAACCAGAGGTATGGAAAAAAAGAAGAGAAAAAATTAAACCTGCAGTTCTGTAGAGTCAAACATTTCCCACTGCCATTTACTGGAGCTCCATTCTCTGGGTGGGTTCTGAAATGCACCCTGGTGTGAGGGGCAGCTCTGCTGTGCAGCAAAGCCTCAGGGGCTCGAAGTAATTCGCTTGCAGAGGCAATAGATGATCAAAACACAGAAATCCCCTCTATCAGAGTATTCATTTCAAAAGCAGGCAAGAAACTGCTGGCTCTGAGGCACTTTCTCTTCAAGGCTTTTTGAACGCTCAGCCCAGATCACCCCTCATGGAACTGACAGCTCATCTAAAACTTAACCCAAGTAAAAAATTAGCCAAATTGGTATAAATTTGTGGGTGTGCTTATTCCAAATGAGACTATATTCCAGAATACACTATGCTGTGTGAAGTGGAGACAGTTTTACCCCGACTAAAACTATCTGCATTTGAGTTGCTCCTGATGGAAAGTGTTCACATGCAGAGCAGCCCTCAGGATTCAGAACTGTATCAGGAACTAATTTTGCACTCCTCTGTCATAGACATTCTTCCCTAGGATGCAGGGAATGGGAACATTAGCTAAAGAGGTTCACAGGTGCCCCATGTTCTCTCAGCTGCTCACACACGTTTTCACATGTGCTTTCTCTGAGCAAAGCAAAGATAACTCTGCAGTCTACAAAGGACGCAGTCAGCTCTCACTTCAACCACCTAAAGTGGGCTCATAAATTTCTGGTTTTGTCTTTGATAGAATCATAGAATCACAGAATGGCTTAGGTTAGGTGGGACCTTAAAGGTTAACTTATTCCAACCCCTGTTGGCAGGGACACATTCCTCTAGAACATGTTGCTCAGCGAGAATTTTTCAATTCTACTTTAAGTCATTTCCAAAAACTAATTGGAATTCTACTTCTGGCTGAGAAATTAACAGAACCAACAGCAGCTGAACCTTGCTGTGGGAGCAAGCCTCGACATCCAGCTGAAATACAGTATTGCCAACATGCTCGTTCTTCAGCTGAGTGCTGAAACCCTACAGCAAGCTCTAAGACCACACATTATTCAAAGAGAGGTCAAACGTTCATTAATTCAATCTCATCACTCCATTCACTTTATCTTTCCCCTCCCTGATATTTCCCTTGATATTTGTTTCCAGTATTTTTCCACCACAAAGCCTTATCACCTCTTTGTTTCTTTTTTTGAATATTCCGTTCAGGCTCTACTTTGCCACCAGTGACACTCTCGGTTTCCTTCCTTTGTTTTCACAGACCAACTGGGTAAAGTACGGATCTTTGTGTCCCATTTTGAATGAACATTCACATTTTCCATCTGCCACCCTCCCAATATCTAGCAGAGGTCTGTTTATCTGAGAGTCCTGATAATGACCCGTCAATGCTTTTTTTTGAACATCTGTCCATATGAGAGTGATTTAAAGCGTCATTATGGCTTGATGGTTCATCTCCAGGTCAGGAGATCTTGCTTGTACAAATTGTCATCAGGGCTCTGGCTGTTTCTGCTTAGAGCCATTTCAGTGGCTGAAGTTAGTCATGAGTTATCCACTCCTGGAAGTGTTCAAGGCCAGGTGGGACAGGGCTTGGAGCAACCTGGTCTAGTGGAAGGTATCCCTTCCCATGGCAGGGGATTGGTATGAATTTTTAGATCCCTTCCAACCCAAACCATTCTGTGGTTCTATGATTTAAAAGTAGCTTTAAACACCAAACTAGCTGTTAGCCTGTGGGTTGGCCTTACCAACAGCCACACTCCTGTTAAAACTGTGTCAGAGGCTCACAGTTTGTGTTTGAAAATCATTTGTTGTGAATGGTCATTTGTATGTTTTAATGCTTGTTAGTCCTCTTCATATTTGTGATTGGAAAAGGTCCCTGAAAGTGATGCTGATCACATGAATTCCAAATCCTTGTGAGAGTAAAAAACTCCAAGCAATGTTTCATGGTATTTGTGCAATTTGCCCTCTCAGTAGTCAGTGTTTCTCAGAGTACAACCTCTTTTCCTTTCTTACATTAATCAGTAATCCTTGATTTTTTTCATCCTAATTTCCATTTCTATTTCCATTGCCATTTCCATTTCCATTCCATTTCCATTTTCCATTTCATTTTCATCTTCATTTCCATTCTCATTTTCCTCATTGAATGAGACCTTTCTGGTGCTTTCCTATCCCGAGAGGATTCACATACAACAGATTCTCAAGGGTTCCAGTTTATTCTTTTACTTAATAGTTAAAAAAAATCCAAAACCTCAACATCCTGTGAACAGTTAAATTTGAAACTCATTATTTGGATTAAGTACAGGCAAATCTCAACCCTATGGCAGCTTTAGCTGCAGGTTTCCAAAGGATTACTTAATTTATATGCTTTGCAGGATCTCTCAGATCTGAGTTATTATTTTGGCTTTTGAAAGTTCCTTGGCATACGCCCAAGTGTTGGGAACTGTCATTCTGAATTCTGTTTAATTCATTTGTTTGTCTAAATCATTTCTAAGAGGTTTGTCCCATGGATCTAAGCATCCCACAGAGAAAAATCCAGCTGTGATAGAAACCATTAGGATAATAAAAGAAATCTCATTCCTCCAGTAGAATTTCTTCTCTGTAATCACCTTTAGGTGGAGAAGCCAGCTGTCTCCCAAGGCTTTGGAGCTTTAAGGGATTACTACGGAGAAAAACTGAGAGAGAATAGGTTTAGATTAGATATTAGGAAGAAATTCTTCCCTGTGAGGGTGGTGAGGCCCTGGCACAGGTTGCCCAAAGAAGCTGTAGCTGCCTCATCCCTGGAAGTGTTCAAGACCAGGTTTGATGTGGCTTGGAGCAACCTGGTCTAGTGGAAGGTGTCCCTGCCTGTGGCAGGGTGTTGCATCAAGGTGATCTTTAAGGTCTCTTTCAACCCAAAACATTCTGTGAATTTATGAAAACTAAGAAGCTTCACTGTCCACAGTCAGATTCATCTTTGATTTGCAACACTGTGCAGCAGGAGCAGATTTACAAAAGGGACAAAGGCAAATCCTTTGCCTTTGTAAGATGTATTCAGAGGGTAAAACACAGCAGGGCCTGACACAAAATGCAGTTTATTCTTCTATTTTGGCAAATATTAATGAGACAATATTTACATGTTAATCTAAGTCTTGCTTATCAGGCTACCAGTCATCTACCAGAACTTCATATGCTGGGGTTTCGCAACCCGCTAAGCAGCAAGGATAAGTCCCTACCTCCCAAACACTGCAGACTGAACACAAGATAAGAGCCTGTGGATGGATTTCCCAAGGGGAACACCAGGAAGCAATGACACAGCTTGGCCAGCTCACATCGGAGCTCAACAGCAGCCTGTCCTTGATAATGGCAGCTCCACAGAAAGCTGTGGACAAGGACAAGGCTCACATCAGGGCTCACAGAAAGGTTCCAACACATTCAAAATGTTACAAACAAAACACTTTTTTAAATATATGTATATTCCCTTCTTACCAGTTTTGCTGAAAAATGAATTGGTTTCATGTTCACCCTTTTGTCAGTCTCACTTTCCATCTCAGAAGTCAGAGGAAACAGATGAGCAAGCACCTGTTTGGTCACGTCTGACCTTACTCACCTTAGTCCCCAGACTGAGACTAATGCCATGATGAGCTGGGCAGCACAGAGCAGGCAGGTGGGGACTGTCCTGCTGCCCTGCCACAGTCACTGCTGCACCGAAGGAGATCCTCGGGTCTTTTTCACCTCACCTGTGTAGCTGCAAACCCGGAATATATGGGCCAGATGGAAGAAGTTGGTCTGTTTGCTTGGAAGGGGCATGACCTCTTCCCAGCGGGTTCAGCTGCTGCTGACGAGGGCAGGATTAACCCCAGTTCTCGCCCTGCACAAGCTGTAACCTTTTCACAGCTGTGCCACTGTGACCAATGAGTGGCAGTTCAGAAAATAAAAAGAAATATTGGCATAATATTGTAAGCAGAAGATGAGATTACAAGCGATCTTCTTTTTCTGCAAGGCTAATTGTTCCCATTATGGGATTAAACTGATCGATTTCCCATCAGAAACGGTGCCTGGAAGAACAAAGTCAAAACCTCTGGTCTGATGTGAGTCACTTCACTGAGCAGCTAAACACTGAGATTTTGTTGGTTTTTCTGTTGTGAAATCATGACAGATGTCAGCTGTTGGTATATTCTGCAAACAAATTTGGCACATTTTTATTTCACACAGTAGAATCCAAGCGATTGTACCTATCCAGCAGAGGAGCTCCCCAGACTTTCTTGGGGATTTCAGCATTTATCACCCTCACTCTTGACTCTGTTTACAGTTATGTTTCCTTTTTTGGGTGTTGTATGGCTCCAGAATGCAGACAACTGGAGAGAATTAAGCTGAATAGTCCCAATTTACGCAAGTCAAGCAAAGTTTTCCTTTTATCATTCAGAGATAATTACAGCAAACTAACTCTTTTTGAAAGGCTGAGTTCTACAGATGCTGGCATTAAGATGTTCCTGTAGTTGGGTTTCACAGAAGTTTTCCCATTCATTTCAGCCTTAAACTGATAGGGATGGAGGGACAAACAGTACACTAAGAAATAGGGGATAAGTTGTGTGATATCTTATCCCAGTATGTTCTTCCAGGATTCATTTAGCTCAATCCGTCAGCTGCTGTCTCGCCCCGTGTAAAGCATTCCGGCTGTGCTGGGGGTGTTCCATAAGCTTCCTGGGGAGAATCCAGAGGGATCAGTCCTCATCTAGTTTAAGAGGCTGTACTCTGCAAAGTGTAAACTATATGGTAAGGGCAAAGCAATGCCAGTAGAATAGCTTAGGGTGTGAGAACAGGATGTGAGGCACACAGCTCAGCTCAGCTCCTGGAGCAGATGCTTTCTCCCTCCACTCAGGCTGTTCTTCATCACGCCCAGGATTTTTGCGGAAGTGTCTATAGAGGCCCAAAGCATCTCCTCACACCACAGTTCTACTCACTAATGCACAGTTATGTCACTTCTTAGGGACTGAAGGGAACATCCCCTAGAAGGACATGGAAAATGCAGTGCTTAATTGGGGGAGTTTATCCTGGAGGAGAGAGGTGTGTTTAACAGTTTGAACTCCCCCAATTTCTTGAGTTCATCGGTTCATCAGAGGAGGATTTCCAAGAATCTTTTGAAAACTATTGTGCTTGAACTTTGAGGTGAAATGCTATGAGGTGCTCACACTGGACAGAAGATTAAGCATTCATCATCCATGAGCAAGAAATGGAAAAAATCAGTAATAAAGAAATGAAGAAACTCCTTCCTGACGTCATAGGCTTTAGCTTACTCCTTATTTTTTTGGTTACTGTAAAGAAGCAAATAGACTAAGCCTTCATGTCACTACTAGAGCTTGCAGGCCAGAATTAAGATGCTTTGGTGTCTAAAACCTGCCATTTCTGGGAGAGAATCTCCTGGGCACCAACTGAGACCAAAAGCAGGCAAATAACATGCAAATAGAATTTTAAAGATTACTATAACAATTCAAGATTGGTCTTCTGAATTACTATGTCTTGTCTTAGTTCTGTCTTAATATTCCCGAAGTTTGCACTTGTGCACCCAGATTGCACAAATATAACAGCACAAATTCCAGACCTTGAACACAGGCAGTGACTTTATTGAATAGGCAAAAAAAAAAAAATCAAAGTAATTGCCAATATTTGTGTTCTAGCACATAAGCAGGAATTCATAAATGCTTGCAGGGATGTAACATATCAACCTCCTTAGACAGCCATATCCTGTTTCTTTTGTTTCCTTTTCTGCCTTTGCAGTGAGTGTTGCTACAACACCATCCATCACTGCTCCTTTCGTCTGTCAGGCCCTCCAGCTGCCCACCCGCAGCTCCATACCTGCTCTTCCAGGTCTGAGCTGTCTGGATTTCCCTCATGTTTGTCGTTTCAGGTGTAGATTCTCATCCTTTGCAGCTGGAGCTGTGTGGGCAATGAAGGGATCCCCTCTGGATCCCTCCCATACCTGCTCGGCCAGTTGCATGAATGGGTTTCAGTCAAGCGAGATTAGATTTGATAGGTTTTGTCACAGGGCATTTGTGCTGGGGACTGAAATGATGGTTAAATGGACACAGTCTAGGCTGAGACAGAGCAAGGCTGCAGTCAGAGGACAACACGCATCAACATCCCTCTTCAGAGAAATTCAAGCACATCGTTCCTCTGTTATTATTAGGTTCTTAACACATTAATTTTGTGGCTGATCAGCTGCAGGCTCCTGCCACTGAAGATGTTCCTCTGCTCTCTCCAGAACATTGCCCCAGGATATCTTCTGGAGCATATTCCTTAAAGAAACTGATGCTGCACAAATGGTAATTTAATTTTCTTTTTCCCCTCATTCCAAGCATCCAGTTACTGGGTCGTTGAAAAGCTAAACCAGAAATAAACCTTTAAAGTATTTTGAAGGATTTGTCATTACTCAGAGAAATAGGTCTGACATTCACTTGAGTGCAAGGAGGTGGAGGGAACAAAATGGGTTACTCAGAAACTGCCTTGGCTGGGCCAAAGCTCTGTCTTCGGCTCCATCTGGGCAACTCATTTAGGCTGAGAGAGCTGTGTCGCATGATTTGGAGTAGAATTTGCCCTTGGAGCCTAAATAACCTGAACAATATTTAAGAACCTGCAAGGATGTTTGGTGATACTGCACAAAACCTTATCTAGCAGCATTGAAAACTTTGATCCAAGATTCAGTGATGTCAAAAAGATCCCACTAGTGACGGTGGGAATGTTGATTCAATGAGCAGCTTGGCCATTATCCCAAGTGTCCAGTGGGCATTAGGATAACCAGGGATTCCACCTAAAAAAAGGGTCAGGTCTCACTGTTTCTTTTTTAACACATGTGGCCCCTTATGTTCTTCAACCTTTTTTGCTTTTCTTAGGAAAGGGTATGACCTGACTATGGAATGAAATGCCTTATGTCTGACAAAATAATAAACATCACTTAAAATCCAAGGAGCATGAAAAACAAATGTTATTAACATTCAACTGTTCGTCTGCTTCAAGCACAGTATTACACTATGGTCATGAATATAGGTCTGTCCTTTAATTTAATATGAAGAAAATAGCTCCCATCTACTTCTCTAACCAAGGCACTTAAGAGTCTTCTGCAAACATCCCCAAATTTGTCCTTGCACACAGAATAAATGATGTTTAACAAATAAGTAAGACTGTGGCATCAAATGGTTAAATGACCAGTTCCAAGACAAACAGTCATGCTAGAAATTGTACCCGATCTCCTAGTTCACTCTCCTGTGGTTTAAGCAAAAGATGGATGTGTCTGAAAAACCCACAAGGGACTGAGGGTCCTCTTCTGTTCCATCAATTTTCCTGAAGTCCATCTGGATACACCATCAGTTAGCAGAAAGAGCTAACGATGTTCCACCAAAGATATTTTATCTGATAAAGATACCACACAAAATAACACTTGGTTGCCAAAGAATAGGATATTTTATGAATGTTTAGGCATGCAAGGTGAGGTGAAACAAGATCAAACAGAACCTAGTGATTCTGATGCTCATAAAATGGGCAGGAAAGGTGACTTGTTCAGCTTTTTTAATTTTTCCATGACTCTTTGAAGATTTAATATGGTGGGTTTTTTTTTTAGTTGGCTTTAAATCTTCACAGTGCTCTAAAGCTCATTATTTATTCTCAGCAACCCCAGCGTCGATCTGTGGATGGTTCTGCTGAGCTTAGCCAGAGGGTGCCCTGCTGTGCAGCCGTCTCCCATGTGCCCATGTGCCCATGTGCCCTCTGCCTGTGCCCTGTGCCCAGCTTGCCTGTTCCCAGGAAAACCTCGCCTGGCCCAAGATCCATCATTTTTCTTTAGTTCACCCCAAACCCATTCACTGCTTCCTTCAATATCTTCATTTCAGCACTACTTTTAAAACCATCAGTGTCACTGCCTAGGGAGAGAGAATACAAACACTTGGCACAGGTGGACATTTACTTTTCTCTTTTCAGGGATGTGGAGTCAGTTGTGCCTGTTCAGAATGTCTCAGGAGAAGCATGAATAGTTTAAACATATGTTCAAGGAAGACTTTTAGTTTATGGGTCCCCAGGTATTATTCCAAGTTGTGCTTTTGTAGAATTTGTCAAATAGGTGTACTATTGTTCTTCTAAAGGAGACTGAAAAAATAATTGAGGACAGAAGGAATATTCTTCAGAGCACACTTTGCAGCGGAAGTGAAATTGCTGAGTTAGTGCTTGAGGTGGCCCAGCATAGCTCCAGCCCCTCACCTGCCTGGCTCCCCAGGAAGCCACAGGCCAGCCATGCTGCAGCCACACAAATCATCCAAGACAGGGTCAGTTTAGATTAGATATGAGGAAGAAATTCTTCCCTGTGAGGGTGTTGAGGCCCTGGCACAGGTTGCCCAAAGAAGCTGTGGATGCCCCATCCCTGAAAGTGTTCCAGGCCAGGTTGGATGGGGCTTGGAGTAAGCTGGTCTAGTAGAAGGTGTCCCTGAATTTGGCAGGGGGTTGGACTAGATAAGCTTTAAAGGTGCCTTCCAACCCAAAACATTCCATGATTCTATGAGGGAGAGATGTATAGTGCTCTTGAAATGCTACAGAAAGCTCTAGCGTCTTGGTGGTTCATAAACTGAAGCTGGGATGGAGCAAGCACATAGCTGAGTTAACAGCAGAGAGGTTTCTCTGCATCCTGCAGTCACTAAGCATCAACTGCTAATGACTCACTTGGAAATGATTTGTTGGCAGCTTGTCCCCAGCCGGCATGCAGCCTCCATCCCACCACTCCCACTGACCCCCTGGCTGCACACACCATCTCAATGCTGTCAGGCAGGGATGAAATCCAGCTGACAACAATAGATACCATAGGAAAAAATCCCCAAGAGTTTCTGCTCCTGTGAGGGATTTGACAAGGGAAATAGGGGAAGTCCCTTTGCTGGACTTGGCAAAAAAATTTGGACAGTGCTGTCAGGAAAATATTCTTCACTGAATGAGTGATGCAGCCTATTAAGTCTTTTCTGTATTTTTGTGACTATGAAGACAGAATTAATGAGTAAGAGGCCCTTACAGCTGGTGTCCAGCTCAACAGTTACAACATGCTGAGGGAAGCACACTTTTTCTTTCCTTTTGGACAACCAAATAGTATGGTATTTTTAGCCCCATAGAGAGTTTTCTCCTCTGTAATGATGTAAGGTTCCTGCTAGCTCTTCAGATTTGGTCACCCTCTGTAAAAACCTAAAAAGAGACAAAATTGAACACCCCATCATGTCTGAGCCTCAGCTCAAGGCAGGATGTCAGGAAGAGACTTTTGGCTGCTGAATCAATCACACCCAAGCGGAGGAGAAGGCAGGACACAGAACCCAAACAAACCACCAAGCCTGATTCTGGTTTGAACTGAACTCCTCCTAATGTATCTCTGTTTATGGAGTTGTTTGACATTAGACAGAATATTAAGCTACTTTATGGCTACTTCATTTGAGAGGAAATATGTGATGACCTAAATCCACAAATTATACCCAGGTGGCAAATTTACTGTTTGTGTTTTTAGAAGCCTTTTTCCTATAATCCTCCTCGTGGGCGGCTGATTGGCGAGGCTGGATCCCTGGCTGGTGTCAGCCTGCGTAGTTGTGTCCAGCATATTCATCTCTGCTGATTTGTGCCAGCTAACAATTTGCCCCATGTATTTTCATTTTCTAGTGTTGGATGGAGCTTGGAGCAATCTAGTTTAGTGGAAGATGTCCCTGCTTATGGCAGGTGTTTGGAATGAGATAAGCTTTAATGTTCCTTCCCACTCGAACCATTCCATGACTCTGTGACTCTTTGTAGCTAGAAATCTAGAAATCTCCCCTTCTCCCAGCTCCCACTCTCAGAGTTGTGTAACTCCACTATAAAGTGTTATCAGGAAGGTTTTTTCTGTCTCCTGTTTTTTCATCTCATAGGCAACCAAATCACATTCACCTAAAGCTTTCTATGCAAAAAATTAAAGTAATTTCATTTGAACATTCATTTGAGGCATGTTAGTTTATAAAGAAATCTATCTCTCTTCTATCACCCTTCTCAGGCACTTCCTTTGCATTCCTGCCTGGCGTGTCAGTAGGAAATGCAGGTGCCTCAACCTTCGACTGCTGGCACCCATCACTGTGGGAGAACAGAAGTGTGAAGTTGTGTGCCTAGAATAGTCAGCCCAATGGTTTTCTAAATCTTCCCAGCATGGAAAGCTTGCAGCTTCTAATTATAGATGCTAAGCACTCTTAAAAAAAAATTAATGGTTTCCTATTGATGTATAAAACATAGAGGGTCAGTTCCTGATGTGCTGTGAGCCAGCATCACCCTGGGGACTTAAATGGCTGCTGTGCCCTGTTGTGCATGGGGACAGTTCCAGGGTGCTTTGTATAAAACTTGGGTTTTCCTTGTTGGACTCATGGTCCCTCCTCTGCTGACCCACTCACTAAAAGCAACAGGACATTTTAGGTGGATGTTCACAGACAGATACGAGTTCCAGGTAATACGTCCTGCAAAGATGCCAAATAATTTTGGGGTGTAGAAAAGACCTTCCTGGCCCACTGGAAGTGCCTGAGAATGAAGTTTCTGAGTGAGGCTGGAGCCTAAGTGGGATTTACTTTTGCTGAATGCTGTGAGGGGCCCCTAAAGACTTTGTATTGGCTCCAATCCAACCCACGTGAGCATTCCCGTCAGTGTGGCTTTCAGAGCAGGCCAGGCGCAGTAATGGATTGCTTGCGATATTTCCCAGGCATTTGGTTTAGTCACTGAAGACAAAGTGTATTTGGTTTCTAATGAATCAGGGATGTTTCTCAGCATAATGAAGTTCCTGCCCTTGTTTTTCTCTTTGTAGCCCAGCATTATGTGACATATAAAACCACCCCATTTGTTTTGCATTGTCTGGAAGTAAATTCCCCCATAAGACCACCACTGAGCAGATCCTATCACGAAGGCCAGCCCCGCTCCCACATTCCTGCCTCCCTGGACCCCCAGCCCTGGCTTATCTCGCTGCAGGGCATTAGTAGCTGGGTGATGCTGGCTGCGTTCATGCAGTGTCCACCCCATGCAGGCACAGCACACACCTCCTGGCATGGTGTAATGGTGTATCCCATATAGGCACCAAGCCCCAGTTCTGTCAGGAATGTGTCACTCTCATGCCACAGGACATGTTTAGTCCTAATTTCCATGGGCCTTTTTCAGCCAGATATGCCCCATGCTCCATCCCACAGGACAACTGGATGTGTAAATGCCTGTAATATTTCTGGGTGAGTGCAAATGCTTGTGCTTTGTTGAGAATAGTGCTTTATCTCATCCAGAAGCAAAACACAACTATGTCATAAACTGTGATCATAATAAATCATATGGTGAATAAAATCATATGGTGGATGTGGGTGGGATATTCTGGTTTGGGACTTTTAGTGTAAGGAGATTTTTTTGTGGCAATAGTTCCTGTTTCTATGGCTGAGAGAGTCAGGGTTGTTCAGCTTGGAGAAGAGCCTCTAGAGAAACTCCTTGCAGCCTTACAGTACTTGAAGGGTGTTCATTAAAAAGAGGGAGAGTGACATTTTACAGAGGTAGACAGTGATAGGACAAGAGGAAATGGTTTAAAATAAAAGAGGAGAGTTTTAGATTTTATATTAGGAAGAAATTCTTCCCTGTGAGAGTGGTGAGGCATCAGCACAGGTTGCCCAGAGAAGCTGTGGCTTCCCCATTGCTGGAACTGTTCAAGGCCAGTTGGGTGGTGCTTAGAGCAACCTGCCTGTGGCAGGGAATTGGAACTACATGATCTTTAGTATCCCTTCCATCTCAAACCACTTTATGATTCAATGATTGTCCATCTGTGGGGCTAATGGTGGAGTGTTTTGTCACTGGGGCAGCTCTGTGGACCCTGGTGTGTCCCTTTGAGCCAGCTGCAGTCCTGGCTTGTCTTCCTGCCCTCCTGGGAGTAATTCAAGCCAGGAGAGATGACAGACCTGGCCCCAGGCAGGAACTGGTATGTCCCCCTTCCTGGTGAGTCCAGGGCTAGCAGATGGAGACTGGAAAACTTATTGTGAGATGGAGAGAAGGACGAATTGTTTTCCAGGTTGCAAAGCTGAGATGTGTAGAAATGAAGTGACCTGACAGGGGCCTTTGGGGACAAAAGCATGGTCCATGTCTTTCAAATTGCAATCCCGTGAATTCATACAAACCCATCCTTCCTGCTCCCTGCGTCTGGCGATAGTGTTGCCTTGAGAGCCAGCACCACTTTGGGAGAAGCAGCAGGAGTCAGCCCGGAGGGAATGTGCCTGGAGAGGTTGGCAGCTCCTCTCAGTGCTCCCTGATCTTCCAGTTGGGTATTTCCAAAGCACACAGAGAATCAAGCATGCTGTGATGGATGTTTTCCACACAAAGCCTGCTTGCCAGAATTTACAGCCTGTGCAGGTTCTCCATTTCTTACAGTGTCTGGAAGTCACATTAGGAGTACCTGCTTCTCTTCAAGGATAATAACTAACACACAGTCCTATATTTCTGCTGCATTTAATGAAGGGATTACTCCCTAAAGGACTCAGTACAAAACTCTGGTGTTGTTAAAGTTGTGCCAACATTTTACTCACAAATCTTTGGTTCCCATTGAAGTTAGTGGAAAGATGGCTTTTAACATGCTGGGGCTTTGCTGGGGCCCTAAATTGAGTTCACTTCAGGATAACCCTGAGGAAACCTGTTTTTTGTTAAATATGGAAAGAATCATATATTCCACTTGCGGTGATTACCAAGGTAAAAATATAAGGGATTTTTATTTTTTAGTTTTAGGCTTTTGCTTTTTTGCTCTAGGACCAGGTGCTCACAAACGTATGTATGCTGGTCTACACTGTTGCTGTAGTACTACTATTAATAACAACCTGACCAGAAAAAAGAATCTGATCCTGTTAAGAAACATGTCACACAACTCTCAGTGTATCGTACCCAACCAATCTTGATTAATTTCTGTTTGACTACTAAATCTACAGTTGTAATTAAATTCAGGGCAACAGCAGTTCTACAGAATCTGAGTTTCTAATAAATTCATATTAATGTTTCATTTAAATGAATGGATCTTCAGCTCGGATGTATTTTTTTACTTTTGGAATAGACTCAAAGGATCATAAGGGTTTGTTCTTTCATTATTCCCTGAGCCTAACCAGCAAAATTTTTGCCTTTTTTGTGTGTGACTACAGCCAAAAGGGACATTATAAATCTCAGACTGCAGCATTTTGGGTATCAGATGCTGTTTTTACAGCAGAAGACAAGGTCAGGTTGCCATTGGAGTTGTTTATTAGGAATCCTGTTAATTAAATGCTGAAGATATGCTTTGTGTTTACATTGCTTGGTTGTACTGGGCTGTGCTCACCCTGACTAAACAGTTTATTTTCTGCTGCTGCCCTCTCCTTCCCTTCCAGCTGTTTGCATTGCTGTGCCCCAGCGTGAAATGCATGGAGGCGTTTTAGCCAGAACTCCCAAATTCCTGTCACCACCTTCATGGTGGTGGCAGCTGTGAGTACTCCTGGCTTGGAAGAACAACACCAAGAGGCTGGAGCCAGCAGTGCCAACCTCGGCTGCTGAATCCTGGGGAGCAGTGCAGGGAGCAGCTCCTTCACTACCCTTCCCCGTGCCTGGAAAGTGCCCGTGGAATTAGTCACTCACATGGCTCCTGTGAGAAGCTCACTTAGCCTCTTTGCTTGCTTTAGTCTGGAGAGTACCTCAGTTAATAAAGCTTTGCCAATCTGTGTCAGCTCACTGCTGGCCCCACACAGCAACTCACTGCTAATTATTTCTTTGAGGAAATCAGAGATGGTTCTTAAATGTGGATTTTTACTGGCACAGACAGCACACGAGTCTGGATTCCATTTCACCCAGGAACCCAGACATCGCAGAGAGGACAGGCCCGGACAGGGACCATGATCAAGGAGGGTGACCATCTGCATGGAAAACAAGCAGGTTCCTAAAAGGAGCCCAGTGGGTGCACCAGTGGTGACAGGACAGGTTCGGGAGGGCAGAGGTGCAGAGGGCCCCAGATGCTTGCCATGAAAGAGCAGGGAACACGTCCTCACTTGTCACCACTTCACACTAGGGTTAGCACCCTTGTCAAAGGGAGTTTGCTGGCTCCGCTGCAAACATCCCCTTGTACAAACAGCTCCACACAGTCAGCCTTCTCTGTGTTGTGCCAAGTGCAGGGTGGTTGTGCAGGGGCTGAGGCAGGTCACAGCCCTTTGCCCTGCCTCCTTATCCCTCTCCCTGTGGGACACACGGCTTCCTCCTGACAGAGTCAAAGAATGATTTGAGTTGGAAGGGACCTTAAAGATCATCTCAATCCAACCCCCCCTGCCATGGACAGGGACACCTTCCACTAGACACCAGGTTGCTCCAAACCCTGTCCAACCTGGCCTAGAACACTTGAGGGATGGGACAGCCGCAGCTTCTCTGGGCAACCTGTGCCAGGGCCTCACCACCCTCACAGGGAAGAATTTCTTCCTAATATCCAATCTAAAACCAACCTCCATCAGTTTGAAGCCATTCCCCCTTGTTCTGTCTCTCCAGGCCCATGCTCCAAGTCTCTCTCCAGCTCTCTTGGAGCCCCTTTAGGCACTGGAAGGGGCTCTAAGTTCTCCCTGGAGCCTTCTTTTCTCCAGGCTGAATTACCCCAGCTCTCCCAGCCTGTCCCGAGAGCAGAGGGACTCCAGTCCTCGGAGCATCTTTGTGACCTCCTGTGGACCTTCTCTAACAGGTCCATGTCTTCTTGTTGGAAGGACCAATGCATATGTTCTTGTCTTCATCCTCTGCAGGAACAGAGCAAGGGTTTCCCTGCCTCAGCTTTGCACCCTAGTAATTCCTAGCAGCTCTCCTTGGGTCCCAGCTCCCTGCTTTGTTTTCCAAACTGCTCTTTAATAAAGTCAGGAGGACTTAGGCAGAAATGCACTTGACTCCAACTCCAGACAATATCTTGCAAACTTAGGAGCACTGGGACCTTATTTCTGGTCTCTGAGGTGAACAGCAGATGTAAGCAGGGACTACAATCTCTCCTGATAATTTAGTGTAGCAATGGTGTTAGCAAGAGCCAAATTGCTAACTTGGTTGTGAATGAAAATAGTCACCCTGCCAGACCATTGCCATGAAAACTCTAAGAGCAATGAAAACAGACTGGTCTGGAATGAAACCCACTCATTGTATCAGAATCATCTTGTGCATATTCATTGCCAGGTATGTTGGCTTTTGGGTTATTTGACAAATTATGGCCTCAGCTGCTCTCTGCTGTTTGGCACCATGTCAGGAGGACATGGAAAACAGGGAATCCTATTCCACAGACTTTTAGAAAGAAGGTAAAAAAAAAAAAGGAAAAGAAAGACAAAGGGTATTTGATATAATTTTTAAATTTTTTTAATAGCAGTAATGATGCAAGCAAGCAATTGGATGGATTTGGTGTGATAGTTCATAAAGCCTCTCTGCTATTTATGACTTTGACCTCTGCATTACCCCACCTGTGGCTGGGATGACAGATGTACATCCATGCACTTGGAGTTGTGAAGTTAAAAGGAAAAGTGACTCATTCAGTATGAAACCCCCAGGAAAAAAATCCCTTCAGAGTGAGAGAGGTGTTAGAACAGCAGCTGAATTTTGGCCAGTTGCTGGACTGACTTATGGGTTAGTGCTGTGCATCCATGGCTGCTTTCTGGGTGGGTTTTCTGGACTAAGTCCTTAGGGGCACAGGTGCTCACTTCTGTTGAGAATGGGTGGGGGGCAAACAAATCCCAGCTGCACAAGTCCTGCCGGGACACACAGCGTGGTGCTGGAACAAAAACAGAGTTGGATGTAAAAGGACTGAAGGAACCCTTTTTCTGTGCCTACTGTGCGGGAGGCCCCAGCTGGTGAGGATGTGTCACAAAAGCTGGTCTTTTTTAGGGAAGAGACACAAAGTAAATGGCCTTTGACAGTCTTTTGTTTACAATTCCACTTTTTGGAACACTAGGCATGATCTCTCAGTTTCTGTGGTTTGTAACTAGTGTTTGAAATCAGGCTTTTCCTTTCTGTGCTTTTGGTTTTAAAAAACCTCCTACTTTCATGGAGCAAAAGTAGCATTTACTGTGTAAATCAGTTTTACTATAACCACTCTGAGGACAGCTTCATCCTCTTGGTCACAGTCCTGTGCTGGGGATGTGTCATGTAATAACACATCCCCAGCTTAGTGGAGGAGGGAGCAGCTTGAACTACAGAACTATCCCAAGACAGATATTCGTCACTTTTGATGCTGTAAATGAATGGACTGGAAACAGAACTGCAACAGCAGAGCTGACCACCATCACTTACATCTGGTTTACACCCTTTAATCCATTGATTTCAGTGCTCTTTCCTGATGTCAGGCAGTTCTCAGCTGCCTGAGCAGCCTGGGGTGTCTTTGGGTTTGGTATCAGCATGAGAAGCCTCATGGGATCTGCCTGTCTGCCCAGCATGGTGTTGGGCTGTTACCACCATATCCTGGATCTCTGTAAAGCTGATCCTTTAATTTGTTTCTCTGTTTGATCCAGCGCTTACAGTATTCTTGCCTGCCCACATGCTTGGATCCCCTCGTCAATCACAGACAAAGCCGTCTGTCCTGGGCAGAGGGGAAATTGCATGTTAATATGGAAAATACCAATAATGTTGTTGAATTTTGTTGCTATGGGAACAGGAGCTGCCCATTGTGAAGGATGCCCAGAATTCCGTCTTTAAACAATGGCATGGAAAAAGAATGAGACACAGAAGGCCAAGAACTGCTCTGTGGGTTAGTTTTCTGTTTCTTTTGACCTTTAACTATAAATTGTCCCTCTTATGACTGTCTCATAATGTAATCTTATATCGTACAGAATTTCTCATGCTCTTGCATTAACAAATGGGATGATGTATTCCCCTCTTCTCTCTCTGTGTCTTTCTGTGAGTAAAATACTTTGTCAAGAGATGAAAGATACTATTTGCGTTCAGCCCACTTAAATATCTTGTGTTAATGTGCTAATGCACAAGCGTCTGCAGTCTGCACCCAGATGTCAGCCGTGATGGCTTTTCACCTTTCAGTCTGATCACTGGGTTGCTTGTATTTAGGAATGAGT
Source organism: Rhagologus leucostigma (assembly GCA_013397725.1). Lineage (NCBI taxonomy): Eukaryota > Metazoa > Chordata > Aves > Passeriformes > Rhagologus > Rhagologus leucostigma. The sequence continues at coordinate 61,273 of VZTD01005405.1, read as the reverse complement.
AAGACTCAAAGAGCAGGTGAATAATTCTGTGCTTAATGAGCACATCTGGAGCTATAAAAAAGCCAGGCTATGAAGGAGTAGGAAGGTCAAACTGCCCCACATGTGTCCTGCAGACAGCAGGCCTCTGCTGAGCTCCTTGGTGCTGGTGGAGGTACTTTAAATAGCCAGGGCTGATTCCCATCGATGCTGACAGAATGGAGCTCAGTGTCATACCCAACTCCAGACCCAACGTTCTCTGTCCCCAAACTCCTTTTACACCACTGGGAACCACCTTCTGCTAGTGTATAGCTGGTTTCCTGTGTTTAGAACAAACTAAGTTCCACAACTTTGCAGCCAGGCCATGGCAAGGAGCCAGTTCCCATAATTTCTTCATTGGGACATTTCCACCAGCACAAATGAGAAGCAGGTCAGTGCAAGGCCTTGATGCTCCAGTTCAGCTGCCATCCCAGCTGTGTCAAGGCACAGAAAACACCCAGCAAGAAGTGGGTCCCAACAAGGCCCATGAACACTCAAAATGACTGTTTCTTCAAAGCTGCTGGGAGTTTGGTCTTCTGCTGGTTTGCAGCATGCACATCTGTGATGCGTCACCAAAACACACAGCCAAACACCGTATCAGTAGAGAAGGAGGAACACAGAGCTTGTGCTAGCACAGAGGAGAGGTTTTCCAAGGCAGGGTGGGGCAATTATACCACGACTCCCTCAGCTTCGAGCCAGAGGCCTGTGACAGCAGCGCTGAGCAAGGCCTTGGCCGACTGAGTCAGCCTTATCAGCTGGGGGATGGGATATGCAGAGGGAGCAGGTTATGGATGGGCTGTCAGGGCCTCCTGGCATGGCCTGCCAGCACTAGGTAGCTTCACAGCTGCTGGCCACTTTCCACAGGAGTTTTGAAAATGCTTTTGAAAAACTGTGCAGGGAGGTTGTATTAAACACATTGCCCAGCTGACAGGAGTGTCTTCTCAGCACCAGCTAAATTCCTGCTGTATTTTTAACCCGTTCATTGACTGTTGCACTGTGTGCCTATGTTAGCTGTCAGGAGCTGTCTTAAATTTCTTTTTCACTTTGTCTCTCAAGAAGGATTTCAGCCCTGGATACTCTGCTCTCTCCCAGTGGGTGGGAGTTACACGCAGAGTGTGTGTTTCAGGCTCTGCTCATGCTGAGCAAGTGGCTTATGGTGACCACGCTGTGGGAGAAGAGGGAAGATCTGACCCAGAGCGGGGGGCAGTGGACCCTCCCAGCTCAGCAATGCTCCAGAATGCACACATAGGGTGTGCAAGAGACCCCATTCCTTCTCCCTCTGCATGATTCCTCTCTGCTTCCTTCACACCTTCCTTCCACAGCCAATCCAAAACCAAGGCCAGGAGGAGGAGGGGGGAGAGGAGCTGCTGGTCAGCTCACAGTCAAAAGAGGAATTGGGATGCAGAGAAATGTCCAGGCAGTTATAGGATGAACTTTGGTGTCTATTCACTTTGCCTTTCTTGAGAAAGTGTCTCTAAGACTATGAAAATAAATAGTCCTGCTGTGTCTCAATTGTCTTTTCAGCCAACAGAGTCTGTGATGCAACTCCTGGCTCACTGGTGTGAGGTCAGGCACAGAGCAGCTAATGCTGACTTCCTGCTCACCTGAATTCCCATCCAGAGAGTGACTACCCTAGTTTAAGTAAATGAATTTAGAAACAGGTTCTTTCAGGCCACACAGTTTTTGTAGGTCCCTGAGGAGCGATGCCAAAGGGGAGCTCATTTTTTCCTGCTCATTGTTTCAAGGCTGACCTGTCAAAGTAGGAACAAAGCCTACATTTAGCAGGAGCTGTGACAGCAACTGATGCCATATGGACCTCATTCTGCTTGTCCCAGTGATTCACAAGGGCTGTCACAAACCACCCTCCCTTCATGGCTAGCAGATTTCCCTTTCAACTGAATTAGATTAATCCAAAATGTTTCTGTCAAGATAAGGAGAGTAACCATGGCATTACCTATCTGGATGGCTGAAACCCTATCATTAATCTCACTAATTCTGTGTTTCACTGTCAAACTGCTGAGTCAGTCACTGGTCTGTATTCATGTGTATTTAATGCTTTTAGGGATTGTCAGAGACTGAAATATTATAGTTTATGACTTAAACATTTTCATGAAGGACTTTTAAAACTATTGCAAAAGTTGCAGAGAAGACTACCGCACTCTGAATGGTGCCCTGACTGAGGCCTTACACCGCTCACTGATGAAGATAACAACTCTGGGCTGGGGACATTCACAAAGCCTGAGCTTAACACCTCCAAGGTGGAGACCACAGCCCCAGGGCTATCAGCTGCCAGGCTGGAACAGACCCTCGAACCAGAGGGTGGAGGGAGCGAGGCTTTGAGTGTGTGCTAGAAAAGCCTCTGGTGAGAGGCGCAGTGACTGCCCATCCTCCACTGTGCAGAGGAGCCCAGCTGAGGGGCCCTTCACCCAGACGAAAAGCTTATCCGCAGCAGAGGGAGTGACATGGCCCATCAAAGGGCCCCCCCTCAAAGGGGTCCCAAGACCCTGCACCAGAGATGATGCAACAGACCCTCAGTGTTGCAAGGGACAGTGTCAAGCTGGTCCCTGCAAGGGAGACACGTGGGTGTTCCCACCTGGCCCAAAGCATGTATTAATCCACGGGATTCTATACTCTCCGGCGTGTGGCGGCATGGCCACAGTGGCGACAGGGGACCCTCACCACCAGAAGACCAGATGGAGGGGAGCAACGAGACGTCGCTGAGACCCCTGGATGGGTGATATGCTCCCACCTTACCCCTGTCACCTCTCCCTGTCCCCCCACTCCCCACGCACACTTGTTTGTTTGTTTGTTTGTTTGTTTGTTTGTTTGTTTGTTTGTTTGTTTGTTTGTTTGTTTGTTTGTTTGTTTGTTTGTTTGTTTGTTTGTTTGTTTGTTTGTTTGTTTGTTTGTTTGTTTGTTTGTTTGTTTGTTTGTTTGTTTGTTTGTTTGTTTGTTTGTTTGTTTGTTTGTTTGTTTGTTTGTTTGTTTGTTTGTTTGTTTGTTTGTTTGTTTGTTTGTTTGTTTGTTTGTTTGTTTGTTTGTTTGTTTGTTTGTTTGTTTGTTTGTTTGTTTGTTTGTTTGTTTGTTTGTTTGTTTGTTTGTTTGTTTGTTTGTTTGTTTGTTTGTTTGTTTGTTTGTTTGTTTGTTTGTTTGTTTGTTTGTTTGTTTGTTTGTTTGTTTGTTTGTTTGTTTGTTTGTTTGTTTGTTTGTTTGTTTGTTTGTTTGTTTGTTTGTTTGTTTGTTTGTTTGTTTGTTTGTTTGTTTGTTTGTTTGTTTGTTTGTTTGTTTGTTTGTTTGTTTGTTTGTTTGTTTGTTTGTTTGTTTGTTTGTTTGTTTGTTTGTTTGTTTGTTTGTTTGTTTGTTTGTTTGTTTGTTTCTTTCTTTCTTTCTTTCTTTCTTTCTTTCTTTCTTTCTTGTCTTTGCCTCTTTTACTATTAAATAAAAATACATCAGGTTTTTTTTGGCACCAACATCTAACCTCTTTTGATTTTTATCTCGTTTTTGGGAATATTTTGAACCTTCTCAAAGTTCTATCTGGTTTATGCACAGAGACTTGGTTTTCTTTGCTCTTCTGGGTTTAAACCAGATTGTAAGAGAGATAAAGCCAAGATCCTTGGGTTTTGCAGAACACAATTCCATTCTTTTACTTTAAAATAAGAATGGCACACATACTAAATACAGAAATACCCATTGTTTTCCAGTTGGGTTATAACAGAACTGTTGGAACTGTTATATCTAATTTCTGAATTTTTTGCTAGTTACTTTGTTACTACCCAACTATGTGTGGCAGATGCTGGTATCGTGTTAGATTTGTGTAATGTATAGTGTAATGTATATTGAAATATATTGCTTACATGTGTAGCCACAATATGTTGGCAGAATGTGAGTTTTTATTTCAGTTCGATGTGTGGTAACAAGTACTTTAGTATTATCCACTGCTGCTTCCTTGGCTAGCCAAGACTCTTCCCTTCGAGGGCAATAACCATTTTACCACAGCCATGTGGAGCTAGCACAGCTGCTGGGAGGGGCAATGGATTTATTCTGAGCACCTACAGCAAGAAAAGTGTTTATTATTTAAATGTTGAGTCTGAGCTGTGGAGGTTTTTAGGCTGGGACGCACGGGAATGCAGGGCTAGAGAAGGCATGCAGCCCCTCAGCCTGCTCCAGAGGGTGAAGAATGAGGCTGATCCTGGATCCGGGCTCGGCGTGCTCTCTCCCGGCCGCTCCGGGAATCGCAGCCCGGCCCGGGCCAGGTGGCGGGGCCGAGCCGGAGGCAGCGCCGGGGTCCGGCCGCGGGCACACGAGTCTGGCTGTCGGTCACTGGCTGCGGGGAGAGCCGGAGGGTCCCGCGGGACGCACTGCCCGGCTGGGCTCGGGGACATGGCGAGGCACAACCAACGGGGTTAATACAGATGGTGCACAAAGCATAGAGTGGTGTTTTGCCCGGTGGGAAGGGTGGGTGAGCTGTCTGGTCAGCAGCCAGGGCCTGGGGGAGAACAGCTCTAGCCTTCCTTCAGGGAAAGGATCGCAGCTGAAACACTTGGTGAGGACAAAACCCAGGGGTGCCAGGAGAGCTGGGCAGCAGCACGAGGCGAAGATGATTCCCAAGGATACTGGGGGAGCTGGGCAGCAGGGTGGGGCCAGCGCTTCACCAGTGTCGCATTAGAAGCCACATGGCTGCCTTGAGACAGCTCCTGTGAAATAAACAGTGCCACACTGATGCATGAAACACTTTGCACAACCACATGGCTCTGAGTTTAACAAGAGATTGGACAAACACTCTCAGATACGTCACGGGATTCTTGGGGTTGTCTTGTAGAGGGTCAGGAGCTGGACTCAATCATCCTTGTGCATCCCTTCCAGGTCAGGATATTCTATGATTCCAAGGGAATTTTCCAACAGCCCAAGAGTGTCCTCTAAATTCTCGCAGCAAAATGATGCCGAAAGTGATATGGAAAGGGCAGCTCCAGGCATGTGAGGCCCTGCTGGGAGCTGGGCAGCCATGGCCGCATTCCTGGCTGCCCTTGGCTGCCCATGGGCAGTGTGTGCAGTGGAGTGTAAAACCACAGCAGCAGAGCTGTGCCACAGGCTGCACCCTCCAAGAAAACTGAACACAAATACTAGCACTGCCCAGCGTGAGTAATTTCATTTTTGACTTCCAAAATCGTTACAGGGACAGCAAGTTAGGCCACAATACCAGGGTTGGATCCGCAACTAAAATATCTTCACCTCTTGGGACCTGAAACTTTGCTAATTGGAGTCTTTCTCCTGGAATTATTAGGGGTTTACAATCTGTATAAGCTGAGGATTTGTCTGTAGGGCCAAAATTATTTACCTTGTGATAAATTTCCTCTGTCACACCCATACATTCAATACAAGCCAGATTGAGCAGAGTGGAAATGAAGATTTATTTTATGATCTTTTAATGTGCTTCTTGAATTACAAATGAGAAAATACAGTTTAATATTCTTCTGAATTTCCATCCAGCTCTATGGCAAGTAAAAAAGTCAAGGGACATTTTTATGTTAAAGCAAGTATTGTTATTAGCCTCTTGGTTGTATTAGTACATATTTTCCAAACATATTATTTTTCTGTATTAACCATGGAGCTTTAAATCTTCATTAAACAGAATAACTTCAGAGAGAAGTATTTCATCCTGATCTGACTTCAGACTGATTCAGTATTTTGAATCAATGTTCAGTAATTGCTAAATAGAGCTGAAGTGAAGACATATATAAAACAAAGAGCAGACTAGAACATAAAACCACACAATTATATCACTGCAATTATATCAGGAGTTATGAAAATGCCTGTAAAGAACACTTGAATCTGTTTAAATGTCAGAAATTGTTAAATGTATATACTCTTTACAGATATGCAATTTCATTTCTTGCAGTGGCAGTTTAAATCCATTGCCTGTCTACTTCTTTTTTTTTCTCTTCGTCTTGATGATTTTCTAATGTAAGGGAAGAACACAGCCCATACTGATTTAAGCTCTTTGAATTATTTAAATGTGCTTAGAAAATGTAGAGCTGAAGATGCTTCCACACACACTGTTTACTGTAGAACCAGTCATTGTGGGAGAAATCTCTGCCTCTGCACTTCCCCAGATCATGCCAGAAATGAACTGTCTTGTGTATCCTATCACAGGCAGAGCAAGAAAAAGTATTTGCTCTGGAATAACACCAGCAAGTGAATGGTGTGACTTTACCTATGGAGTTGTAGCATGGGCATATGTAGAAGATGTATTTTCCCTTCCAGCAGCTGTAATGAAAGGAGTTCACTGCCTTATTTAATACCTCTACATGAACATCCATGCTCAGGCATTCACTGTTTACTTATGCTGAGTATACAGTGCACACACTGTGCCTCTTCTTCTGCCTGGGAAGGAATAAAGATCTACTGTTCAAGTCAGACAAATATTTTTAAAATCAAGTGATGTGCCAGAAAGGATTTCAAGAACTCCAGAAGTTAACAATTCCATCACTGAGTTTCGCTGTGCAGATGTTGCTGCTCAGAGGAAGGATCAGGACTCATGCTGCCACTGTTGCCCTGATTCAGCACTGAAATGGGGATTCAGAAAAGATGCTTTGCAGGAGCAGCTCCAGATCAGGCAGGAGAGGAGGTACCTCTGGGAAGAAGACTGACCCTGTCCCCTTCTGGCCTGGGTGGCTGTGCATGAACCATGAATGATACAAAACACAATGGAAGGGATGTTATGTGAGAATGATGAAAAGCTAAAGGACTAAGTACTCTGCAGTTGGAGGAAAGATATGTTTGCTTTACTTGCTGGCTGCTGGCAGACCTGTCAGAGTCTGTCAGAGTGGAACTTACATGTGTGATCAATCAAATTTAGGAAGGATGTTGTCATCCTCCCTAGGATCTCAATTCTGAGATCTGCGATTTCAGAATCTCAGCACAAAGCTAATGAACCCTCTGCACAAGCATTTTTCATCAGGTGGGTTTCCCTTCCAAGGTGTCTGTAAATTATGTTGTGTGCAAAAACGGGATGTGAAAAGCCAGCACAGGCTAATGCTGAATGAGTAAGGACACGGAGCTGAGAGTGCTGGAGCCAGTCAGCAGTGAAACCGCAGAGCTTGCAAGCAGCATTTGCCCAGGCTGCTCTCTTTAGTACAAAAAACCCAAATGCAGTGACCCTTTCCTCATGTGAGAAATCTTTTTTGGATAAATATACCTCAGTTCCATGTGGAAAACCCACACACATAGCAGGAGCTATGCCCGGCAGATGATTGCCACCTTAAAGTCAATGACTGCAAATTATCATCTCTCCAGAGAGAAGTATTTCACCCTGATCTGACTTCAGACTGATTCAGTATTTTGAATCAACATTTTTTAAAAATGTCTGCTTTTTCATCCACTAATTGGTAGCCTAAATAAAGTAAAGGTTGAGATTTTTGTGGGTTTTTTTCATGGCTTTGTAATGTCTTTTACCCATATTTCTTAACTACATCTTTCTCTAAACCTAAAAGGAATAATGTGACTGGCTGGCCTTTCCTATTTCTGGATTTGATTTATGCTGGAGTCTGCAAAGGAATGACTCACAGAACCTTTACATTGGCCACTTAGCCTCGTACAGAATCTGTGTTGAAATCCAGGGCATGCAGAGAAAGGTCTGCCCAGTGCAGTGTGGGATGACCCAGTCCTCTTCCACATTCCCTCTTATTACTGGACCTTATTATGCAAAAAATGTGCTTCTCCTCCACAAACCCCTATGTTAAATGTGTCACAAGCTTAAATCCCTTGCAGGTTGCTTTCTGAGCTTCAGGCAGTGTGATCTGTCTGTGTTATTTCAAAGTCTTCATTTCTTTACCTAGCAGTGAGAATCACTGTTCTGTGGAGAACACAGGGGTCGGGTGGGCAATACTCAGAGGTGCCCACTTGCCAGCCACCCAGGTACATTCCACTTCACTTACACCCCAGCTGTGGTGACACAAGGAGATGGGAATGTGTCTTTCTGCAGAAATCAGCATCTTCCTCAGGCTCCAACCACTTAGAGTATTTCCTTCTTATTTCAAACAGGGAGCACAGGGTGATCCATCATTCCTGCTAGCCAAGTTTACAAAAGAGTTTATTCGTTTGCTGAGGCGGAGGCCAAGTTTTGATTAAAAATCATAAAATGTGGATATGGTTAAAAAATGTTTCAGCCTGGACAGAGCCTCCTTTGCATGCAAATGATGGAGGTCACAGTCCTCAGAGCTGTCCACCCCAAATGCCCTCTGACAGATTTCAAAGGAGAATATCAGAACATCATTTATAAAAGGTGCCTCATGTCCTGCAAGCCCTTCGGACGCTTAGCAAGGGCTGCAGTCTGCATCACTACATCCCCTGGTTCTTTTGGGCATCCTTGGATAATTTGGAAAATCTAATTAAAACATGGGCAATGTAATTTTAAATAAGAAGGGGAGAATATGTATCTTTTTCCCTCCTTGCAATCAGACCCCTCTGATTCTGTATGGGTGCACTTGTACTGTTTTAAATAAGCTAGTTCGGAAATTACCAGTTTTTCCTGTGTTTGCAGAAGTTTAAATGGCCTTGTGAATGTGCAGCTGTGCACGGCTCAGAGTGGTGCCAGACCAGCCTCCACTGTACCAAAATAGGAACACAAGCCATCAGATCCCTCCCTGGGACGCTCCTGGTGAATCCAGCTTTAGTGTCCCAAACCTGGCACAGAGACAGCTGGAGGTATTGCTCTGTATGACAGACCTTTTCCATCTGAACACTGTGTGTTTATCTCACCGTAAGTCTTGTCTAGATTATCTGCAGCAGAATTTAAGGCATAAATCCTATCCTTTCACTTCTCTCTGTTGCACTTTGGTGTCCTCAAGGGGTGCAGCCTTGAATAACAGTGAGTTATTCATGACTGCCTACAGCCTCCCAGTCTGCTTAGCTCAGCTGCACCAGTGCCAGGGTGGCTCAGGGCCTCACAGGACTGAGTTCCTGAAACAGTGTATCAGCATAAAGCCTTTTGCCCATTCCAGGAGGATCCTGGCACAGGTCAGACTGCTCAGGAAACCTTCAGAGCAGGCGTTTGTTTGCAGCTAAGGTCTCTGAGTTTTGTCAGAGGGCAAAACATGATATAGCTGATGCCTCAGCATTTCACACACTAGGTTTGTTTAGCCTGTGCAGGGCAGCCCCATGCAGAAAAACCTGACCTGACCTTAGCTGGCTGCTGGCCAAAGTTACCTGCAATCAAGACAGCAGATGACCAGTGGGGAGCAGTGGGAGCATGTAGAGCAGTGGGCTGTGTGGGCTGTGGAAGTGCAGTAACCTGATGTAGCTTTGTGTTGCTGCTGTGCACAGGATGTTATTCCAAGAGGAAGTCGTACTCAGGTCTGTTTGTAGTGAGGTGTGTGTGTCTGGCCACATTGCCTTTTCCCAGTGTTTGCATCTTAGTTCCACCTTCTCCTTGTGATGGAGATGTTTCTCTAATGCTTAAAGGGTTTGATTCAGGATGGCTTCCTGACAAATGCTCAGGAATTTTGCTGTTTGGAAATGCTCTGTGATTTTGCTGTCAGCTGGGTACCAGACAGTGCCAAGCCCACAGCTGCAGCTGGCACAGGACGCTTATCCCAGTCCATACACCCTTCCTTCACCTCAGAAGCCCCCTTGCTTCTGCCCATCACCAACAATACAGTTTGTATTTCCTTTGGTACACCAAATCCTCAGCTTGTGAGATTCACCTGTGCACAGGCTAAAGGAAGACTAATAATTAGATGATACTTCAGCAGACAGCACCTCCACAGCATGGCACAATCTTTTATCTACGGCTGATGTAAAGACATTGCTCAGACTTTTGGCTGGATCTTTGAACAGCAGAGATTGGATATTGGCATGCCTTGACTTTTGGCTTCCATCCTTGCTCTTCTAGGATCTGGTGTGATTATTTTTTCATTCATGAAAAACAAAGGAAGAGCAACAGACATACAACTAATTTTAGAATTTGTTCCTGTACAAGGCCTTTTTATACATGTAACTTTTAGCTTCAGTTTCAGGGAGAAACCTGAGCTGTGCTGAGGTCAGAAAGTTGTTATCCAGACATATTCCTGCCTCCTCCATTCTGACTCACTGCATTGTTTTATGGGAAATCCTATATGGCATGACATAAGTACTCTTCAGATAGTTTTAATATTTCCTCTTCCTAGGTCTTGAAAAAACCCTTTTAATAGGAGAGACAAGGGGGCATCCAAAAATACTTCTGTGCACTTTCAGCAGGCAAGCTCTTGTAAAGGGATTTTCCTCTACTTTTAAGGAACATAAGGGCTTCAAACACCCACAGGATGCTTGATTCTCCTGGTTTTAAAGAAGATCTACATGTCATAGCTTTACAGATTCAGTTGTTCCCCTCACATATTCTCACTTTGCAGGTTTTTTTTCCCTTTTTAAATACATTAACACTGCTACTGTTGCCAGTGGGCTCAGCATTGTCTAGGAGCAAGTCCCTCTTAGAGCCACTGGCACTGGCTCCATTGGGCATGGGGGAAGCTTCCAGCAGCTTCTCACAGATGCCACACCAGTAGCCCCCCACTACCAAAATGTTGCCACACAAACCCAACACACCTCTACAAACACATTTTTAGTCCCTTCTACTAAAAGAGAAGAAAAAAATCTATTTCTCCCTAACATAAGAGCAAAAAGTCTATAAATAAAAATAGGTTTAAAAAGAATATCAGAACAGAGTAAGGAATCTGGCTCTGACTCATGTCACTGGCTCTGAAGACTAATGGTGTTTTTACAGTCTCTAAAATGTACTAATATAATTAATGCCATCACAGACTCACAGCTTGCTTCTCTCATTGATAGTGATGCAGTCATTTCTAAGTTCACCCAAACAAATGTTAATGTACAAAGTGTATGTATGTGCAACATGTAGAACAGTGTTAGGATGTTCTGGTGACAGGGCAGCTGGACGCTTTTATTATGGTTTATGATATTAGCAGTTGTTGAAAGTTTCAGTGGAATTTCACCCTTATGTTAGATATTTATTTCCCTATGTTCTATTTTTCTTATGGATTGTGCTTTGGTGAGTCATCTCCTGAACCTTGTTTTTTCAGTTGTATTTCACTAGATCTCTCTTTAGAAAATGGACTTGTGATGGAGTGAATTTGGAAAGCAAGAGATAGCTTGTTCTTGGTGTCTTGCATGGTCTAATTCGGTTCCTGGTTCTATTTAGTATTGGAAAGATGTTCTTTTTGGTAGAGGTAACTGTTAGGGCGATTGGCAATAATGATGGTCACTCAGAATTAGTGTGAATACTGGTTTCTGGAGAGGAAACAGTAAATTAGACGTTCTGGTGAGCTGGGGAATGATTTTCTCTTTGTTTCAGCTCTGCTCGTGCCTCGTGTCGGGTCCGTCCTCGCCCGAAGCTGTGCCTTGGTCCCCGGAAACTCAGTGGAGCTCCGGCTGCTCCTGCCCTCGGCGGAGCCCACGCCAGCGTGAACCCATCACCCTGCTCGTACGGCCCTGCCACGTTCCGGCACTGAGATTGTTTTCCTTCATTTCCATCATTTTCCTTCTGCCACGAGCCCGCCGCCTGCCCAGGGCTCACCCGGAGCAGCTGAGCGCTGGCTCGGCGGTGCTGTGAGCAGCGCCTGAGCTGCCGCCGGCCTGCAGAGAACACGTCCAGAGCCAGGAAGGTTGTTCTAGGGATGGAGCGGGGGTTACAGGGGTGTTTGATATCCTTCTGAATCCGCTTATCACCGGAGAACAGCCGCTACTAGGCCTCAGCAGCGCCCGGGCGGCGCGGGCGGCGAGGGCTATGCGCCGCTACTCACGGCATTACGGCGGGGGCGGGGCTTCGAGATGGCGGTGACTCAAAAGGGGCGGGGTCAGCGGGAGGCGGGGCTGGAAGGGCCGGGGCGCTTCTAGAACGGGCGGCAAGAGCGGCGGCTGCAGAGTAGCGGGGTACAGCTGAGGGTACAGGTACAGCTACAGCCGGAGCCTGCGCTGAGGGCGGTAGGGTGGCAGCAGCAGCCCGCCACAGGTTGTGCCCGCTGCCGCAGCCCCCCGGGACTCGCGGGGGTCCCGCTGCTGGGCTCCTCAGTGGCGCTGCGGGGGAGCCGTGAGCGCTACCCGGCGGCGCGATCCGAGCGGACTGAAGGCGGTCTAACCCTGGCGCGCCATGGTTAAATCCTTGTCCGGGATCCTCGCTCCGCTGCTGGTGGTCTGTGGGTCCTGGGTGTCTGCCCCGGTCCAGCTCCCTGCGGCGGGGTCGGCGAGTAGCAGCCGCTCGATGCTGCCCACGGGCCGAGCTTTGGGAGACGGCGGTTTGGCACGGGGGGAGGTGGTAACGCAAAACATCAGCGGGTCTTTGTAAGCGTGTTAGAGGTGTCATCGCAAAAATCATGGAAGAGCTTGTTCCCCTTCTCCGCGCTGTTTGGGTTTGATAGGACTGGCATTCCCGGTTAAATGACTGCCAGCTGACTGTGCCAGCTACATTAACTGACTGCATGTTCCCTGCCTGCCACAGGCTCAGCATAGAGCAACCGATGCCTTAAGCTTCGTAGAGGTGTTCAAACCCCACTTGTTCTGCTCGTGTCTCATTTTATTTTACTCTGAGCTCTGTTTTCGAAAAAAGCCTGTCCCTGCACAGTTTTGCAGCTGAGCTGGGGGACATGCCAGGAGAGCACAGGCAGCTGTGTATGACCTGTACGATGCAGCGACCAAAGCTTTGGTGGAAAAGGCTGTGCAAGGCAGTGGAGAGCAGCTGGGGTGAAAACTGAAGGCACCAGCTAAGCGTTACCACAGCTCAGCTGGGGCACAGCAGCCCCACTGTCATACAATGGCAAAACATGCCTTTGACTAGACAGGAGTAATTTTATTTCAGGCAGTAAAGAATGTCCTTGTAACCTGGAAGTAAGGAGGAGAGAGGATATGTAAATAAAGACTGTTTTTGGAACTGTCCAACTTTGTGATGTTTGGTGTTTCTAGCCAATAGTCATCCTTCTTCCTCAGTAGTAAGGTAGCGTTCCCCAGAATATCTTTTTGTAACAAAACCTCTTGCTCTTTAATTTTATAGGTACTCTGTGAGGGTGGAGTGGAGCTGAAAGGCCACTGTGGCCATCTTTACCAGGGTAATACTTCATCTTTTTGGCATTAAGTACTTGGAAATAATCCCACAGGTATGTTGTGAATATATATAGCAATCAATAACTGCCACTCATATTTCACAAGCAGAACGTTATTCTGCACTTGTAAGTTGGCACTGCAGTGACACTAACAGACAAAAATGTGGCTTCTTGCTAATGCCATAATTTCTTGGGATTCAGTTTTTTAATGTGACTACGCATACCTTGGGAAGCAGTGCAGGAATTACGTACTTCAAAGAGAGTAACAGCAGAGGGAGCAGGATTTACCAGTCAGCATAAGAAGTTTTTCAGTGGAGGTTTAAGTCAAGAATCCAATCTGTTTATAATTTCCATGCTGTGCTCATTGGCAAACTTCCAAAGAAGCAAGCTGCAAACACAGATATTTTTCCTATGACTAATTCTGATTTTTGTGCATGGTTTTCTATATGTCAGAGACATGAGAACATGGAGTGTGGAAGGGGGCACATTCTAGGGTGATGTTAGAATAGAGTCAACCCCTTAAATAATGATAACCTCCGAGATAATGCCTGATTTTAATTAAATTTAATTGAAAGAAACAGTTCATTGATAGTAGATCTTTTAATATGAAAAGAACCCCTCATTTCTGAGCAGGAAGATATTTTTAATGCTTTATATGAGCAAATGGCAAGTTATGGCAGGTATGATGATATAGTAAATTTATGGCCTTTGCACAGTAAAATGCAGTCTAAATATTACTGCTAAAAAAATAAGCTGTAGTGGAAAAAGCCCAGAGTCTTTTTGTCTTCACTGACACTGTGGGATTTGACTTCAGGCTGCTTCATATAGGCAGAGCTTGCAGAGTAAGATTCAGGTGGATTTGCTGTGCCTTAGACTTGTATCAGTTTTGTTCTCTACTGGAGTGTGGAAGAAACATTCTTTGTTATGGCTTTAAAAAATTATTGGGAGCTAATCAAGATGATTATGGCCTCTAAGGCGGTTATAATTTATTTTATGCTAAAACAAATGCCAGCAGTTTTGTACGATTGTGCTGTGTCCTTGTTAATGCTTGCAAATAAACAACTTTTCCTCATTTTCTTTTGGCTTGCCTTGAGAAACACAAGGCAATCATATTGATGTTTTTGTTAGGCAATTATAATTGGTTTTAGATGCATATTAAAATGCTTTGTAAAGGAAGGTGGTGATGTTGGTGTAAGCTGCTTTTAGCAGTAAAGTCAGTGTGCTCTGGAGGAAGGGGCCAGGTTGGATACTGGTGCATCTGAGTTCATGTGGATAATGAATTTCAGCTCTGAATTACTTGTTTCGAAGTCTTCAGCCAATGGTGTAGGTTTTCTTTCTTAGGATAAAATGATTATTTGCTTAGTATTTAATAATTTCTAAATAGTTTTATAGCTGCTATCATGTGTTGGGCTAATCTGCAAGACTTGAAATACTGCTACAAGTGGAGGGTTTTATGGCTGCTTTTCTTGGTTGGTATTGAAAGAGGCTCCTCCTTGGCAACATCTTGAAAATCTGTTTACAATTAAGCCTGTCTTTTGGCTCTTAATAAGTAAGCAACCTTGCAGGTTTTTTGTTTATACCATTTTCCACTTAGATATCATTAACCTTGTCTACAGCCATCAGTACTGATAGCAGCTTGATGCCTACTTTTGAAGCTCCGTTGTTTGTGGAGGGGAAAGGGATGAAGCCATCTGCAGCACCAGTTCAGTGCTGCTTGTCATGTCTGCAAGCAAGAAGCCAGGATGGAAAACAGTGGCATTTGGACAAGCTGCAAACAGACCTGTCTCATCCAAAAGTCTGGCCTCAAATTGCTGTTTGAGGATGGACAAAATTTCAGAGCTTCAACTGTGTGCACCAAGAACTCATCAGTGGCCTGAGGTGACCTTGAAGTAGTGATTTGCTTGTTGGATTTCACCATGATATTTAAATGTGGAAGCAGCTGTTTTCAGAGTGGTTTTTCCAGGTGTGTTTAACAGCACAGGCAAGCACAGAAGAGGAGAGAGGCTGTAACCCTTACTTGTGTCATCAGCTTGTATGTTGTATTCCAGTAGCTCAGAAAAATGGTATCTTAATCAGATATTGACAGTATCTGGTTATGATGCTTTGTCTCACAAGCTTTATTCTTCTGTAGCAAATTCTGGGTCTGTAAGCATGGAACCAAACCAGAGAGCGGTACTCTGCCCTAATTACTTGAAAGAAACCATTGCTGTGTGCTCTGAAAAAATTTTCCCCCACTGAGTCTTTGGAAAAAGAGGAGACTTTGCTTGTAGCAGTTTGGAGCAGTTACATCACACCCCACTTCCCCACCTCCCCTAGAGAAGCCCCATAGCAAAGGGATTGTTGTCACCTCTAAGTGTGGAGTGGAAGAACACTGTGGTTTTTTTTCCGGAGTTCATGTGATCAAAAAGTGCTCACATATGAATGCAAGTAACACTCTGGTCTAATTTACCACAATAAAGGGTATGACTTTTATTCTCTGTTGCACAGACTGGTCTTACGTTGGTTCCACTAAATTTAATTCTCCTGCATGAGCAGTCTGTGCAAATTTGGAGCTGGATGAAGAACTTGCTTTTTTTGTCCCTGTTTTTAGTTAGGCCATCAGGCGAGTGGAGGACTCTTGTTCTGTGGTGAATAGAGGAGACCATAGCATATCAATTTGATAAGAAGTTGAGTCCTAAGGGCACTGGATGAGTAATAGGTATTTGTTTCCTCTTCTGACCTGAAAAAGTCATCCCTTTTGGCTCGGAGCTGGCCTATGTCTCCTATGACTGGGTATGAAATTCAGAGTGAGTGAAAATCTGAAGAACCATAGTAGGTGTGCAAGCAACTTCCCTTTCATAGGTCAGGTCTCCATTTTTATATCTTGTTTATTATGAGGTCTTCAGAAAGCTTATTTAATAAAGAATTCAGTCTAACTTGTGGAGAAAAATTCCATCCTGGTGCATTTTGTCTAGAAGAACATTTTTTTTCCTTCTGCCAGTGTTCTCTGAGCCTGACAGCACTCTTTCCAGTGGGAGTAATGATTTATTGAGGTCTTATACTGTAAAGAATTTAAAAAAAAAAAGCTGGGAATATAGGCAGTATTTGTCCTACAAAGACTTATTGTCTGGCATTTGTTTGAATAAAACACACTGACTTTACAAACATTTGTCTACATTATTGAAGCATGAGCTGCTCATGCCCCTTCTGCCCCTCTTGCCCTCTTTGTTAGCAGATGGTTCAGCTGAAGTGGGGTGGGCACACGTACGTGTGGCTGTGCACACATGCTCCTGCCAGCCAAGACCGTGGTTATTCAGCCTCCTGTAATTCATTATTTGTGCTGGTTTTCCCAGTAACAGCTGTGAAAAGAATGTGTACAAGCAATCTGCAAACCCTGCAGCCAGGTGTCCTGCTTGTTCAAGCAAGAGCTGCTTTCTCTGTTTACTGAGGTCTCTGTTTATTGACTCGAGTAAAACTGAGTAGGATGGTAAAGCTGTTAAAGATCTGGTATAAGGATAAGCTGCTAGCTGTAGTAAGTGTACTTCTTGGCAGATATCCTCAGCCATGAGACAACATGGTGAGGAGGTGCAGGAGAATGTAGAGTTGCGTTGTTTTAACTGGAATATTTACTTGTAATTGTTCTCCCAGGCTTTATTTTGTGCATCCAAAAACCTACTCCATTAAATGATGATGGACTATTCAGGTGGACAGACGAGGCTTAATATATCCAAATTAATGTACTTCCCAAGTGCTCTTGACTTGCTGGGCTTTCTGCTACATCACTTATTGTGGCTTGTAGTATTGACAGACCTCTGCATGGCACTATTCACTCAGCTTACTTGTTTCTCTGATTACCCATGTACTAGTTCTTAACTAACTTAAACAGTTTGGAAATATGTGGTTTGCAGGAGGGTGAGAAATAGAAGAGGGAAAGAAGACTTATGATGCTGTGAGATGTTTTCCTGCTTACTTATGCTTGCAAACTGTTGTGGTAAATGATTCTGATTCCTTATGTAGTCTTGTAAATCAATCAAAAGAATAATTTAAAAACAATCATCTCACCATGTGATAATACACAACAGAGGACAGTGCTATTACTAATGTTTTTAGTGATGGCGGTGTCACTGAGGGTGTGTTTGATGTTTGTCTGTGGCACTGGTGAGCCCATCTGAGGGTGAGGGCTTCTGTTGTGCTGTGGGCTTGAAAACCTAAGAAAGAAAGGGCAATATCCACCTTTCATCTTTTGCCTTGAGGATACTTCATCTTTTGGAGGCAGCTGTGTGGAGCCCAAGGGAACAAATTAGAGTTATTGCAGAATTATCTTGATTACTTCCTGTTTGCTGCATTGCTTGAAATTTCAGGACATTCCATTTATTTTCCCTTCCTTTCTCCCCTCCATTCACCTTTCTCAGGTTGATTCCATTTTGCCGCCACTAGATGCATTTTTACTGTGTTTGGAGTTAGTGGGTTGCACGTGGTAATTTTGAGCCACCAGTTTGCCCACTTACATTGAGTAGGAAAAAGTAATAATTACTTCCTGAGTTGAGGTGGAGAGTTGTCACCTCCCTTTTTGACACTGTTTGAGGGTGTGCCAAGAGCTCCATGTTTGAGCAGCAATGCCCCTACGCAAGTCTGGCGTTGGTGGCTGTTCCTGCTTGGTGGACAGGCAGCTCTGGAGTGAGCTGTGGGCTGATCCAAGTGCACTGCTCCTCACAAATTCCCTGGAAAATGTGTTCTGGTCATCAGATCTCCCAGGAGGCTCTTCTGCATGCCCCTTGAATCCCTTGCTTCACTTGACTGTCTGCTCAGACTGGCTTTCCTCCCATGCCCCTCAGGCTGTGCTTTTGGAAGTGGAACAATCTGCTTTCAAAATTCATCTCTGGGGCTGGGTTTCTAAACTGGCACAGCCTTTGAAATACGGAAGTTATGAGGGCTGTGCCCAGAGGCCAATATGCTGAGATGATGCATGTTGAATAAGCAGAGCTGGAAATTTCACTTTTAACTTTTCCAGCTGTTGCTGCCACTTCCATGCTACAAAATGTTCTATTTCACTATTTGGCTTTCTCACTATTTGTGTTTCTAGACAGTTTTTAAATAACTGAGTTTTATAGAATGCTATAAACCCATTTAATTTAGACTTTTGTTATTATTGGAATATAATACAATTTTGTGGGTCTCATATTTTCCAGCTCTAGTTATGCCTGACATGGAAGGCACTGAACTGCTCTTGCAAAAGAGCTTGTTCTCACTGTCTCAGTGGACAATATATTGTTTCCCTTACTTTTCTCATGTGGACTTTCCTGTGTCTTCCATGTAAATCCGTAAGAGTATGCAAGATAGCATTTGAGACTAAGTAACAGCTCCTGTGGTTGAAGAAGAGTTTTTTCAAGCTTTACTAGTTAAAATTTAGAGAGTCTAAATAGTTTTCATGAGGGTAAAATGACTGAAGATAAAGATTAATGCTTTGGTTTGTTTTTCACAAATAAGTTCATTATTTTTCTTCTTCCTTTTCCTTTTAATTTTTTACAGGTTTGAGATATCTGGAAGATGAAGCCCTGGCTGCAGTTGGTGTTCTTTCCCAGTGTTTTCCTTATCTGGCACACAGAAGCAGAATTCTTCACTTCCATAGGTGTGGAAAGAACCAGTGCATGATGTTGCGATGTGGTTATTGTGATTGATGGAACCGTTAGAGTTACCAGTTGAAGCATATGGCTTTCTTCATGTGGCCGTGGCCAACACTGTATTAGGAAAAGCTGCTCTTCTGCAGCATCAGTGCAATTTGTTTGCAGTTGGTTGACTTACAACACTGTGACCAATATGATTCAAGTTTCTCTGGGGCCTCTGTTAGTAAAATAAGATGGGCCCTGTGTTCTATTAGGATTTGTGCATCTGTTGTCATCTTGAACAGAGCACACCACCTTATGCTAAAAAGCTTAGTCCTGAATTTGAGTTATGAAAATAATTTAAGTGGTGAATATATGAAGTTTTTTTCCACAGGACCTGAAATCTCCTGTCTTCTCAAAAAGTTGGAGTTAGGTGTCAGAAGGAAAAATTAATAACTCCCTTATGTTGTGTGTTTTGTTAGGCCTGAGTAAATCCTAAATAATTTGCATTGTTATAAATCTCAAAAATAATTTGATTTTTATGGCAGTTTTGTTCCTGTGTTCTAACAGGATGCAAGCATGTATGACTGTGGTAGAGCCTCAAAATAAGCACAAACTGAGTTTTCTGCTGTTAATTGGTCTAATGTTTTCCTGTGGAGCAGTGTAGGGACTTCCCCTTCATAAGGGCATTACAGGCTGATTAACTACCACTGGCTGTTCTCCAGAATGTCCTTTGAATCCGTGGGGCTGTTTCTGAATGGCAAAGCTCAGAGCTCCTGGTGGGTTGTTCTGCACCACTATGTGGAACTGCTCAGCTGGAGTACCGCTGCCAACCTCTTCACATGCCCGGCGGCTGGCTGAACAATGTTTAACTACACATGTATTATTTGCTTCTGATTTTTTTCTATGTTAAGTTGCATTTTATACAAAGCTTCCATGAAGGATCACCTTCTCTTTACACTTACCTATTTCTGAACCTTTCCTAACTCTGAAAATATCACAGCCTGCTGCCTTCTATCTGCTTAATCATGCCTCATTCATAATTTGGAGTGCTGGAGCTAGAGCTGTGGTTGCAGTTATAAATCTCATCGTGCTCTTTTAGTTTGGGCTTTGAAAAGCCAAGTTTGTCATAGCAATTAGGACTGACATGTTAGCAATTTCCACTGATGCTAATCAGGAGAGTGTGTGTGTGTCTATGAACATTAGTCTGAAATTCCTCTCTGCTTAATGTTAGGTTGTTTCCACAGTTACTCATATTGTAAAGCTGTAACTTTAAAGGATGCCAGAGATTACACTAATAATTTGTTAGTGTGACCTAATCTGTATCCATATGTAGAACAGATGCTGTGGCAACCATTTGGATCTTTTGTTGCTTTGGCTCCATAGCTGTATGAGTGTCAAACCTTTCTTCTAATTGTCTTGCATGCACTTGTAATACTAAAAGTAATTCTGAGGCAGTGGAAGGGTTAGAGCAAAGCTACGTGAGTTGTTGAAGCTGGGACTTTTAAGCATTTGAATGCCAGACCTATGTGTCTAATAACTTTTGTGGTTTACAGGCATTGAAGTGCACACCCTTAATTTGTCTGTTGTTTGTGGTGGTTTTAATAGCCCTGGAACATTTAAGGTTTGTCTTCTGTGCACTTGGTCATTGTTACTTTTTTAGGTCTGATGAATATTTGCTCTTACTCTTTTTAGGTCAAATGACAGACCTGATTTATGCAGAGAAGGACTTGGTACAGTCTTTAAAGGAATATATCCGAGCAGAAGAGAACAAGCTCTCTCAGATTAAAAGGTAGGGGAGGAGATTGGTGTTATGAAGGGTGACAAAATGTCTCATTTGTGTTCAATCACACCCCACCTTTGACACCACTCTCTGCTGGTAGGTCTTGTTGGTATTTCCTCAGTAGATAATCACAGGGAGAGAATAGGTACTAACTTGGTTTAATTTATTCCCATTAACCTACAAGGGTCCCTGCTTCAGATATCACTTAGAATTTGCTTCTTTGGAAATGGTGCTCTGGTGGGGTCTCCCCACTTTGCCCTGTCCTTGTACCATCACAGGACTCCTGTAGAGAGGACACATCAGAGTCATATCAGGAGTCTTGTCATGAGAGCTGAATGCCTCTGTGTGCCAGTGCTCTGTGCTGCCTGTTGTTTCATGCCATCAGCCCTGCTTACAAGAGCCAAGTGTGCCAGTGGCATTTACCAAATCTCTGGATTGCTTCCTGTGTTGGCTTTGCCCTCAGGGACAGTTCTCCTGCCTTGTTCTCTTCAGGTGCCAGCCTGGCTGCAGCACATCTCTGATGTCATCCTGATTGCTTGGATCACTTGAAAGGCTCTTGCAGACAACTGATTCTTTGTGTCCCTTAGGAAGATTGTTAATGCTTGTCTAGCCAAAAGCAGTATCTACCAGGGTGTGACAGGAGGATAGTGTAAATGAGGTCCAGGTTCAGAAGAGCCAAGTGCCTTTAGAAGGAGTTGTGCTTTCCAAAGAACTTTTGAACCTGAGGCTGAATGTGTCAATCCGACCTTCCTTTGGAGTGTAGGATGAGAATGGAGCTATGGGGTAGTGAAATGATAGAAATTCTGGTCACGTTTACATAAAATGTTCTTTTCTTGAAAAGCTGCTCTTTGGGGGCAAAGCAGTCTCCTCTTCAAGTATTGGTAAAGAGAATATCTGTTCAATCTATGTATAAACTGGTATTTTTAAGGCTCATTACAACTGAGACGCATGCCTGCTGTAGTTAGGTTTAAAATGCTAAGCAGGGAAATATTTTCCCTTTGAAAGAGACTATTGTAATTAAAAAACTTCCACTTTATCCTTGTGAACTTGAAAGGTTGAAAGCCAGTTTTGACAGTAAAAGCAGCAATAATTTGATCTAGATGTGTAATTTGAATGATTTAAGAAGGAAGATGTGCGTTCATAAATTGTTCTCAGGCTGAGGTGCATGTTTCTCATTCCAGCTGGGCTGAAAAAATGGATATACTGACCAGTAAATCAGCCTCCGATCCAGAAGGGTATCTGGCACACCCTGTAAATGCATATAAACTTATGAAGCGTTTGAATACTGACTGGCTGGAATTGGAAAACCTGGTTCTTCAGGATGTAACAAATGGTAAGGAGTTACAGGGGACTGCTGTCCCTACAAGGGAGGCAGCCTTGTGTTCTGGAAAACCACAAGCTTGGCTTAAATATTATTGCCAAGTTTGTTTAAAAAACAACTAAGGACTTGCCTTGTGTGTACTGATTACCCAAGTGAGTGAAACTTGCAACTGAAACACATCTCAGTCAAGACTCAGAAACTGTTTTATTTGGGGGAAAAAGGGAGAATGGGATATCCTTAAAACTGTGGTGGCAACTGTTGAGTGTTATGTTCTCTTGTATATAAACTGCTTCATCTGCTTTCCCAGTCTGTTCCTTCTCTTGCCGATCATTGTTTTTTGACTGTGTTGATCAGAGAATGAGATTAAGAATCAAAGTGAGCCCCATATTGAACTAGTGGAGAAATTTGTATCATCCCCATCATTAGACTTGGCAGATGCTGTTGTCAGTCTGTCAAAACGAGGATAATATATGGTTGCTATCATTAAACCTATCCTTCTAAATCAAATGCTTCCAGTACTAATACTTGGGTTTGCATCGTACTGTCAAGTGTCTGCCTGAATTTGCTTGCATACCTTTTTTTTTTAAGTGGAGGTTTATTTTTACTGGACTCTTGGAAATGAGGGAGAGATGGTTATGTTTTTCAGGCAGAACACCGCATGTTTTCCCTTTCTACTCTGCATATGCTAAAGTTTAGGTACTTGGAAGTTTTTTCCAGACAAGGCTTTTGGAATAGTCATCCTAAATGGAAATAAAGTACTCAAGTCTGTTGAATACGTCTGTCACTAATTCTTTTTCTAAAGGCTTCCTTTTCCAGTTTGGCTTGCTGTATGACTGGAAATGGTTGGGCTGTTTTCCTTCAGCTGATGGCTTCCTCTTCTGCCCAACCAGCCTCCTGTGTAACCCTGATATGTTTACCTGGTGCATTTAATTGTATTTCTGAATATCACCTGGTTTTACTTGTCAGGTTTAAGTCTCTCACTGTGTAAGGCCCTACCCTAGTGAGGGGATCCTGGATCAGGGTCTCTGTCTCTGGAACTGAGACTTGAAAAGCTCTTATGGCTTTAGAGGTTGGAATACAGAGTTGGAGATCATTGACCAGTACTACAATCTAAAATCAGTTGTCTCTGTGGATATTGCAGGAGATCTGATGAAAGCTATTAAGTTTTCATGTCAAAAAGAGACATTACAGCAAAATGAAGATCATTAGATTCATATTGTACATCAGTAATTGTGTGGCACAGGAAAATTGAGGAGTTTAGTTATTTATCCCTTATTTTTTGCTCATGAGCCGTATTTTTAAAAAGGGACAGGAAACAATGTGTTTATAACTTTTGAGCCTAATAAGAGGCTTTAAATCTGGATTATTTGAAACTCAATTCTTGGGCCAGAGCAGATGTTTCCTCTTCTATGTTAATCTTGTACTGATATTTATTCAAGCTCTGGAAGTAACATCTTTCCCTTTTACTGCAAAGGCTTTATTGCAAATCTTACAATCCAGCGTCAGTTTTTTCCAACTGAAGAAGATGAGACTGGAGCAGCGAAGGCTCTGATGCGCCTGCAGGACACCTATAAACTGGATCCTGAAACCCTCTCTCGAGGGAACTTGCCAGGTAAGTGCACCAAGGCCTCCTCAGCTTTAACAGGAAGGAAGTGGTAACATCCTCAAACTCTCTCCAAAAGTCCTTTATGAAATGAGGATTAACTGGTTTTGCCACAGCGATGTTTCAGAAAATTGAGAGATACTGGGTTGTCTGATTATTAGCTGAGTCCTGATGAATGTTTGTTGCTGCTGCTTATGAGACACCTACTGAAACAGGTTATGGTGGCTACCAACATGCTGTTTACAAACTGAATAGGCTTCATTGGTGTGTGGGTAGATAAGCTGACACAATGTTTTTAGTTATTATAAGTATTAATAACCATTAATAATTAACTAAATTTTAAGTGTTATCTGTGCATCTTCTGAGCTGGAGCAACTGGAAATCAGTGCAGTCACAGTCAACTGGACACCCAGTTTGTTTAAATAAACATCAGCTTGCTTATGCACAAATACAGATTTCCAGTAAAGAGAAGCAAGCTGGCTGTGCATGTAGTCAGGCTTCTCTGATCATCTAACAGTGTTAGTCTATAAGTTAGGTGAAATCTGTTAAGATGTTAGTCTTCTCTTCCTTTGTCTACTACAGAAAACACAATAGCTTACCACTGTAACTTGTTAAACTTCTTGGTTTCCAAAGGAATGAATTAGAATAAAATTAAGATAGAGTTTACTCTTTAATTCTGATGGTGATCACTTTAGTACTGAATGTAAAATATTGTCAAAGCATTGTTTCTTAGAAACATTTTTGGATAATAAGTGTGTATTTACAGATATTTCTCAATGTATTAAGGCAAAGGTCCTTCTGTGTGGATTGCTGAAAGCTACCTTTTGCTTTTAGGAACAAAATATAGATCCTTCCTGACAGTTGGTGACTGTTTTGGCATGGGGAAGACAGCCTACAATGATGGGGACTATTATCACACTGTGCTCTGGATGGAGCAGGCCTTAAAACAGCACGATGAGGGGGAGGATACAACAGTCAGCAAAGTAGAGATCCTAGATTATCTCAGCTATGCTGTTTTCCAGTTTGGGGATTTGCACAGAGCCATGGAGCTCACCAGACGACTGATATCCCTCGGTAAGAACAAAGACCATGTTATTTTAGCTGGGGAGTGTTGCCAGCAGCAGAGCTGAGAACAGTCGTGGCCCATCCTATGAGCTGACTGGAAAGGATATCCTGACACATGACTTATAATAAATGTGGGTCCTGGAAAAAAGTCATATTTATATATGAAGTATCTTTAACAAGCTGCCTTATGGTCCGTGCTGTTGTTACTCAAGGCCCCAGTGTGTCTGACTGCACTCACTACCTGTGTGCTTTGCTGCAGTGTACTTAGGTGCTGTGTTTGGCTTGTCTCAAGTGGAGATCAAGGCTTGCTTGTCTTGGCTTGCTTGTCTCAAGTGGAGATCAAGGCTACCACAGACTTAGGCAGTGCTGCACCCTCTGTAAAGTCCTACTGACTTTACATATTCCTCAGTGCAGGTACTCTTGGATGCTAGAAGAGTACTTTGTATGAGATCTTACAGTATTTATTTCTGAATATGCAGAACAAACTGAGTTTCTTAAAACCTCATTTTATTTCTGAACTGTTTCTAGCTTTCCCTTGAGTAAGCAAATAAGCATTGCTTCCTATCCAGCTTTGCCTACTTCCTGCATTGGGAAGGTCTGTCCTCCTCATTTAGAGCTAACATTTACTGTGTTAGGTATTTCATGGGTTTTTTTTAATGAGCTGTGGTTCTTAGTTCAGATATTAGCAGCATCCTGAGAGTGGGTGAAACCTTCCTACTGAAAAATATGTATTAGTCTAATTTCCACTGACACTAGAATTCTTAAATTAAAATTTACAAGAATATGAGTATGTATTGGACCTAGCTCCCTCTGCAGTGGGGTTTAGCACTGATAGCAGCATGCAAATCCTTATCAGCAGCAAACAGTGGAACACACTTGGTAGTCTCCTCTGGAAGCAGCAGCTTCCTCTGCTCTGGACTCAACTTCCCTATCTGGCCACTATTACCCTGTGCTCTAATGAGTGGTGACTGCAGTGAGCATTGGGGTTGGTTCCATGAGATAAACCCAATAAAGTTGGGAAGGCCAGAAGGGAGAGAATCTGTTCTAGGTGGTAGCATCCAGAAACACAGGTGAACAAGGAATTGTTCCTTCTTAGTTATCTGGGGTAAAGGTCTATTGATATTGTTTATTGATTCATACCAACATTATTAATAAATCAATAATATGTCCAAAGATGCTAGTGATCCAAGCTCCCTCCCATATAAACCTCTTAGAGCTACAGATGGATGCTGTAAGTGGGCTTAAGGTGATAACACACACCTCAGCTTCCCAGCCTGAGAGAAGTCTTTGGGACTGAAGACTGTGGCTGGACTCCATCACGGTCCTTGGTTAAAGTGTGCTTGTGCAGTGTGGATGAGGAGCATGGTGGAGGGGAGGGGTGCAGCAAGTAGGCTACCTTGGTCTCTGCTCATGAACTCTATGATTTGCTTGTCTTGGGTAGAACTAGTCAGAAAAGTTGAGAGAAAAGGAGGAATGTGAAGAACGAAAACTTTTATTCTTTTTCTTGGAATACAAGCTTTGTGATGGGTTCTTCCAGAAAGGATTCTTTTGTATCCTGTGTACACCTCTCCTTTGTGAAGATGGGAACTTCGCAGTGTTGATTTTCAGTGCAGACTGAAGTCAATGCCTTTGTTTGCCTGATAATGCTTTAGGAAGGGAAGAATTGTTGCTGTCTTGATACAGGGACTTGTTTGTACTAACAGTTCCTGAGTTTGCAAAAATCACTGTTTCTGTCTCTTTTTCTCCAAATGAAGACAGCACTCATGAGAGAGCAGGCAGTAATCTGCGGTACTTTGAGAAGCTGCTGGAGAAGGAAAGAAAGGAGAAGGAGAAAGAAAAGTCAGTAAACAAGACTGTGACAACTACAGAAGCCATGGTGCAAAGTGGAGCCTATGAGAGACCTCTTGATTACTTGCCAGAGCGTGATATCTATGAGGCCCTTTGTAGAGGTGAAGGGGTGAAAATGGTAAGAGACAAGAATTTCCTGACTATGCTGCCTTTGCATAAGGGTGGTCAATCTTGGTGGGACATGTTATGGTTTTCCTTCTGTGAAGCTGTTTTTTAAGAAAAAATTGAATTTGGTTCTGTCTAGGCTGAGATTTGTACCTTATATCTTGGCTTCTAAATCTTCATCTGTTACACACAAACAGCTCTTAGCTGTAGCTTTTAAAGGTTGTTGAAAATTGATTCTCCTCAGTCTGTCTACTCAGCTTTTTCAAAGTCAGCTGTATAGATACACAAGGAGGCTTTTTCCGCTGAGAGCTGATTATGCTTTACCACACTTAGGGAAGCACATTATTCCTTCCCTTTTGCATCTTAGGCATGTTCTTCTGGAGTGACTATTTTGACCGAGTGATTTCCAGTACCTCTCAACAAACATGGCTTCAATTCTTCGTCCAGGGAAAAGAACCAATTTATTTCATCTGCATAGTCTTAATTACAAGAACCAGGCTTTTTTTTACAGCTGATTGCTTGTGTGCTTCTTAATCTGTAACCTATTGTGATTTAATTCTCCTAAAGCTTAGTGTTTCAGATGCTGCTCGGTGATACTGGGAACGGGATATCTTATTTTTAATTGCGGTAAATTGTAGAATCACTCTTGTTTACCTCTTGTATCTTCTGGTCACCTGATGGCTTTTACAATGTATATGGAATGAAGCTCATCTTCTTCTCTTGCCTGTTTGAAGTTCAAGAAAAGTGTTTGAGCAAACAATGCTTTGTTTGGCATTTTGTTTCAGACACCTCGAAGACAAAAAAGGCTATTTTGTAGGTACCATGATGGAAACAGAAACCCTCATCTGCTCATAGCTCCCTTTAAGGAAGAAGACGAATGGGACAGCCCTCATATTGTGCGATACTACGATGTCATGTCTGATGAAGAAATTGAGAAAATTAAACAACTAGCTAAGCCAAGGGTAAGTTTCCCTTTTCCCATCTCACTAATGACTGCTAATTCCATGCTTCAATCTCTATTAGCAAGGACTAGGCAAAGGATTTGAAAGATCTGGTTTCATACTACAGATAATACACTGCAGTTGTGAGCCTAAAGATTTCAAAACTGCCTGGTGATGTAGGACCATGAAGTCCAGGCTCCCAAAAGTATTTATGCATCGTTGCACTTAATCATGCGAAGTTCTCAGTAAATGGCTTAGAAAGCTTTTAAGAAATTAGAGACTATATTTGAAAAGTTAAATGGCTGACTTAAAATGATAGGAGTAGGTTTGCAATATGCCTTAAGTCTGCCTTTTGAACTGGAGCCAAACATAAATGAAATTTGAAAAGCCCAAATCTCAACAGAAGTGGAAAGAAAAAAGTGTAAGTTGTGCTAGAATAATACCTGGAAGTTTGGGGGTTTGGGTTTTTTGTTGGTTTGTTGGGGTTTTTTTGTTTGGTTTTTTGTTGTTTGTTTTGTTTGTTTGCGGTTCTTTTGGGGGGGGGTTTTGTTGTGATCCGGGGGGTGCTCTGGTGGGGTACTGCGACCTCTGGATCCGACTTTAACA
>VZTD01005405.1:0-29852 GCA_013397725.1 Rhagologus leucostigma | reverse complement strand
ACATAGGCGGGATTAGGGTACAGGAGCCAATGGGAAAATTTGAGTGAGTGGCAGGGAACAAGGTCCAAAGGGAGAGTGGGGAAGGGAGAAGTTTCCAAAGGAGCAGACAAAGTACAAGGGGGCGGAGAGGCCAACTGGGGAAGCAGAACTGGGATACATTTCCATAACAGAACAGGGCATCCTGGGGGAGGCTTTTTTAGTCACTTTAACCTGGGCAGCTCTCTTGGGGTCTCTGTCCCTTTCACTGGCTCCCACAGGGTTTGGTGGGTTTTTTTTTTGTTTGTGTATTCTGGAATCCACTGCTTCTGTTACAAACCATACGTGTTCCCTGTTCCTCAGGGTATGAGTTCTGGTGACTCTGCACGGAATAAAAAAACCAGCTACCTCATGCAAAGCTAGTAATTATCTGTTTTTTCTGGAGGTGGAATTTCCTGCCTAACTGTCACCTTTCTAGCAAAAAGAAGTATGGCAGTGTGATAGTATTAGATGCCACCTTAGTTTTTCTGTCAGGTCTGAGCAGAATGTAAAACTGAACAAATCTTTTGCTTATAGAGGAGTGGTTCATTTTAGCATTCTTCAGGCTACTGCTATGAAATATGGTACTAAAATTCCAGTGAAGTTTTACCCATCTGTAAGTATTTCTAAATGTAAGCATAAATAGTTAGAAACAGATTGAGAAACTGATGCTTCCCAAGAACATTAATAATTTGGGATGTTTGTGAAGCTGGACTTCTTTGACTACCAGCCAGTTATGGAAGTGTTGGCTGAACACTCCTGTCTTAGAGTCCTGAGGACTCTCACCTCCATAAATGGAGAACTTTTCCTATTACATCATAGTAGAAAACTTCAAGAGCTTCAGATAAAGTGGAAGCATTCACATAGAGCATATCTCTTAATCTATTTTATCAAATAAAGCACTGTCTAAAGGCAGCTTTTTTTTTGGTTTTTCCTTTTTATTCAAAGTTTTATGGAAAGTCTTAATTCTTGGTCTCTGAATTTTGCATATATTACTAATGTTAGAGGAATTTTTCATGTAATCTATGTACTGTAGAACTGCAGTCATTCCTTAGAAGAGTAGATAAATATTACAGCCTTAAGATTCAGATGAAAATTGACAATTTAAAAAAAGCAACCATTTTCTTCTGAGTTATTTTGTCTAAACTTATGTATAGCTCAGCTGCAGGAATATCTAAATTCTGCAGTACTACTGAAAGAATGGAAAATACAAGTCCTGTGATGAGATGGTCCTTAACAAATACAGCTTAATTTTAGCCTAGAAATTTTAGTTAGTAATCATGGAAGCTTTCAGACAGAACTGTGAAGTGTTGTTTTATTTTAGGCTCAGAAAGATGAGCACTTTCTTTATTCTAAAATGCACTTGCAAGAAATTTTTACTTTTGAGTCCAAGCACTTCAACATTATCTGCAGTTTACACTTGCCAATACTTTTTGTGGAGAAAGAACATCTGTATGTGATTGGGAGTAGCTGCAGTTGAGTTGCTTTTCATGCTTGTTTTGCAAAATGCAATCACTGTTATTCCACTTCCAAAAAGTAGATCCAGCTTTTCAGGCAGTCCATCAGAATTGGCTGGGGAGGGTCAAGAAAATTCTTAGTTCTTTTGATGTGGATAGCACTGAGGCAGGTCTGCCATCAAAGTATGAGAAATTCTTAATGTTACCTGCAAGCCAGGAATGTCTGAACAGCCAAGAATATGGCATGAAGTGGGGAACCATGAATATCTGAGCTCATGCTGCAGGGTTACAGCAGTATAGAATTTCAGAAGGAAATAACAATGGAGAGCTTGCTAAACTAAAGAGACTGAAACAGTCAGTGAAGCTTCTGACCAATGAAGGGTGTTATGATGATTTTTCAAAGCAAATGCCTCTTAAAAGGCTGATTTCTCCACTCTGAGAGAGGAGCCTTACATTTATCAGTTGCTTGTACCAACTGAGATGTAGATTGTGTGTCTTAAATGAAGAAACCTGCCTATCAGAGCAGATAGGGAATAATATCCAGGCAATTAGGCTTCTTTGAGTTCTAATTTATTTAGATCATGTGCTAGGTGCAGAAATCAAGCAAGCATATACAAGCTTGAAAATGGCAGCAGAATCAAAAGTTTGGGAAGCAAAATATATATCCCTAAAGCTATGCTTCACTGTACCAGTGAAGAACAACAGTCAGCCTGGCTCTTCTGTTAGGATTTATACAAGAGAAATCTGGAACAAAATAACAGTGAGTCAGAATTACAGCAACAGCTGTGCCAAGAACTCTTGTATAGGGACAAGACAGCTGTCATAGATTGTAAAGCTGGCTGGAGACTTACTCGACGAAAAACAAAGGAAATAATGACTGCATGCTCTGAAGAAGATGCAAATAAAAGGGCTTTCTGTTGAGGCCAACAGCTAGTCTGAAGGCTTTACAGATCTCAATTTGGACATTAACTTATATTCGTGAGAAAAGCCCATGAGAAGAAAATAATCAGCTTTACACGTGGAAGTGTAGTATCAACAGAAGTATGGAATCCAAAACAATAGAAAGAGAAAACAGCAACACACCTACACCTGTTATTTTTCTGAATGCTTGAATGCTTATGTTACAGGTAACCAATAGTATTATATTGTAGTTAAATGGTGTCAATGAATCCATTGTTGTAATTTAGTAGCCAATGAACTTGTAACATGAATGATGACATAGAATAGTCTATAAATATGCAGTCTTCCTGAAAATATAATGCTTTTATGCCATAAATCCGGTGCAGTGTTCGTGTTTGTATGTCGCGGCCACCCCAACAGCAACAGCTTTCTATGACATATAATTAAGTGGAAGAAAAGAGGTATGATTTAGAGTGTGTGTGGTTGGCAGGAGTTAAATTTAGATGTGGTCTGACTTTACAGTCAAAGAAAGGAGTGTCCCAGTTCTTGTTCTCAGCTGCAAGAATGAAATCAAAGTGATCAAAGTATTGTTAGCAATCTGTCACTCTGACACCACAGCAAACTTTATGAGTTTTGCCAAGTTACATTTTTTTCCCTACAGATCTGGTGAAATGGCCTAAATGTGATGATACTGTTTAAAATGTGTAGGTGTGCTGTGCTTTTGCAGAGTTACCTTCATCATGTAATAACATCTCAAACTGTCTCAGAACTAGATGTTCCAGGCATCTTTCAGCTGGAAAATTTGAGCATGGGAATGTTGAGAGTTGTCCTCAGGAGTTTTCTGCCGTTGGAGATTTGCTTGCCCCATAATTTGTGACGTGTTCTGTAAAAGTTTTCACTTGTTGTTTTACATCTGAAAATGAGGTTGAGTTTTTAGTCCACATTAGGGGCAGGCTGATTAAATTAATGGACTATCCAATGATTTTCTCTTTGCCAGGAACTTGGACTTCATATGTTGTTAACTTTTGTTGTTGTTCCCTCTCACTAATATTGACTCCAGCTGTTTAAAAAAAGTGCCTTCAAAACCTTTTCTGCAAGTAACTTATGGATTTAATCAATATCATGGCTTGTGCAGTCAATCAGGCTCTTTTTCCAGGATCAAATGCGGGTGATGGATTCTACTTGTGTTTCTGCATGTGTTGTTTTAGCATGAAATCAGATCATTTTCTAGATTGCAGCTCTTTCATCCACTGAGATATTGAAGTTGGACAAATCAGGTGTTGATTTTGGTAAGATGTGAGAAATTTTCTATCCTGTAGCTGATGTGTTTCTTCCCCCTTGGGATTTTTTTTGGCACAGCTGGCACGAGCCACGGTACGTGATCCCAAAACCGGTGTCCTTACAGTGGCTAGCTACAGGGTATCCAAGAGGTAAGCAGAGAGAAGGGTTTAGCTTTAAGGTTTTTGTGCTTGATAGCTGTTGTCTGCTACCTACTGTGTCTGAAAACTTGGACTGCTTTGCATGTAGCCAAAGCTTCCCCAACAAATGCATGGAAAATGGCTCTTTTAGCCATCTGACAAAGGGCAGAAGAATCCTTCTGCCTTGGGAAATGTGGTGTGGTGATTGGTATTGTAAAATAATGCGTTTCTATCCTTCCCTTAGCTCATGGTTGGAAGAAGATGATGATCCTGTTGTGGCCAAGGTGAATCAGCGAATGCAGCAGATCACAGGGTTAACAGTGAAAACAGCTGAGCTCTTGCAGGTTGGTGCACTGACTTCATCCTGGTGGAATTAGCTGCTGGTTGGGTTGGTCTGGTGCAGACGGGTGTTTTCCCTGTGTGTGCCAGGCAGAGAAGCGTGGAGATATCAAAGAAATAGAAGATAAACTTGTGCAGGAATCTGAGATTTACCTGTTTGTTCTGAGGGAAATGCCTGCTGCTTATTTTTCAAGTCTGCAAAAGCTGAATTTCTGTCCTAGTTCAGCCTTTCTAAGACCCATATACTTTTTGTAGTCCTGCTATAGTCTCATAGGAATTCTGATCTCTGGATGGCTCTTGGGGAGAAGAGTGCCAGTAGTACAGCACTGCCAGAATAGCTGTACCTTAGCCCATTCACTGTTTCTCTTCCTCCATGCTCCTTCAATTCCTGTTTCAGAGCCTGATTGAAATACTGTTGATTACAGGCTAGCCATCGAAAGCAGGTAATTGTGTAGTGATCTGGGAAACACGTTAAGTACAGCCTCAGAGTAACTAAAACATGTTATGTGATCATAAAGTAAGTGAAGAGGCGCTTTTAAGTTCATTTTCTGTGATTCTTGAGAGGCATTTGTATGTAACAGATCATTCATGAGTGGCAGAGTCCAGTTCTGTCCTCTAGGCTGGACCCACAGGGAGTTGCACACATTCATCTGCCTTCTCTTCAGAGGAAGGAAGCAACAGTGTGGTGAAACTACTGCTGCTGAACGTTAAACAGGCTGTTGTAGTGATAAGTACAAACCCTTGAACTATGAAAGGGAAAAAGCACTCAAGTTGTTTCTCATCTGAGTACCTCAGTTCTGGCAATCTAAAAATAAATTAAATGTACTATAGATAATAATCTTACCACAAAGTGCTGTTTCTCAGAGCATGCTTTGGATTTCTGAGAGCAAGTGCTATTCTGCAGCAGTCACTTGCAGTTCAATAGATATTTATGTGCTTCCTTCTTCCATGCTGTAGGTTGCCAACTATGGAATGGGAGGGCAGTACGAGCCACACTTTGATTTTTCTAGGGTAAGATCACACTTGCAATTATTTCTTAGTGGAGTGGGGAGAAGGGAACAGTTTGGTCTGAGAGAACTTTTGAAACTGTTTTCTGTTAGAGCATTTAATATGTAGGCCTGTTGCATGGATGGATTATGAATTCTGAAAAGCCTTTGCACTGCCTTCTCTGATGCTGAAAGTTCAAGAGAATAATGAACAAATCTTCCTGCTTACCTTTGGGACCTTGATTCCTTGCACAGTACAGAGACACTAAAAGAGTCATGCAGCACTTGAATGTGCTCTTTCCATTGTTTTATTTGTAAACTGAGGTCTGCAAGCCCTGGGTTGTGAGGGCTTTGTTCCATTAGGCTTCCGATTTCAGTGACATTATCCAAACCCTGCTTTGCTGGGTGCTTTAAAGCATTTTGCAGCAGCTGACTGAGGAGGAGGTATCTTTCCACCTCCCTCCAGAAAAGTAAACATTATGGAAACCCTCGTGGGTTGTACAGCCCATCTGGCAGACCCCTGAGAGTGGCTGCAGCACTGGGGTCTGAAAAGGATTCCTTGGGTTGGTGTTGAGGGCAGTGCTCCAGCAGCAGGTGGATGTGCGGGTGGTGGTGCTGGGTCTTCATGAGGCACTAGAGGGCTCTGCGTGGCAAAGAACAGCTCTGGTTTGCTGTGAGTGGGGAGAAAAGAGCCGATTCTTAATAATGACCCTAAACAAGTTTATGGACATGCTTAGTCATACTGAAGAGCTATGGTGACTGGTAACTTCAAATACAAAATCCATATGATGCCTTGATTTCTGTGGTATTTCCATGGAATCTGGCATAATTCAGATTGTCCCAGTGGTTTTACCTGGTAGGAGGGATTGCTGCAGCCAGAGCACACAATCCAATAATTGAGTGCAGAATTGAAGCCACCCAACTTAGCACTGGTTAAAAAATAAAAAAATTCCAAGTTTCAACACTATGGAAGCTTGTATTTGTTAGCTTTGGCCCATTGTGAGAATTTTCCTCTTAACTTTAAGTCTGCCTAGTTTCCTGAGTTGAGCAAATGCTCTTAAATTCTCTTCAAAGCCTTTGAACTCAAGGACCTCAGGCATCAAATTGGCCAGTGTGGACTTTACTTTTGGATTAGGAGCTGAAGCAGAGCTCCTCTTGGAACATAACCTTGGCTGCAGTTGTCAGCTGAGGCAAGGCAGTTGCAGTGGTTGCCAGTTTTGGTCTGGTCCTGCAGATCTGTGCATCACAGACATTGTGTTGAAATAGTGGTGCTGCAGTGTCTCCCCAGCTTCTGATCAGCCTCGAAGCTTTTTGTTCCCTGCAGTTCTCAAATAGAGGCACTTCAGTAGCTGCCTATTACAACTCGGAGATTTTATTGGTTGTTCAAGTTAGATTTTTGCTGTTGAAGTTCAGAAACTCATGGGTGGACCTGGGTTTCACAGCAGTGGCAGTAACCAGGGAATTCCCTGTATCTCAGTGGTCTTATGCTGGCTTTTTTGGATTGGATTTGCATATGAAAGTCTTGGGGTTTTTATGAACCCATTTTAGGAAAGACCACTTGTTAATTAAAATATGCTCCAAGCAGACTGAACTACATCATCTTAGACATGGTGGCTGTGGTTTTCCTTGCTGTTTGTCTTTTTCAATACTGATTTATTGTTTTCTTTAAATGTTGAACATTATTGCTTTTGTGTGTAAAAATGCACCTTGATGTCTCCTGACTGGAATGACTTCCTGACTATTAATAATGTAAATAAATTTCTAATTTCATTTTTTTGAAGGCAAGAAAGACATTGGTATTCTAGATGTTCTTTCTGCTTCTACACTGGCACCAGTGTGACTTCAACTTCAACAAATGAAACTCAATGTTTATTACAGAGTAAAGACAATTTGATCTTTTTGATGTGGTCTTTAGTCCTAGAGAGGCAACCACCTGAAACTACTCTACAGTTTTGTCTGCTGTCAAAACACGCATTTGCTCTTCTCATGACAGTATTTCTTTGAGTTGCTACATTTACAAGAATCTGTGTTATCTAAAGCCCACTGAAGATTAGTTTTTTGTATTCACCTCAGTTGTTGACTTTGGATCAATGCCCAGAACAATAATGGTCTGTCGTTGACCTTACTTGGATAACATCTGTGCAAAAGGCCCTGAAAGCATTGCTTCTATTCTCCCTTCAAAATTTTTCAGTGCAACTTCTCGTCGCATCCAAGTGCTCTGTGCACGCAGCTGTGCACCCTGCCTGCAACTTGTGATGGCTTTTATGTTGCCCTGTATCAGTTGTCCCCTTCCTATTCCAACTCTTTAAATCGGGCTTGAGGATCTCTGCAGAGCTGCACGTACATAGCTCTAGTGAGAGCCTGTTTGGAACCCGGGTTAAAGTTGTTGTCTGTTGCAGCGACCCTTTGACAGCACACTCAAATCGGAAGGAAATAGGCTAGCGACGTTTCTTAACTATGTAAGTACCTCTGTCTATCTACTGTCTGGGAGCTCGAAATTTGCAGTTATTCTCATTTAATTTTATAGAAAGATGAGCCAGATGCTTTCAAGCGGTTAGGGACTGGAAATCGTGTGGCCACTTTTTTAAACTATGTAAGTATGATGATCCTTTAGCAGCATCTTATTTACAGCTTGTGCAGTTGGTTATTTGTAGAGATTTCCTGGCATCTGGCAGTAGCGATTTCATTATTCTTGCAGCATCAGGTGCTGTCTCATCTGAATTGATAGAATTCTGGTGGTATTTAACCTCAGAGCAGAAATTTGGATATAGTACCCATCTTCTCCTTTTGGCCACTCTGCTATGGAATCTTTTACTTAATTGGATTCCATGGGGAAGAGGAGAATTTGGCTTATTTCTCAAAGGGAAATACTTGGAGTACTCATGCGGTATGCTGTTGGAGAACTTGACTATCAGCCACTTAATGTGAAACAGTCATATTTTTCCACCACTGTTTGACAGCACTTGATGTTGTGGTCTGTCAGCCTCTTCCTCAGCTGTGTGGCAAAGCCAGAGTTACTCAGTTGCTCAGCAGAGCTGCTGCTTCAACAAATGGAGGGAGGCAGAGCTGATAAAACTTGGTGCAACTGAGTTACAAGTGCAGATTTGAAAGATTCATTAGTTTCATGCATTATACAGCCCACAGACCATGTACACTGGAATCCTAAACATTGCTGCCACTGGGAATGATGGCCTTGTTTTCACAGTAGTCTCCTGACACTATTTTATCTATCAACCTATACTCACTATATCTTTAGGATCACCTCATCTTCTGTGTTTAAGATTTGAGTGATATAATTTAAATATTTTGTCACAGAATTTTAAATTTGATGGCTGACATCATATTTTGAGAGGGAAATGCAGCTCAAAACAGAACCAGAAACACTTTCAACTTGATACGGCAGGAAGGGAAATAATCTTCAGAACAAGAATTGGAGTAAGAGGGGTAGCTGTGAAATATTCTGCTGCAAAGATATTTTAATTTTAAATTGAGTCAATCTTTATGTTGTTTGCTTCTCAGAATTTTGGACAAGCCTTGATTTAGGAGGAACAATACACATCTTCTCTGCCAGTTGTAAATGGTCAAAGGCAATTTGCCCTTGTTTGTCCCATGTAGAACACATAACACATCATACTTTGGTGGGTTTTGAGTCAAGTCTAGAATTTACAATAAATCCATTGTTACTGATGAATTCAACAGGGTTAAATTCATTCCAGTGTAGAAGGGAAAAGCATAAAGATACATGGTTTTCTTTAGAGTCACATAGCTGTAGCTGTTGAAGCTTGAGCTGCCTAAAGCACTTGAAATTGCATAAGACTGCTGGTGAACAGCGTAGAAACAGTGCTGAAAGAGAGGCTTTCTAATAGTTTGTGTAGTTTTTGAAGTGGTTGACCAAGATGCATAAACTAAATTATGAAAATTATGAATTCCAAAGGCATGGTTTCAGTTTGAGGAAACGTGGTTTAAAAGACACTTGTTTTCCTAATTGGATCATAAAGTGGAATGAAATTCTTGAAACCAGCTTACTCTGAAGTCCTCTCTCTTGTTCTAGAGTATTAGCTTATTAACATTGTAGGTACACAACTTCTAGTGGCTATTTGAAGTAGATGATATATAATCTAGGCAGTATATATCTAGACATACATAATCTGGACAAAAGCCTTTAGCTGAAATAAAATCCTTCAACAGCAGGTACTGCTTCTTCTGCAGTTTGTGCTGGTTGAAGTACACCCTCCTCATCAGTGCTGCTTGTAGAGGTGCAAGTGGAAATTTCAGGCCTTGGGGCACTTTAGCTTGTGGGACTGTATAAAAAGCCTTGTAAATGGACAGTTTGTGGACTTTGTTTCCTCAGATGAGTGATGTAGAAGCTGGAGGAGCTACAGTTTTCCCAGATTTTGGAGCAGCAATATGGCCCAAGAAGGTAAAGTCTGTTTATGTGTTTGGGTTTATTCCTTCTCTCTCCAGTTACTCTCTCTCCCTCCGCACAGTCCATGTAAAAGTCAGCTGATGTGACAAGTGCACTTCAGTGCAGCTGTAGTGATCTTAAAGACTTCAGGGCATCTCCCTTTGTTGGTAGTGTATGAAGTGAAGTTTCTCTGTACAGCTGTTTTTTACAAAGTAAATTTGTGTTCAGTAGAATTCCTCTGTACTCTGAACACGGCTGAGTTAGAACAGGACTAAGGGTTTTTCATGTGCTGTCTATGGTGACCTGTTAAAGTGCTTCCAGCTGCCTGCAGCTGAATCCATAGGCATCCCTCTCCCCTTACTGTAACCTGGTTATATTGACTAGGTTCTGACTAATCCAGATCTGATCTCACTTTTCAGGGAACAGCAGTGTTTTGGTACAATCTCTTCAGAAGTGGTGAGGGGGATTATAGAACAAGACATGCAGCTTGTCCAGTACTAGTAGGGTGTAAATGGGGTAAGTAATACTTTTTTAGGAACAAAACCTGAAGGAATGCTTGCATAGGTAAAGCTGGGGATATACTGACCTCTTACAAAAGCATTTAATAACCT
The DNA here is from genome assembly GCA_013397725.1 of Rhagologus leucostigma. NCBI lineage: Eukaryota > Metazoa > Chordata > Aves > Passeriformes > Rhagologus > Rhagologus leucostigma. Next base: position 19,721 of record VZTD01005405.1, on the reverse strand, counting down.
GGGTGTTGCCATTTCAACAAATGGAGTCATTTGGCCATAATGAAATTTCCTGCCATTGATCTCATGAAGTGTTGAGCAGCTGCATTGTTCAGCTCTGGCTTTTCTAGTGAGTTTTTGTGTCAATGGCAGCACAAAGTATAAGACTGTCAATGAGTTTGTGTAATGTATCAGCATCAGAATGACTTGAATTATCACTTGGCTAGAATCAGGTCTATTCCTACAAAGATCTGTCCATAGTTCTAGCTGCAAAAGGATGAGAACTCCTTTCAAGGTAAATGGGAGTCTCTGGACACTAGGAATTTCTGCTTCCTGCTGAAAGCTTCTGAAGCTTCATGTTATCTATTCCCATCCCTATATTCCCCCAGCCTCCAAGGTATTCCCCTGGAGTGCCAGAGCATGTTGACTGTCATTGATAGCAGCCCCAGAATACACTGCTCTGTTAGTGTTGGCTCCAGAATTGTGCATTGGGGAAGATCCTTTCTTCCCCAGCCTTTTGCATCTTTCTATGTATTTTCCCTTAGGTGAGTAGAGAAGTATAAGCATGGATCCCCAAACTGAGAGATTTTACTTGAAGTATCCATCTAGGTTGTGATGATACCCACACTGGGTACATAGTGATAACTAATTCCAGTCCCCTGTTTCCACAGTTTCAAACAAATGGTTTCACGAAAGAGGAAATGAATTCTTAAGACCTTGTGGGAGAACAGAGGTTGACTGAGCTCCAACCTGCTGCAGACCTTTGTTTCTGTCTCTTTTTCTACTGTTGCTTGTTCCAGTTCATTTCTAAGAAATGATCCATCTTTTTCTCCAAGAGTCCTGGCACTTTACAACAAAAGAACAATAAAATATGTAACACCTCTGAAAGAAAGTAAATGGCATTGTACACATCCTTGTGTTTTGCTTGCGGTTATTTCCACATTTCCCCTGCGTTCCTCCCTAAAGTCTTCCTCTGTAGTAGCGGTGCAAACAGTGCTGTGAGCAATTCTGTTTGTTTCAGCGCTTGGTCTTGTGCCTTTTGTACCTCAGAAGATTTTAGATGTTAAATATTTCTTTGAACCAAAGTTGGTTTTTTAAAAAGTTTTGTGTACATGTTGATTTTATTGTATTTCTATGGATCACAAGTTTTAAAGCAAAAATAAATGTTCTTTCCATAAAGTGATTCTCTATTTGGAGTCCTTGATTGGTGCATCAGTGTTTGGTTTTAGGGAACAGTGGGCCTTTACTTTTTCCTCTGAAGGCCTGTTGCCTTGTTGCCCTTTTCCTGTAGGAAATACATCATGGTTTTGGACACTGTTTTGTCAAAACTCCAGTACACAAGACAGAACTGTTGCACCTTCTACTGAAACTGGAAGGGTGTAATTTGTATATTGAAATGATAATGTGTCCTGGGAGCAGAGAGGCTGCACATTTTGTGCCAGTGGCAACTGTGGTCTCAGTGTTTTACACTCATGAGAAGCCTTGTCCTGTGGTGTTAACTCTCCTTTTGTGGGGTGCTATCTGTTTTCGACGCAAGCAGTTATAAAAATCTGAAGCCTTTCAAGAATGTTGATAGTCTTGACAATCCCTGATTCTAAAAGCAAGTATCTGCTGATGAAACAGTGTTATTCCCACAGGAGTACCTGAACTCAGCACCTATGGAAATCAGTAGGATGTTTTGCAAGCAAATCTTAATCTGCTTTTGTAGACTGGAGGGTTTTGTCATGCCCTTCAGACAGGCTGGGAATAATCCTGCCCTGTGATCCTCCTTGCTCTGTTAACATGTGAGTATTGGCCCCAAGCCAACACATGGAGGATTGAAAGGAAGTCCCATTTCTGAATTATTTACAAAGAGAAATGAGAGTTAATTGCTGAAGAAAAAAAAGGCGAAAGTTATGGAGAAACAGGTAAATGTTTCAGAAATGTAGGAACTTGGTGTTAGTACCAGGCTGTGCAGGTGAATTGACTTTGGATCTCTCCCTGGCTGTGTGTTGTTTGGGCCTTACTTCATGGGACTATGGATGACTGCGAGTGAACTGAAAGCCAGAACTGGTAATGGTTGTACAACCGTGAGCTAGTGCTTAAAGACATGCTTGGGCGATAGTTAATGTACCAATGCATGGAACTGGCTTGAGAAAGTGAAAGAAGTTTCAATTGCACTGAAACATCCACTTGCAGTCAAGGTTGTCATATGACCAAGGCTGGTTTGCTTTGTGCTTCTGCACTGCCCTGTGTTGTGCAAAGACTGAGTGAGGTAAGGCTTAAAACAGATGTTGGACAGGGTTAGAAGCAATTCCCCTACTGTCCTCTTAGGAGAGACTCGTGGAACAGGAGAGTTTTATATGTTAGATATAATAAATGTCATCAATTTATTCTATTAGTATTAAAGCAATGTGGCTCAGCACTGCATCTTCATGTGCTCTTGTATTTTATATGTGAAAAATTGATCAATTTGAGGGTTATTGCTTCATTTAGATGCAGCATACACCTGTACTCACTAAAGCTTTTAATTTTTCTGTTAAACATGCACAGCTGATTGAAGAGAGAGGCCTTGCATTGCCCAGACAGAGACTTGCTGAGCTTAAGTTGTTAATAATACTGAAATGAGAATCTAGACTTGTAACTAAGCTTTGTGTGAATACTTACAGCAGGTAGCCATAGAAACTGCAATATTTTTTTCCTAAAAGCTTTGAAGACCCAGGACTGCAGAGCTCAATAGCTGCTTTGTAATCTTCCAGGGCACTCCTTTGCTTGCCACGAATTTTGTGGTTGCTGGCCAGCTGTTCAGAATATCTCACTATTGACCTCCGGTTTTCTTAGTAAAATGTCTCAGCATAACATAAACTTGGGAAATAAGGAATTTTGCTTTGTAACAAAGTGTTCAACATATGACAGTCTTGCAGATGTGAAGAAGTGACGATGAGCCAAAGCCACAGCCTCTGGTTGGAACACTTGGGGTTTCAGGGGAAGGAAGAGGAACCTACTTAGACTTTGTCAACGTGGTATGTTGACAGATAAAGTTCACATCGGGACTCTGGCCAGAAACTGCACATCCCACAACTGAAATAGCATACTTGGCTGGGAAATACCATTGTTAACTGTACGTTATCATACTGAACTTCTAAAGATCATTTTACTTGCTTGTTTTCTCTGGGAAAAATCCTATTCTGTCTTCTCAGTTGTCTTTGACCTTGCTCCCATCTAAAGTAGGAGGCGATGAGTGTGGATGCAGAAGTGCTTGAATGCCAAGCTGCTTTTGGTGCTGTGTGCAGGATTTCCTTACTGCTAATCTGATCTGAAGAGTAATAGGTAATAAATATAATAATTTGAGAGAACAGAGCGTATGTGGCTTGTGAGATTCAGGAACCTCCCAAGCATATTTGTGTAGTCTGTCGCATTATACTCCCTATTCTGACTCCTATCATTGTAGAAGAGGACCAGAATATGACAGCCTAAATTTAAGCCTATGGGATAGTTCTTAGACCTAAAACAAAGAAGTTTCAAATGCTGGAGCAAATCAGCCTTTCTGCATCTAGGCACACAGAGTTCCTGCCAGTATATTACTGGTAGGGGAAGTACTTAAGTCTTGTTGAGACTGAAATGGTTTTTCTCTTGACATCAGGTATGCTCTTCTTTATTTCACAGGGTTTAAGTACTTGGCACAGATACTGACAGACACTGCAGAGGCTGGCTCTGAACCAGTGGCTACCAGTCACTTTGAAGTGCTTTGGACCTTTTCTGGCCACATCTGGTGGAATTAGCTGGAGATGAGGTCTGCAAGGTGCTGCCCTGTATGACAGATACTGGCGAAGGCAGACACCATTGTGAGCTCTTACGGAAAGATGGTTTCTTATCTTGTGTAGCTTTTGTGGTCATAGAAAGAACAACCACCCCCAGTCCATGCTAGTAATCCACATCCTGGCCTGAATGCTGCTTAGGTGGATATATACTGTGTCACTGAGCAGTTGTGCAGCCCTCCAGCTGGGTTGGGAAATCACCCAAAACATTCACGTTCAGCTGAAGTGCTGAACTCAGTGAAGTGCTTATCATCTTTTTGCCTGCATTAGAAATTACTTCTCATTCCTGTTACAGTAGAACAGCATGTGAAAACCATCAATCTAATCACCTTAGATGGAAAAAACTGTCATCCAGGCTAAAATATGTAGTGGGAATGGTGAAAGCATCTGGCTGGGATGGACACGAGAGGCTGTGCAAGCCCTGACAGAGAGCAGTTGACATGCTCTGCTTGGAGGGGGATCATATTTGTGTTATACAAGACAGTTCTGTACCTTGGCTGAGCTATGAACTCCCTAATGCAGGAACAGGAAGGGTCATTTTTCAGTGATGCTAAGCTGTATTTGAGATGAGGGTGGTTGGTGCATGTGTGTGTAAAAGGAAGCCTAGGATATAGCTGTCCTCCAAGCCTCTTCTTTCTGTTCTTCGTGCACCCTGAGATGGTGCTGGGCTGACTCAGCACAGCAGGTGACCTGTCATTAAAGCCAAACAATTCAAGCCCAAAACTTAGCTCTGCTTGGTAAGGATTTTCCCAAAGACAGACTTTGTTTGCAAAGCCCTGGGAGAAATACTCCCCCAGGTATTCTCTAGCTTTCAGAGATGGCCCTTGGCTCGAGCATGCACATCAGGATCTTTCTTTTGAAATTTGTGATGAGGCCTTGAGAGAAAGTCAAGGATAAAACCAAATTTCTCACTTAATGGTAGGATCAGCTGGGTCAAAACCCACTACACAGATGAAGAATTATTTTTCCTTGAAATCCGTTTTTCTCTCACGCTCTAAGGCCTCTCAACTGCATCAGCAACATGTAGGGGAACTGGGGTTACGGTGCCCTGAGCTCTCCTGGCAGCACCTTGCTGTGTGTGGGCACGTGTAACCAGAGTGTGACCCAGCAGGCTCTTCACTGGGGGAAGGAGAGAAAGGAGCCTGGTTGCAGTTTGGGTTTCCAGCTGCTGGGACAGGTGGGTAGTGGCAGCTGCAGGGATGTGACGTGCAGGTGGGCAGCCCCACAGCTGCAGCTTGTGGCTCAGGTTAAACTCCTGCCCACAGCATGTTCTGCTATGGATCTTTGTGCAGCCCAGCTACCAAAAGCAGCTGTGCAGCTGTTGTTTGCTGGCCAAGGAGAATACGGATGAAACTATTTGGCGGTGTGTAGTTTTGGGCTAGAAATATACTTTGTCAGGTGTTTTGCATCAAGATTTGGGTCGGAAACAGCAGATCTCGTGCTGATTTAAAGGACAGGTGTCTGCCAAGGAAGGCAGGAACCTCCCTCGGAATGGAAAATATGCCCCCCTTCCCTCCAAATTATTATAACTTTGAAATTAAGGGGCTTTCAGGCAAAGATATGGGAAAAGGAATAACAGTGCTTTACAAGAATATATATATATATCTGTGACAAGGCAAACAACCAACAACAACAGCAGCAAAACCAAACAAAAGCAGAAACCCAACAACAGCCTTCTCTCGGCTGTCGAGCACCTTCCCCGTCGTTACAGTTCTGGTCACAGCCGGCAGGGGCGCTGTTGGCTCTGGCCGGGCAGGCAGGTGCGATGATTCCCCCGCGGCTGCAGGGGGCGCTGTGGCGCGAGCTGGGCTGCGTCTGTGCGGTGGGTAATGGCGGGCGGGCTGGCGGGAGAGAGAGAAAAGGGGCTTCCTTTGCAAACTCACCGGAGGCAGCCGATCCTGGTGCCCCTCCGGATGGCGAAATGGGCTGCAGCAGGAACCGTGGAGTGGCGGCTGGAACGGCAGGGACGAGCGGGCTCCGGGGTGGCAAACAAAATGTAGCAGAAACTCCGCAGCCGTAGCAGGAACCGCAGGGCCTCGGGCAGACATGGGGTATCGGGTTAAAGTGTAGCGAAAGACCTGAAGTAGCGGCAGAAGACAGTGCGGCTGGGCAGCAGCAGCTGGGCTCTCTCGGAGGGGCTCGGGGCTTGGGGTCCCAGGTTTTCCCATGGGGCATCCCAGTAGAGCGTGACCGTCCTTTTCCAGTGAGGTTGGGTGTTAATAACGTCCCTGTTCAACAGCTGCTCTTACGAGCAAAGGCTCACCCACAGTAGGAGAAGTAGTGGGAGGACAAAAGCTCCACAGTGGCAGCAGATCCTCTGGGGAGCAGAGGTCCAGCACCAAACCCCACCTGTCTCCACTCCGATCCCGAGAGAGAGCGAGTAGCCCAGCCCCTCACCCCCCATCCAAAATCTCGTGGTATCTCTGCCCTTCCCAAGAGAAAACCCCCCAGCTAACAGAGTAGTCAGCTGCACCATTCCCCCTCCTGCTCCTCCCAGCCACATCTTTTGTTCTCTTAAGTACCAGTCGTCATCATCTCTTAGGCAACAAATGGGACAAAATTCCCTGAGAGAAAGGGAAAAAAGGAAAAATCCTAATCTTCAACACCTCAGTGTGCCTCAGGGTAACCTCAGGTATTTCTGAGGCTTCTTGAGAAGCTTGAGAAGTATTTATGAAATTATTCTTTTTTTTTCCCTGAAAAGAGCAGGGTTCTGCCCCTTTCTTCATGCTATGGTAAGAGATAGGCTTTGAGGGCAGCAGTGCCTCTGGCTTTGCTTAGCTTACCGTTGGAACATCCTTGTAGTTCTGCTTCCTGGTGTTTCAGCTCTCAGATGATGAAGAGGAGAAGGCGAGTTTCACTGCATTGGTATATTGGTGCACTTTTGTTGAAAAACAGGATACTTCAGTCTAGGCAGGGTCATCTCTGACCACAGGCTTGAATGGGGTTTCTCCTCAATGCGCTCTGCTTGAAGCCCTCACCTGCAAAGCAGGGACTGGACTCAAGGATGCCTTTTTTGCCTCATGCCCCAGTGTGGAGGTGGGAGCCTTGCAACTTCTGAAACTTGAGGATGTTGTAAAATTATATAGGAGTGAGCTGGGTGAACACCAGCATCCCCTTGTGTGGTTGCTGATTGTTTAGGGCGTCAGGCACTTCATCATTCCTTATAGCTGCAGAGGATATTGCTGTCAGTGTCCATATCTGCAAAGATGATGGAAGATTGATGCACATTGCACATTCAGACCTGATGAGACCTGTGATAAATGAGTGAATGATAAATGTTGGCTTTTGCAAATATGGATTTAACGTTCACTAGTGATGATGTATTATGCAAAAATAGTATTGAAGTAGAATATAGTTAAGTAGGAATAAGATTAGAATGTATTGTAACCTTGAAGTAGTTGTAGTATGTTAGAAAACGTAGTAATAAGTACATGGTAATAAATGTCTTAAGTTGATAAACTACAGAGCCGAAGAGCAAGACATGTTAAAGAGATAAAGGAGATAAGCCACAAGCATCCCAGGAAGCGCGTTTTCTCGCAAAATTCACACCTCCCCAACAAAAATGTCAGCTACACCAGGGAGGATCTCTGTTCCCAACTCTGAGAGAATCCAGAGGCTTTGAGAAGGTGCCGTGTCGGTGGCGGAAGGGGGCAGAGATCAAGAGGAGGGGAAGCTATGTAAAGTGTAAATTACTTTCTGAGCTTAATGAATATGTAACAGTCTGAAAAGGTACTTAAGTTCTCAATAGAATGAATGAAGGTGCGCCTCTGGCAATGAGCTAAGCACCCAGCGCTGTCTTTTGTCTTTGTTTTACTAATAAATGTTCAATATTATACTGCTGAAATCTCAGCCTTTGAATTCGTTTATATCAGACCTGATGAACATACTGAATTTTCTCTGCTTGTCTGGGCTGGGGTGGAGTGACTCACCTGCCGAGGTTCAGCAATCCTGTGACCACATCCATTTGTAGACCTGGACAAAGTCTCCAAGTGATTCATCACTTGGAAGAGGAGCTGGCTGATCCTAGCACTTATCCCACCTTCTGCAGAAGACGAGTTGGGTCCCTGGGGCTCGTCCCTCTGGCCCTGGAGCAGCTCTGTGTGATTTGGCTTGAGAGTGGCAGCTGCAGTCAGCTGTGAGCACTACCCACCTGCACTCCAGGTGTGCACCAGCCCCAGTGGCATCACTGAGCCCTCTGTGAAGGGTGCAGCCACTGCTGCTGCACCACGGGTAGGCTGGCAGTGAGAGCTCACCTCCTCCTGCTACAGTGTGGTATTGCTTGTTTCTGCACTGACTTCCTCCACTTTAATTTTGAGTGGGCATAGACAAGTGAAATGTTTCTGACTCAATGAGGTATGGGAATCTGTGAGCCTTAATCCATCTGTGGCCTTAGGCTGTCACTTCCTAAGAAGTGTTAATTTATTCATGTTCTCGGCTCTCACTTTGACCCCACATATGTATTTTGGTGGGAGAAACACTGCAGAATGTGTCACTCACCCATTACTGCAGGATGGAAGCAGTTGCTGGCTGTCCTGTCCCCCAGCCTGCAGGATGTCACCCTGCTAATATGGAGTCAAGTCTGGCTCTTGCAGGTGTGATAGATGAGGTAATATTTTGCTGCAGCCAGAAGCTTATTGGGTAAAAGAATGAAAATTGTTGGTTCTATGTGTTGTTCTTTAGGGTTTGGATTTGTTCTAGTTAATTTGTTGGGTGTTGCAGTGAGCTGGCAGGGGGGCGGGGTTGAAGACCTGACCAAAAAAGGAAGGAGGATGAGAGGGGAGGGGACAGAAAAGTAGGCGGTTGGGAGAGAATATAAATTCCCGAGTACTCATCCAATAGGAAAGGGGACAGGGACCGCCCCCGGCCACAAAAGGGTATAAAAAGTTGTCATTTCGTTGGGGGGAGTGTGTTTGGCTCTCTGCGGAGGGAGATGTACACGTGGCTCAGCTGCATCGTTACAAATAAACAGTTCTCTTTTGCTTTTATGGACTTTGTCCCTATTTAAACTGTATCTAAAAGTTAGTTTATTTCTAACACAGATGTCCTTCTTTACCATGCAAGGGCCTAATGTGTTTCTAGCATGGCTTTCTCCAGCTCCTCTAGCAGCTGGGAACAGATGCTCGTGTTCTGGATGTGTTGGTTACAGTTGGATCCCACCTTCTCTGCAGCTCAGCCTCTCACAGGTGTTGCTCCAGCTCAACTTAGAAGAAGGGAGCTGTTTCAAATTAGCAAACAGTCTGAGGTAATTGAGCTCTTATTCATGTAGTTTTACCCCTGCCAAAATAAATGATGGAAACCTCTTTGCAAGCCCATTGGCCAGCTGAGGCTCTGCTCGCTGACCAGTCCCCACCATGGATGCTCCATACGCAGAGAAGAACCAGCTGGGTGCAGTATTCACGCAAGGGCATGACTCCGCACACAAGATGGAGAAGTGCAAAGCGTTTATTGCACAGGAAAATATTCCCTAAATACCGGCACCCAACAGGATATTGCATCATATAAACAGGAAGATGTTCACCTCAGTGTCCCCCAATCACCTGGGATAGTGCACAGACATTGCCTATTACGGTAATAAGTAAACAATACCCTATAAGGTCACAAGCTACAATTATCACATCTCATAGGTCCAACACTGTCCAGAAACCCACAATCCTCTCTCAGCCCATCCTCGGTGACCTGGATGCACTTCCCAGGATCACCCCCGGGTCCAAGAAGGAGGCTCTCTCTCCGGCCCTCAGGGCCTATCTCTCTTCCAGCACATGGTGCCCCCCCAACACTGGGTATAGCAGCCTGGTCTGACACATTTTTGGGCACTGTCACTGTGTGGAAATGTCCTACTATGTCACATTCAAGCAGGAAAGAGTTTGTACATCACATAGTTCATTTAAAAGAAACTATTTCTGCATTGACATGTTGCCTAGAAATTCAGACTGCTTAATGACTCAGGTTTGTACCTGTGTAAGATGAGCATCTGAATTCTTAGATGCTCCCAGCTTTGAATATTCCTTCCCACAAGAGCTTCCCTGTGACTGCACTGCCCATGACAGAAGAACTCTGACAAAAAAGCCCTTTGAGTCAGAAGCTTTGCACAGGCTGCATTGCTGTGGTTTTCATGTCTGGGTTTTGCTCTGAGTAAATGATAGCTTAGATTTTCAAGAAAATTAGCCTGGGTTTACTCACACGAAAGAGGAAATGACAAGCTGGAGTTGGTTTTGAAGTGGTACAGAGAAAACATTTGTACAACTTTGGGTGCCTTTAAAGGTGGAGGGGAGCAGCTGTGGACTGCATCCCCGGTGAGCAGAACCACATCTTGTAGCACCAAGTGATATTACAGCAGTGTGTAATGTCTCCAAGGTCCTTAAGCTGCTGTGGACTAACCAGAACCCCACGGCAGCACTCCCAGGAATGGAGTCAGAGCTAATGGAAGCTTTTGCATGAGTTCAAAGTAATATTCCCATCCTTGTTAGTTGTGATTTGTCCCCAGTGGCCCCAGACAGCCAAAGCAAGCAAAGGTGTCAAGGAGAATCACCCCTGTGAGTACCAGACCTTTGTTTCTGCAAACAATTTAATGATGAAGTGCCATTTTTAAGTTATATCTGGGAAGCCACAAATTTGAAGCTCCAGAGAGATCAGAAGCTTCTTATTAACCCTCATGCAATCAGTGCCTCTTTTTGACACTTGGCATTCAGTTCTGCCAAGGTACTGCTCCGGCTGGTTGCACTTTCATGTCTTTCAGAAATAGCAGTTCTGAATTCAGGAAGTCTGAAGTGTGTCTTATACCCAGCTGGGAAGTTGGATTTTACAAACCCAAGTCTAGAGCAGGACTGGGTGTTCCCAGGAGTGCTCCTCAGATAGGGGTTGATCAATAGTTAACTCATGTAAGCACGGTTAGCTATTAAGAGACAGCAAATGTTAATTACAAAGCCTAAGAAGCAGGATTCGCCAAGATAAAAGAAGCAAGGATTGTTTGGAATCAACACAGAAAGGGCAGAATCATTCCACAAAGGACTGCGCATGCTCCGGAAGAAAAGGTGAAAAGTGCATTGTGAGGAAGACTACTAGCCTTCATCAAAAAGATCCCCAAGGAAGAAGAGGAGCCTTCCTCAGTGCGACCACCAGGACAGACCACGCATGCCTGGCACATATGCTAATGTATTAATGACTTCCAAGAAGTAATTTGTATACCTACTCCTATACCAAGAAATGTTATGAATATTCATGAATTTTACCTGTAATACTGGCCTGTATGGAGTGCTGTGTGTGTGTTTGGAGGAATGATCCCCCACATCTGGCACGCTGAATAAAGCAAATACCCACTTCTCTGACTCTGTCTCTGAAGTGTCCCTTGGCCCAGTTTGGGGCGATTCACCTCTGCCTCATCTCTCCTGGGGATTTTAGTCCAAGATTTGACTTCGTCTTCCAGCACTGCCCTGCTCCTGCCATCCTGGTGGGATGCTACCAGATGGGGTTTGTCTCACCCAGTGCCAGGTGCCTCCTTAGTGAGGAAGAAGGATGGAGACACTGATGGAACAGCAAATAGCTTGGAAAATACCCCTCCCTCCCTCCATTGGATCAGAAAAGGCAGAATCAGGCTGGGGTGAACAAGTGCATAGTGGTCCAGTAACTGTGAACAAACTCTTTCCTCACTTTTCACGGCTGTTCTGTGGCAGCTATCTGGTTTTTACTGAATGTTGGGGTTTTAGGAGTTCTCCTTTTGTTTTTCTTTTTCTCTTAAAGAATTTTCCCCATATGTGTTGCTAGGAGACAAATTACTGGGTGCTTAAGACAGACAAAAAGACCTGGCCACAGGGGGAGGGGTCCAACTAGCTACCCTCCTTTACCTGGGGTTTTCTCGTGTAGGGTGGAGATGCTGCGAGATTTGAACTGGGAAAAAGGGGCTGGGTAGAGCCCCTAGCTCTCTTGTTCTCCTGGCGTTCGGAGGCGAGAGAGGCTGTGGTTGCAGTAGGGAGAATTCATCGCCACTGCGGGGTCCCACTGTGAGAAATGAGCTCACTAGATTCAAAATTTTAACAGTTTATTGATAGACAGTAGACAACAAGTGATAAAAATCATCCAGCAAAGCAAAGGATTTACAGCACTGGGTGCTCTGCTAGAGACAGGGTATAGCCAGACCCACGCCCTCTGGCTAGGGGATACAGTTTTTATACTCTCAATGATTAACATAACTCCTCCCTAGCCCTGCCTCCTTGAGGTGTTCTTATTAGCTCATTGTTACCCAATGGTAGTCTCCTACCTGCTGAATATGCAATAAACGTTAACACCCATTTCCCTCCCCTTAACCAGAACATAGGACAATTAACTAGAGCACATAACAATTGTGGTGGTTTGAATGTGAACTTGATGGACAGTCATTTAGACCAATAGCGCTTCTCGAATTTTACATATTTAAACCCCGTGGAGATGCAGGAACTCTCTCTTGCTTCCAGTCCTGGGACAGGTAACAGGGCCTGCCCGCTCTGTCCGGCAGAGGCCAGGTTGGGCCTGGCCGGGCCTAGCTGGGCCTAGCCGCGGAGGCCCGGTGGGGCCGGGGCCATGGCCCTGCTCCGTCTCAGCCTAGCAGGGGCTGGGCCAAGGCCCGCAGCTCCGTGTGGGGTGGCATGGGGCCCTTTTCCCCTGTGCGGCAAAACAAACTGAAACTTTACACCAGAGACCAACTCCAGCTGCTGCCCAGCAGAGATCATGTGACCAACCAGCTAAGTTTAAAGCCCAGGCTCGGGTAAGTGTAACCCCTTCAGTGCTGTAAGTTCCTCAGAAGAAATGAATCCTGCAAACATCAATCCTCTCCCAGGTCAGAGGAAAGGGAAAGGCAAAGGCACGTGAATAGATACCATGATAGTGACACCAAAGTCAGTGAAGAAGAGAGAACTGAAACCCAGAGAGAGAGAGGGGATAGAGGAGATGCTTTTAAAACCTGAAAGCTGAAAATGTTTCATAAAGCTATGTTGATGGACTATGATACATCAGAGAACCCTTTTGTAATTTCATGAAAGCATGGGGGGGTGGAGTGTTCAAACTGCCACGAGCAAAGATGCCTGTACTGAAATAAGCAAATGCTGAAGTAGCTGTGATCCAGTGAGAAGCCTGAACAGAGAGAGGTAGTGATGAAGTGAAGACCCCTGCTCCCAGAGAAGAAGACTTCTGTTCCTAGAGATGAAGATGATCCCAGAGGCGGATGAAGAGAACCTTTGCTCTTGAATAGCTCATCCTTAAATTAATACCCCATTAGCTAAGATTGAACCCTTGAAGACAGTTGTGGGGAAAGCTGTAAATCGAGGGAAGGGACTCACACATGCCAAGAGAAAACCACCCCGGGCGGCTGTTCTGCTGTGACTTTGAAAAAGCCTTATAGCATAGGCAAAAGAGACTCCTCTCCCTAAATGAACTGATGAAAGACCACTATAGAGGTGGTAAACTGACTGAAATAATCCTACATTTGTGTCTTTATGTTGTAAGTGGGAGGAGGGGGGAGGATGAGGGGAAAAGAAGTGTTCTGAAGGTTTATTCTGACCCTTAATATTCTTTTTTCTCTTAGTTCTGTTAATAAACGTCTTTGTATATTTTAAGTTTAGAGCCTGCTTTTTTATTCCTCCTGATTCTTATCTCACAGAAGGTAAGAAATGCTAACAAACCCACTACACTAAATTGGTGTTTCTGCCCGGTTTACAAACTAAACCCGCTACAACAATTAACAGTAACAATTAACAATCTACTCACTCTCATAAACCTTTACAGAAGCCAACCTCTTTAGCTGTATTTATATCACTGCCTTCTGCTACCTTCTACCATGAGTGGAGCTTGCTCACTGGAGCAGCCGTTTGCACTGGGAGTCTATTTATAAACACCCTACCTCACTAAAAGAGGGCCCTTTTCGCCATCTGCTCGGGTGCCTCAGAGGACTTCTGGATCTCAAGCCCGCCTTTCCCTGCGCTGCTGGGAGCTGGGCTGTGGCTGCCCCGCCCCCACCGTTCCTTTGCCATTGCTCTGAGTTTTCGCTCCGCTGTAGCCCCGCCCCCCCTGCCTGCCGAGAGGTCCTGGGGCTTCTGCTGCACCTCCGGAGTTTGATACATCTCTTCTACCACCCGGGATTTTGTGCTAATCCCTGCTGTTCCAGCCTGCTGCTCCCGAGGGTCCGGCTGGGCACCGGGATCAGCTGCCCAGGGGGTTTGTGANAAGGGGAAAGGGCCTGACAGCCGAGAAGGCTGCACTGGGTTCTGGTTCTGTTTGTTGTTACTGCCATAGTTACTCTTGTTTGTTTGTCTTGTTTTATATATATATTTTTATATATATATAAAAGTAAAGAACTGTTATTCCTATTCCTCATATCCTTGCCTGAAAGCCCCTTCATTACAAAATTATAATAATTGGGAGGGAAGGGGGTTGCATCTTCTGTTCCAAGGAAGGCTCCTGCCTTCCTTAGCAGACACCTGTCTTTCAAACCAAGACACTGAACCAGCATAAAAATTACTGCAAGAGCCGGCATCAGATAAAACAGGCCAGGAAGATTTTTGTCTCTAAGAATTCTTGCCTAAAGGCAGTGCAACACGGGATGTTGCTGCATGAAGAAACCACCATCGGACACTAAATGTTCTCTAAGAAATGCCCCAGCACATCTAAGAAATGCTCTGGGGCTCAATATACGGATAAAGGCAACTGCATCTTCCACCTCATCAGTTACAAGTGGCACAACTCAGCACTTCTCAGTGTCAAGACCCGGGTGTATGGAGCCAGTTGTGCAGCCGAGGTGATTGGGGAGTTGGATAACACCCACCAAGCCTGGCAGGGCAGAGCAGCTGCACCTCATGGTTCAGGAGGGACTACGTCCTGTGAACCCCTCCAGAGCTGCCCCAGCAGCACTGTGTTAATTCTGCTTTTCTTCTAAATATTTTTCAGGTTAAATCCCTTATGTGTCCTAGACCACAGAGATGGCCCAGAAATTCCTTTCTCAAAGAAAGGATTTACCCAGCCACACTTGTGTTACCAGAAAAACTTCCTGAACTATTAATATATAGCAGCCCCTGTTAGCTGGACACTTGACCCATCTAAATTCCGTTTGTTAAGTCACAATGAGTTTGCAGTTTGGGTTTAATCCTATGGGAGATAATAATTTGGGAAATTCTTCAAAGACAGCACTGTCAAACACTTCCCCTTGCCCAGGCTTGACAATGACTGGCTTTGAAGCCTTGAGGTGTCTCCTGCTTATCCTCTGTATGTGCCACCAGCTCGTGCTCAGGCTGCCACGTAGCCACAAGCATGGCTCGAGAGCTGTGCGGGGAACAGGGAGGCTGATCCTGTCCAGCCGGGCCAGCTGTTGGCCAGAGCAACCAGGATAGTGTGCAAAGGAGCATTTGGAGCTTGGGAGCGAGAAATTGTTTGAATCATTCAGCTGGAAGGGACCTCCAGCAATCATCTAGTCCAACTGCTTGGCCACTCCAGGACTGAATTGTTTCCTAGAAACCAACTTTCCTACATTAAAAGCATTTTTGTTAAAAAAAACCTAAACAAAACTGAAAAACCAAGGAACCAAAAAACAATTTAAAATATGCCAAGTGTTATTAAAACAAACTCCATGTTAATAAAATGCTGAATTCTCACTTGTGAGTGATGCTCATCCGTTAAGTGCCTTCGAGGAGCCTGTGCAGTGCTTGGCAGTGGGAGCAGCGGCCAGCTTGTCGTGGTGGCCCCGAGCCATGGCTGGGTGAAAGGACGAAGTGATTGTTGTGGATCCAAAACTGAAAGAAATTATTTTCCACAAAACAAGCCAAAGTATCAATAGTTGTCCTCAGTCTACACAGTAAGTTGATGCGATATCCTTTGGAGAGGGGCAGGAGAAACAAGTGACCTTGTTTCCTTGGCATGTTACTTGGAGTAAATACAGGATATTTTACACTTTCAGCAGCTTTTATAACTCACAGTGGGGTTTCCCTGAGCTGAAGAGAGTGTGGGTGGGATTTGAGGGACCTTGCAGTGGAAATACGCCTGGGACCTGTATTCAGCACGTCAAAGCAAGGCAGAGTGGAGCCTAAGGAGCCTAACTTGTTTGAGAGCACTGCTCACCTGCCATATGGACCCTGTGGTTGGCTTGGCTTGTTACCGACAAAACAATTTTTAACGCTTCTGACAAAAGTAAATAATTCAGGGGCAAAGTGGTGTGGTGCAAAGAGACAGTGGATGGCGAAAAAGCTTTCCGTGGGGCTGACACAGGAAGCTCTGCTCTTCTCCAAGAGGTTAGCCCTGTCCTTTCTCAGTCCTGCTGTGTGTTGCAGTCTGGTAGCTCTGTTTCTAAGCCAGGCCAGGGTTTACACATAAAAACTGGAACTAATACTTCATTAAAATGAGGTGGAAATCAAAATGGAATTTTGCTATCGAGAGCTATTGTTTTGTTAGCACAACAGAGATCTGCACCAGGTGTGAAACAGCACCTGTACAAACTGCTGGGAACAAGCCTTGATGCTTGTTAAAGCTGGGCCTGATGGTGGTGGTGTTTTAAGGGAGAGCAGCTGTGCAGCTGCTGCAAGTGTCAGTCATGGGCAAAGCTTTCCGCCTGACCATCACCTCTAGGTGTGTAACTACATGCTATGGGCATTGTTAAATTGATCAACTAGAGTTTCAACTGCTTTGCAAATAAATGATGGCTCTGGGGCTACTGGTTAGGGCTCAGCATTGCATTTTAATACCTTTTCACTTAGCTGAAAAGGTGCTGCTGTAACTGGAAAACCACAGTGGCAGAGGAGCTGCTGAGTAGAGATGTATTCTCTAGAACTGAGAGGCTCAGTGAGTAACAACTGGATAAAGGATGTGATTGATTTGAATCCTAGTGAGATCACAGAATGAGAAGCTCATTTGAGTTCCTGGAAATCGTGTTATACTTTCTACTGGATTGCCAATCTGCAAACCAGACCTGACACTATGGGCCTGAGCCTGCCCTGCATTCATAGCCTGGCAGAGGATGGGAACCAGGTGAACACTGCAACGAGATCCCCTGCTCTCAGCTGTGTGGTTTGGGGAGGCAGGACCCATGCCTAGGATGAAGAGTCCCTCATCCAGGGACTCATCCTACTCCCTCATCCATTCCCAACCTTCCAGCAGCACTCCATTCATGTCAAAAACTGAAGTAAGCTCATTTTAATTTCACTTTATGTGCTTTGGGGAATGAATTCTGGATGGGGCAGGAAGTGGGGTGCAGTGATGACCACTGCCTGTGCTCAGCTCCCACCACATCAACCACAGCTTTATCTCACCCCTCCATCTCAGGGAGGGAGGTCTCGGTCTATCACACCTCTTTCTGTTTTATTTTCTAGCTTCCTTTATAACTTTTCTAAAGGTAAAATACCTTTTAAACCTCTTCCATTACAGGCTGCCAATAATCACAAGTGACTCTGTTCTGTGTAGCACCTTGGCAAGAAAAAAGAAGCAACAAGGTAAGCTTATTCTCATAGTGTGTTTTGGAAATTACAAGATACATCCAGTAGCCTTCTGGCCATGAGGAAAACAATTTGTACCTCTGGCTCTAGCTGTTGTATTTTTTTCACAATTTATTTGAAATACGCAATTTTTTGAGGGTAACATTTAAGTTCAGGAAGAGCAACCATTATTGTGATGTGTTTGAATTTGCCACCAGGTTCTGGGGGAACTGTGACTTTTCAAGGATAATGTGTCTGGATTTATGTAGAGTGAATCCATGCTGACTTAGTAGGGAGGTGAATGGGATGTGCCTTCTGCTTATCTGCAGCAGGATTGCTCAAGTCAGGAGAGAGAATAGGGATGATGCTGTTACAGATAGCAGAGGGAGGCAGGGCCGGGGCTTTTCCATTCTTTCTGTTGTTTGTTCTTGGTAGGTGGTTAAAAGTGCACTCAGGTCCCTATGGAGTTCTGTCCTGCACCCAAAGTTTAGAGCCTGTTGTGAGGACAGAGAAGAAACATTTAATTGCAAGTAATAAAAATTAAAAGCCCTTGGATGTGAAGTGTATCACAGATAAAATATGCTTTAAGACATGCGATCCCAGTACTTACGGAAGTTATTAGAACACAGATTGTGCTGCTGCCAAGAATATTAGATCCAGATTTCTTTTTTTTCTACTGCCTTTGAGAATATTTAGAGCATTGCTCTTGAAAAGCTTCAAAGTCTGGATGAAGATTCAAATAACTTAGGAAACTGGATATAGAGAATTAGGGTTGGTTCAGAATTGTTTCTGACCAGAATTGGATGGGGTTTCTGTAAGTCTTACATCTTTGGGAAATGAATTCTTTTATACCTTTTACATAAGGTTACGGTTAATGATAACCAGACTTATAGTCTATAGATCGCTGATGTGCTGTTAGCTCAAACAAATTATTTAATACTTGGTATTTCTTCAATTGACTTTTTTAATGAGTTTTTAAAATTATTTTCCATTCTGTCCTGCTATTATTGTTATTATTGTTATTGAAGGTTATGGTTTCTTTTAATAAGAATATATTCTTTGTCCGCTCACAGCATTTGTGACTCAAGGACGTGCCTTACAGCTCTTTGCATCTTAAGACACAAAAAAAAGAGTTTCAAATATTTCAGCTATGGTAAACAGGTACTGTAGCCTCAGTGTCTGGTTTATTTCCCCACTCTGATAAAGTCATGGGAAGAATTTACATGCTGAAGTTATCTGCCCGTGTTTCCTTTCGGTCAAATCCCGTGGATTAAACTTGTGCAAGCCTTCTCTCCTAACTTCACACTGATGGATGATATCAGGAATCATCCTAAATTATGTGTTTTCTTGTTTCTACAGAAGCATTGGCTTTAAGTATAGGCTTCATGAGAGTATTTTTAAAAGCTTTGCCTGGGTTTGGTTGTTTTATCGTTACACATACTCTAATACCTGAAAAAACACCAGGGTGGTGTATGACTGGTGTATGACTTTTTATGCTTGTTTATAAGCTTTGCTTGGTTGTTTCATCTCGTAAAACATGAGAAATAGCTGAGCATGGCTTTGACCTTGAGGACTTTATGTAAGAGGGCAACATATATGTGCAGGAAACATGCTAAATTAATGTATTCATAAAGTTGGTGAGGAAAATGGTGCTGCTGCCTACCCAGTTTGAGGGGTCAAAACTTAATTCTAAACTGGTTTCCTTTTATGCATTTCCTTGATGCAAGGGCTGCAAGTACATGTATGGAAAAATAAACATCTGTATGGGGGAAGTGACCTGAATTTAAGAGTGGGTATAATAAGAGTGTGAATAGGTGGTTGGGGTTTTTTTTTCCCTCCCTCTTTATGAACTTAAAAAACCAAATATGAGTCATGTTGGGGGTGCTACAGGACTTTCTGATCAAGTCAGTGGAATACTAAGCCCAAATGTCATGCTCGGAATTTTAAAAGTTAAACTGAATTACATTAACGTTAAACCTTGGAGGAGCTGCTGGAGCAGGTTGGGTGCTCAGCAGGAAAACCCAACTGAATCTCAGCCAACTTGACCACAGGCAGTAATAAAAAGACGTTCTCTGACAAGAACTCTGTAAAATCATGGACTCCTGCAGAATAAATATCTTTCTGATGATAATGTGACTCTTCTGTTTACCATTCCAGTTCAAACACTGACTCGTGTAATATCTCTTATTCTGTGAGGTTTTGCGAAACCCTTAGGGTGTGTTTGAACAAGGCCAGCTCCAGAAAATATTGTGGGCTGATCTGTTCTTTCTCATAGGCTTGGACAGGAGCACTTTGGTCATCTCTAGGATTCGTGGAACTAAACTAAGTGCTCTTCAATTTCTTTCTGTTTTTTAAACTGAGTCGTGCTTTGAAATGGTTGGGCAGGGGAGGGAACTGCATGCCCTCGAGGAAAACCTCAGGGCAAAGGTGAGATCACAGATACATAACATTAAACAGTGACTTTGAGAAAGAAACACACTGGGCTTAAAACAAACTGCTTTTAACCTGGTGTGCCAGTTTGGCCAAA
>VZTD01005404.1:445966-619741 GCA_013397725.1 Rhagologus leucostigma | reverse complement strand
CCGAATTTGGCCGGCTCAAGTATGTGCATGTCACGGTGGACACCTGCTCCTCTGCCATGTGGGCTTCTGCTCACACTGGAGAAAAGGGCCGCGATGTCATTGCCCACTGGAGGCAGGCCTTTGCCGTTCTAGGCATACCTTCTGCTGCAACAATGGTCCTGCATACACCTCGAAGAAGGTGAGGCAGTTCCTGCAGCTGTGGGGCGTGTCACACAAGTTTGGTATTCCTCATTCTCCGACTGGTCAAGCTATTGTAGAACGTGCTCATGGTACTCTGAAGCGGGTTCTTCATAAACAAAAACGGGGAATGCAGGGTGAAACCCCGCACAGTTGGTTGGCAAAAGCTTTGTATACCATCAATCACCTTACGGTACCGCAGAATTCTAATAATCCTGTCATTTTGAACCATCCCCTCTCATTACAGGCTTCGGAAGAGACACAGCTGCCTCGAGAGAAGGTTCGGGTGCGGAATTGAGTCACCTAACAGTGGGAAGGTCCCTATGACCTTATTGCTTCAGGGCGCGGGTATGCTTGTGTATCCACAGATACTGGGGTGTGCTGGGTACCTGCAAAGTGTGTTCGTCCTGACCTGCGACCGCAGAGGCAAAATCCGGCCGACAGGCAAGGTGGAGACTGTGACCAAAATGAAAGTCATCAAATGGATGGATCATCAAGTGATGACTCAGATGCAGATGATTTGGGTGATCACTCTGATGCTCCTTCCACAAGCAGAGATTGAACATTGTTCTTTTTCTTTTTTAAATGGAAAAAGGGTGAGATATCGCCCTGAGTTTTGCAGTCTTTTGATGTTTTCGTTTCTGTGATGGAGTTCTCACATACTTTCTGTAAACACAGTTGTATTCTCACATACTTTCTGTAAACATAGTTGTGTTTAGCTAACTGTCCTTTTTTGTTTTCATTCCTTCTCCTGAGGCGGAGAAAGAATGATGGTCTTTTCGTTTGACCACTGTGGTTGGAGAGGTGGTAACCTCATCCTCCAATCCACGGTCATTCCTAGGAACCTATATATATGTTGTAAAATAAACAATGGGGCCTTTTGTGGCTTCTCTCTTCTGCCTGACCAAGCTGGGTCTGTGTGGTTCCTTTCGTGTCCGAGTACGACAATCGCCCAGGCCTACATCTTGAAAGGTCTTGAATATCTTCACAGATCAATGCTTCACAACCTCTCATGGCAATCTGGCCCTGGTTGAGACCACAGTCACAGATGAATTTTCATGTGTTTTGGTTTGTGGCCATTGATACTGTCCTGTCATGGAGCACCACTGAGAAGAGGCTGTCTCTCTTCTGCTCCCTTCAGCCATTTATACACATCAAGAACCCTTCTCCGCGCAGAACAGGACCAGCTTGTTCAGCCTCTCCTTGTATGCCAGATGCCTTGATCCCTTCATCATCTTCCCTTCGCTGGAATGAAGAGCAACTCCCACTCCACCTTCCCAGTCTGTCCCGACTAAAAAGCCAGTATACATACACTGCATGATGGACAACAGCAATTTCACCACATTTCTGTGATCGTGAATGAATGTAGCTGTACGTGGACCCCTGAACTCCTACTGGTTCATATATTGTGCACACTAATGTACTTAATGGAAAGACCTTTGACATGCTGGGTTCTCAGAGAAGGTGTGAGAGACTTTTCCAGAGGCATTTCCTGATCTGTATGTCTACACCTGGCCTGGGGGGCATATCTGCCCTGTTGGATTGGTTTTGAGGCCTCTCCTGTCCATTCACCCTGCACCCTTGTCTTGCCAACTCAGACCACAGATTTCTTGACAGGACAAAGGGCAATAGCTTCAAACTGACAGAAGGCAGGTTTAGATTAGATATCAGGAAGAAATTCTTCATTGTGAGGGTAGGGAGGAACTGGAACAGGTTGCCCAGAGAAGCTATAGGTGCCCCATCCCTGGCAGAATTCCAAGGCAAGGTTGGACACGGCTTTGAGCAACCTGGTCTGGTGGAAGGTGTCCCTCTGAAGGTCCCCTCCAAATCAAACTATTCTGTGATTCTTTACTTGAGGAATCACTTTTGTGGGTCACCATCACCTCCCTCTCCCATTTATTTTTAGTTTAATGCTCTCCTCAACAGGTTGGACAGCCTTCTGGGAAAGAAGATTTTTCCCCATTTGGTGAGGTGGATCTTTTCCTAGCAGTCCTCCATCCTCAGAAAGTAACCTCCAACTGTAAAAACCAAGTCCCTGCTGTCAGAAAGAGCAACTGGTTGTTGTCCTTCCAGATCTGCCCACTCCTCTGTAGGCAGGATGGAGAAGAAAATGACCTGTGCACCCTGTCTGCTACCTATTTGGTCATGGAAGAAGAAGAACTTGCAGTGTCACCAGAGGAGATCCAATGCGCCTGTTACAGTAGTTAAGCATTATAGACCAACAGCTGAGAGACTGTCACAGTTTGTCCTAATTGTGGTAGCCAGGCTTATATACACAGGGTAAAAATAAAGATTCATAGCTATGCAAACTGTTCTTAATTCTCCATATGACATACTCCAACCATATAATCAACTGTTTCATCCCAGGGAAACGGACAAGAGCAGCTGGACAATGGGAACATTTTAAGTCACTTTGAGAGATTATCTGACCATTCCTTAAGTTAGGCAGCTCAAGCAGATAGTCGGAACATGCAGAACATAGCCTGAAGTAGAAATGTACAAGTAACAAAAAAACCAAAACCAACAAAATTTTTTCCCCATTAACTCCATGCAGTTAATAATGACTGTGATTTTTGCTTAGAAATAGAAAAAGCCCCCAGACACCAGACAGAAGCACTGCTGTTTTCTCCAAGCTAGAAAGGTGAGGGATTTTTTTGCTATATTTGAAATCATCAAAGTATTAAGAAGCTTCTTAAAAATACTTAAAATAAGCTTTTAACCCCAGCATACTTTCTGTTGGTTTGCAGTACCTTCCATAGGCGCAGGGCTGGCAGTGTGAAGGGGCAGCACTTCCATGCTGCTCCCCACCACACAGATCCAGCACAGGTGACAAGGAGCAGCAGGGAGTGGTGACAGAAACACAGCAGTGGTTGATACCTCTCCCACAGAGGATATGATAAAGATTATGGAAAAAAAGCAGGAGAAGAAAAAAAAATCTCAGCCTAGTAAGATTCTCTCAGTTCTAATCTTGTGTGTTTAGGTGATCATAGTTTAATACGACAACAGCAGTTGTGCTAAAAATAAATTATTTTGTGAGGTCAGATACTCAGGAGTATGATTATAATGAAGTGTTAAGAGCCTTAGAGAAAGCAGCTGGGTGTACTTCAGGCAAAAATGCTACCGCAAAATTCAGAAGATGGCATTAAGAATGCCATCTTAGTTATTTTTTCCTCACTTAATACTGGCAAGAAATATTCATAATGTGATTTTTATACCTGCCACATGACTCAGTGACAGAAATTAATTTGTTTTAGTTCAGTTCAGAACCATCCACTAAATCTACATCTACAGTGTCACTTACACCAATGTTTAATGCAAGAGTTCCTATCTTTCAGAAATACAACTAATCTTGATCAAAATGTAGAAAAGATAGGGAATCCAGTGTTTCTCTTGGAAATTTGCATTAGTGTTGGACTAAAACCACAATGATCATCAATCCTACACACAGTCCAACTGAATCTATGGAGGCATAGTATGCTGCTTCACCTCTCTGTTGGGTTTTCCAGTAGACTTACCTCCTACTAGGAAATACACTTGGGCTTCCCCCTTGCCCCAAACACATTGCACCTTGAATTCAAGAAAGGAATTGCATTTGTAACTCATTAGGAGTTGTAATAAATGGCAAAAAAAGCCATACTTGCACTCAAACAAGAAACACAGGTTCATGTCATAACAGAGGTACCCAGATCCTTGTTTGGCAGGTGAACTACTCCACGAGGAAATAAGTTTCCAGCTACTTCAAAAACACCCTGATGCCCAAGAGGAAAAAGCAAATGATACCTTATCTGTAGAGATGGTCAAACAAGGATGAGTTAAGGCTGGTCTATCTGCCATACCCAGACAGAAACTCAGTGATCACTAATCAGTGACCTGCAGAAGAAGTGTGGTCCCTAGCACCTGAACCGATGAGACAGTTGACAATTGTTTTCTGATCAAGATATTACAACAGAAACCAGCTCTTCTGAGCTGCTTTGCATGGTCTCAAATTAAAATATGTTCCATAGGCATCAAACAAGTACAAAGCATATATAACTTTTAACTATGCTTATCTAATGTTAATCAGGTAAGAGAAGTTCATATTATCTTTGTGTCTTATCATTAGCCTTATGATTTCTAAAGTTAGATGATATTTCTAAGATAAGTAGTCAATAATTTCACTGAGACACACAAGGAACCTCTGAAGACTTGGGAGCAGAAGCCAGATCATGTGAATGCTGAAGCATTCTCTAGCCACCAGGAAACGCTGCTTAATTAATTTAGATAAAATTTACACTCTGCATAGGAAAACATAAGTATTTAAATGACTTCTATTCTAATGATACTGTGCTAATGACCTGAGCTAAGGACTCCTGATATTACTGAAGACTCGTGAGTTAATTAGAAAATCACAATAAATCTGCAGATGACTTCACTGAAGGCAGATACTCAACATGATAATAACCAAACTCATATCATTAAAAACAGGGGCCCAACCTCCTTCTGATATACATAAAGAAAAAACAGTCACTAATGGCACAGATGTTAAACTTTTGGGATCAACATGGGTGCTTGACATAGGCTGTATTAGCTTGGTCTGATGCACTCTCAGCAAGAGTAGAGTTTTAGGAGCAGCATTTGGTATTCTCAACTCAGAGTCCATCACTAGCTTCATTAGTTTGTTAGAAAAGTTACATGACCAGATAATCTTCCCAGGCAGGTGGTATTTCAGAGAGAAATTAAGTGTATTGCACTCACAAGAGAAATTTCTCCTTTCACCAGGGATTTCAGGTACTTAAAAAATCTTCAGGTTGAGAAGCTTTAAGCATTTCAGCCATCAGGAAACAATGGGCTGTGTTTTAAGTATTGCATCTTTTAAAATTTTCCATGAATGTAACCACATTTCATATCAGGGAATACCTCTACCATCCCTCCCTTAATTTTAGATGATCCTTGGAAGCATAACAGTCTTAGTGACATAGACAGGTAACAACAATGTTGGGATCAGAGCTATACGGGTTCTAAAAATTGCAGTTGCTAGACATTAAGGGATCACTCAGGCTGGGATTTCCAAACTCCTGCTTAACACAGGGTCAGCCATGAGGTCAGATCAGGTTCCTCAGAGCTTTACTCAGGCAGGTCCTGGAAAGTTCCTATAGCAATGGTACTTTCCTGGGCAACCTCTCCCACTGCTTAACAATTCTCACGGCAAAAAAGGTTTTCCAGTCTGAACCTCTTTTGTTTCAAATGAAGCTTGTTGCCTCTTCCACCACACACCACTCATGCAATGTAGTTCCATCTTCTTGTTAACCTCTTTATAGGGTGTTCCAGTTGCTAGAAGTCTTCTGTTCTCCAGGATCTTTCAAGCCCACTTCCCTCAGCTTCTCCTCAAGGACTGGTTGATGAGGAAGCCTCAATCATCTTGGTAGCCCTTCACTGAACTTGCTGAAGTCAATCAACAACTTTCTTGAACTGGAGTGCCCCAAACTGGACATTATTCCAGATGCATTCGCAAGCGCTGAGGAGTGGAGATAACCACTTCCCTCAATCCACTGTCCGTGCTTCTGCTTACCTCGCTGCCTTCTAAGACCTCTAGGCCCAATTCAGACAGAATTGCTTTCAGACAATCAATTCCCACTCTGTATCATCACAACAGGTTATTTCTCCCCAAGAGCAGGATTCTTTGGTTTTTAATTTCATGGGGTTCCTATCAGCTCATTTATCCAACCCACTTAGACTGCTTTGAGTGACAGATCCAGAGTGTCAAATTGTCCCACACACCTGACGTAACCCAAAAGCTTGATGGGGGTGCACTATCATCTCCTGTACATGACCAGAAGAGATGTTAAACAGGACCTTGCATCGTGGTAGCCCACTTATTACTGACCTCCATTAATCACTGTCCTTAGAGACCAATTATCTAATCTGTTTTGGCTTTTCACCTGCCCATTCAGTTATCCATTCAGATCATAAAGTAGTAGACCACATGCTGCTTTTGGGATACGAAAACTAGTACAAATATCGAATTCATAAGGCTCAGCAGTACCTCACGCAAAATTCTTTATCTGCCTGGATGCTAGAAAATTTGCGCAGCATAGAATACAACTTCAACTTTTAATATGTACTTCTGAAAATCCAAACCATTTTAATATTATTAATAAATGCCAGTTATTAGTAATTTTTTGCTATATTATATCCCAACTACATGCATTTAATTAAATGATGGCATTAGATGAGGAGAAGAAAATAAGAAAAGGCTAATATTAAGCTCAATGTTAATTCAATGATGAATTGTGAAATACAGTAAAATGTAATACATTCTGAACCTGTTAACAAACTGGAATAATTTTAATCTTTAACTTCAACATGTGAAATAAAAAATCCAACATAAGGACTTAGCCATACAAAATAATTTTCAAAGAATTTGCCTTTTCCTGAACAATAAGCCTCTCTGCTCTCACACAAAACAGATCCTATAGATAGTGCATGTTCTATTGTATTTTTACATGACATTTCAACAAAACCAGACACACTTACTGGACAGCCAGAATAAAATTAAATTGCAGGTGGGAAAATTGTCCATCGAACATCGTGAAGGGAGACATTTTGAAAAAGATATCGTATTTAAACGCAGTTTAAAAATTTCACCTAGTTAAAAAAAGAAAAGGACATGTATGCCCTTGAAGTAGAGAAGACTTACTGTATCATGTTGCCTGTTATCTTTTCCTGATACGATCAAGAAGTAGTTCCATGCCAGCAGCAACAACAAAGCCAGTGGTATCATGTAGAGCTCAAAGTTCCAGACCACAAAAAGAAAAAGCTAGAAGACAGAGCAGGAAAAAAAGTGATTGAAATCAGCATTACATTAAATTCTTGTGCAAAGCTAAGACCAATAAATTAAAACAATTCTAAAGAAACCCACATCTACTTAAACAGCAGCGTTGTTCACCCACTTTGCTGACTCACACTTACCTGCACGATACAACTGCTACACTTCCCAATCCTTCCTACCTTAATTCTTGGAAAAGAAAAATTGATGTACTATCATCTAGGAGGAATATTAATTGCTCTCTCATAAAATAATGCTTATATGGACAATGCAAAACAGCATAAAAATAAGATTACATCTTAAGAAAGGTTAGCTGCTTTCATGAATCATAGAATCACGGAATGGCTTGGGTTGGAAGAGACCTTAAAGGCCACCTAGATCCACCCCCTCCCCTGGCACAAGCAGGGACACCTTTCAGTAGACCAGACTGCTCAGAGCCTCATCCAACCTGGCCTTGAACACTTCCAGGGATGTGGCATTCACAACTTCTCTGGGCAACCTGTTCCAGCATCACCACCCTCAACAATAAGGAATCTCTTCCTGTTATCTAATTTAAACCTCTCCTCTTTCAGTTTAAAGCCATTATCCCTTGTTGTATCACTACATACCCTTGTAAAAAGTCCCTCTCCATTTTTCTTGTAGGTCACAGGGATGTGATTAATTTAAAGAAGACCTCAACGTGTTAGTGAGTCTGGTTTTAGCTTTGAAACAACCCTGTAGCAGTGGAAAGGTGGCACAAGAGTTGAATAAAGATTAATTTGCTATTTAGAAAAAAGAACATGGTCATTTTATAGTAATGTCATACAAACAAGCAGAAGCAGCAATCAGAAATCTTTTGCATGGAAAACTAGCAAAAGATCACAGTAAAAGCTAAAATCATATGATTATTTTAATGAAAGTATAGTAAAATAGAATTGACCACAGACTCATCAAAAATGGAATTAAAAAGAATGCTGAGAAGCCCCCTAAATCTACCACCTTGAAAACTTTGATTTGTTGCAGTGTTTGCTCAAAACAGCTCAAGTGCTCTGTGACTAGGGACTGCCAGAAGCCTGGGTGGGTTACATCTTCTAGAGATGTGTGCCTAAATAACTGGGGCAGCTGTTCAGCATGGGATCCACTTGGGGATCACACCCCTGGAGAAACCCATCCTCACTGCCATCTCCATACAGCACAGTCTAGACATTGTTCCCTACTGATGCTGCTACAAAATTAATGGTTTACAGGAAAGAACTAAAATTAATTGGACTTGGATGGGGTCAAACTAAAACCATTTTTACCTCCAATTTTCCCTATGAATGAACCCCCCTTTTTATTTAAGACAGCTGTAGCCACAACTTGCGTTCGTTTTCTTCAACAAACAACAAAACAGTGAAATACAACAACAAAAACAAAAAAAGTGAAAGCAAATCACATTAGGTACCACAGCTGGATAAACATCCAGAAATCTTGATAAGCCTTTTCATCCAAATAGCTAAGCTTTTGAATATTTTTACTTCTAATACCTACTAAAAGGAATGAAGGTGTTGTGCTACAGAACTTGCAAACCTAGAGCAATGCCAATATCTAGGTAAACCAGAACAGAGCTCATTTTCCCAAATTGGTCACCAAGATATGTATAAAGATGAGTAAGAATAAAATGCAGATTTTAATAGTCTTCTGCTAGATTTTTGTTCGGAGTTAAAACAAAATTCTCTAATCAAATCAAGCTACCATACAGAAAGAAAAAAAAAAGAAAATCTACATCTCAGGTAATCTCTCTCAAGATCAGCTAACTTACCTCACCCCTGCACTTTCTACCACTGTTTACTATGTATATGCAAGTCTTATGAAACTACATGACAAACACGATAAATACTGAAAGAACTGAAAAAGCAGTGTGTGTTAGACAAAAACCAGGATACTGGCACTTCTATCAGCTTTTTATTTGAAAGAAAAATGCTTTTTTAAGGTTGTTTAGTTTAAAAGGAAATCTGTTAGACATGGTAATGCATAAGAAGCTGTGCTGGTTTCAGCTAGGCTAAACCAATTAATTTCTACCTAGTAGCTGTTTTGGATTCAGAATAAGAATGGAATTGATAACACACTGAAGTTTTGATTTTTTGCTAAGTTGTGTTTATCCAAAGTCAAGGATCCTTTTCTTCCTTGTCTCATGCTCTGCCAGTGGAAGGTATTCAAAATAACCTGGGAGGGAGCACAGCTGGGACAGATGACTCAAACAGACCAAAGGGGTATTACCACTCCATAGAACGTCATGCCCAGGATATAAACTGGGGGGAGTTACCCAGAAGAGCAGGTGGTCTGGGATCAGGAAGAGAGGTGTGGCAAGGGTCAGCAGGTGGTGAGAAATTGCATTGCACATCACTTGTTTTGTTAGGGTTTTTTTTTTCATTTTTATTACCATTATTTTTATTTACCATTATTATTGCATTTCACTTTATTTTCAATTGCTAAACTGTTCTTACATCAAAATAAAAGTTTTACTTCAATTCTCCTTATTCCACCAGGATGTGGGGGAAGAAAGGCGTGGGTTTGAGCGAGTGGCTGTGTGGTGTTTCATCTCCAGCTGGGCTTAAAACCACAACAGAAGCAAACAACAACTCATAGCACTCAAGAACTGTTCTGTGAGCTTGCTGTCTGTAATAGAGTGGTAAATTAGATGTAATCAACATACAACAAATATTGTGTCTCAAAAGAAAGGCAAAAAATCCGTGCATGTTTTAACCCCAGAAATGCCCTGAGTCAATGGATGTACGCTGAAAGGTGCTCCGGAAGCCAGCAAACGGCACCAAGTATCAGAAAAGTAAGTACTGGAAATGACGTGTTGAGAAAAGGCAACACATATAGTCTTTCTTAGGGCCTCAGCTGACCTTTGGTTAGAGAGAGGTTAAGAAAATCAGGTACTATTCAAACAATCCCCGGCCCCAGACGAAAAAGGCCAACAATCTACACAGAGTCTCAGGAGACATGGACCTGACTGGAGTCTAAGGAACACGGTCATAATGTACTCTGTAATCCAGAATATCAATGAATTCTCATCCAAACAGTTCTCACTTAAAGTTTCTAAATGCCAAATGACCTTCAAGGGCATTAATTCCTTACAGTACTGGACTCGGAGGGCCAGTAAAACATTATATTAAGATATTACCTCTTTAGTACTTCTATGACATACCATTCAAAAGTGTGGATATTACACCTGACATCTCCTGAAGATGATTTTGCTGACCTGCCACCTTAATTTCCATCTAGTCTGGCTGAATTTTAACCAGCTCCTCCTTTCAGGCAACTGTCTTAGCCAGGCACTACAAAAACAGTGCAAGACAAATAAGATGTGTGCTGTATGAGACCAACATAGTGATGGCACTGTGACCTAAATGGCCTCATTATTCTTCCCAGACAAAAAACGCACTCATGAAATCCACACGGGAGAAAACAAGCAGATTTCCAGTATCAGACAAAACTTTTAAGTAAACATGAGCAAATCCAAAATCTGGTGCAGAACAGCAAGAAAACTCCAGGACTCAGTTCTTATGCATAAAAGGCCTGATTGTTGAACTGAAAGAGAAGAAGGGAAGTGGTAAGTACAAACCTTCATGAAAGGTGGGAAAGTAAACCAACATATCCATCCATTAAGTAAGTATAGACCAAAAAATCCCCAAACCAAACCACCAGAAAAGCTAAAGAATAAGTATAAAAGAACAGTTCTGGGAGTTGCCCATGTCTGTAAAGCATCTAGTGGACTGTATCTGGCATGATACCTTCCAAGAAAATAATGGCTGTCTGTGTTAAAAAAAGGATGCTCATGACTACCGAAACAAGCTAACTATTTTAGGAGATGAGTGGGAGTCTCAAAGGTTACAGTTTAATACAACTGCCATTTCCTATACAGAAGAATAT
Organism: Rhagologus leucostigma; assembly: GCA_013397725.1. Classification (NCBI taxonomy): domain Eukaryota; kingdom Metazoa; phylum Chordata; class Aves; order Passeriformes; genus Rhagologus; species Rhagologus leucostigma. Next base: position 608,862 of record VZTD01005404.1, on the reverse strand, counting down.
AAGGAAGGACTTTTTTCTTCTCTCCCATGAGATCAAAGTTTTCAGAGTCACAGGCATGAACTGGCCATTTACAACATCACGTCAGTTTATACTCTTAGTGAGAGACATACATTAAATGATCATTCAGAGAGACACATGACACTATCCCTAGTGTACAACACTTCAAAAAATAATTTAAGTTAGGATATTGAATATCCTATTCTTTTGCAAACTACAGTATATTTTAAAAAGAAATCTCATCCAAAATGATTAACACTTCCTACTGTTCAGAAAAAAAGCCTGCCCTTTCAGACTAGCAGCTGTGGATCATTAGCTTTCCAGTGATGAGATGTGTTTGATGAGTATTTTTCTTTCTAATTAAGAGATGAGATTCTCTATTTGACTATCTTCTGACAGAAGTGAAGAGAAAGATTTCTGCCTATGTGGAAAGGCCATATTCTACAGAACAATTCTTTCAGATTTCTTTTTATCTACCTCCACCCAACCTCTTTTCATTGTTAACAAAATCCTGTTTGCACCCGCAGACTTCACAGTATTAACCCCTGTGTTTCTCAACTCTTCTCCTTTTTTCCTTTTGCTTCTGTTTTGACCGCTAGCAGAGAAGAGCATGTTAAAAAAAAAGGATCATCCCACACAGAGGACACTGACCTCATCCTCAGGTACAGGAGAGACCAGAGGACATGATGAAGGAAGGCTGCAAGAACTGCTATTTGAAAGCTTTATGGCAAAACTAGAAATGGTTCATTCCACAGAAATGCCTGAGTTCAGTGGACCAGATATTTGCACTGGTAGCACCCAGAGCCATGAGCTGTAATGTGCTGGGAGTAAGGCAAAACACAGACATCCTCACTGCCGTTGTCTCACACAGGGCACAACACTCATGCTGCAGTCTCCTTCTCAAATTGTGGCTCTCCCTGATCATTTTCACAGAATATCTTTACAGCCTCGTTTACATATTATCTATATCCTTGCCCTGTATTTATTACCAATCTCTTGATTACCCTGGAAACACAAAAGTTGGTTGCGCAGCATTTTGGCACAAACAGACAATGTCTACAGCTCCAAATACTGCGCTCCAATCACAGGATCTTCCATTTACCATTTAAGCTTAAAAGGACAATTTTATTACCTGAGGCTTTGTGTCTTGATGTATTCTCACAAGACTAGACAGAATGAGAGAGAACCTTCTTGATACAGACTGTGTACCAAGCACTGCAGGTTTAAACTCCGTTATGGTGTTTTGTACTACGAAACACTTGCAACTACTTTGTACTGTACTTTGGAGAGATAACAGCTTCCTCCATTATGAAAGAAGTCAGTTAGTTCTAGCAATCACCGCTCCTCTGCCCTTGTACACTACTTTTATAAAAAATTAGAAAGGAAGCATTTCTTTTAGCTGCCTCAGATCTCAAATACACTAGCATTAATGTAAACACTTACAGGAATCCACTCCAAATGCAGTGCCTTCATTCAGGTAAGTCTGGAAGAAAAATGCCTTTTAAACATACTCTAAAGCATACTCCAGCAGTTTTTCTTATCAGTCTTGCAATTTTAGTTCCAATTACCTGAGTGCTAGGAGAAGGTGCGGTATGAAACATTTGAGTCTGAAACACATTATCTGTTACTGTTTTTCTGTACACATAAAAAAACTAATTTGAAAATAGTAAAAGCATGGAATGTGCAAAAAAAAAATGCCAAAAAAACCCCCATACAGTTTCCACTTGTTTTATTTTGACAGATTTTCAGTTCAACCTTGGATTAGTGTTGGTTCTCTTTTTTAAATGCCTGAGGTCTTGGGAGTCTGAGAAACGTAGAATAATTAGTATTTTTGATTCTCTAAGAACCTTTCCTTTATCTCAGAAACAAACATGGAATTGTTTGAATTTTCTCTCTCTTTGCTGGAACTGGAAGAACTGAGTTCAGTGCAATTTAGATCTTTATTAGCATTCTTTCTATTTATTCCACGTAGAAAAATGAGGTATGTCCATGAAAAATAAAACAATAACTTAACAGAATGGATGAAGTATTAATTAATGCCAGTCCCAATGTGGCTTTTGATGTATTTTGATGTATTGAAAGACATGTATTAGCACTCGTTAGAGCACTTGGGTCCCATATTTAGAACATACCAAAAGAAAATTTAATTAAATGATGGCATTAGATGAGGAGAAGAAAATAAGAAAAGGCTAATGTTAAGCTTATTGCATATTAATGATGAATTGTGAAATACAGTAAAATGTGATATATTCTGAAACTGTTAAAAAACTGGAATCATTTTATTCTTTAACTTCAATACTTGAAATAAAAAATGCAACATAAGGACTTACTAGGTAGGACATTTATGGTCACAGGTTTTCCATGTTGTTAATCTGTAGAACAAACCCAAGGTTCTATTTCATCTCACTCTTTTTGTCTATGTGCAGTGTACCCACTCATTACTAAAGCAACAGTTCTGACAACTGGAGGTGACTCACTTGATCTGCATCAAACCGCCCAGTTTGTGAAACACACCTATACCCAGAACAATCTTTATGATGATACTACTATCCAATCACACCATAATGTGCGTTGCATCTCTACAAGATTGTCAGCACCAAAAAAATGTTCTATGTAAAATCCTGAAAATTTTTATTTAATTATTTGCTTTTTTTCCTTACAACTTCTAACAGATGTTTCAAAATAATTTTCCGGAAGTACCATGATCTTTACTTTGACAATGGTCAACAACTTCAAGAATGTAGACCTTCAAGAATGCAAACCTCAGAGCATGAATGCAGTGCCACTTTAAACAGCACATGGATTAGAGATATAAAATTTGTACTGCTGTAACCAGTTGCTATTGTAACCAATAACAAAAGTTACGTGGAAATAAAAATTACACCCCCCAAAAATATTTTAAAAATGTGGAATCTCTTGGGTCATTCTTTTCCCCTTCACTTAAAAGTTTCTGAGCTGCATTATTACAGCTGTGTAGTTAGTATCCAGGATAAAATTAAAGGGCAAAATATAGTTCACTGAGGTAATTCCCATATATGCAGTCTCTTGCCATTCTCAGGCCATTTCAAGATGGATTTGTTCTGTCAGACTGCTAAAATGCTGACAAACTATGAGAAATTGGTAGTACTTTTCCTATGAGCAATGACACCTGGCATCAAGTTAAAAATTACCAACTAGGGTACATCAGATCAAAGGCACGTCTGAGAACGGGGCTACTAGGGTCATTGAACCTTCATCCCATCTTAATACCACATTTTCTGAACAATACCCAACTGCTCACTGAATGGCCCATGTCTTTGTGTAAGTGACATTACCTAGAAAACTGCTCTACACATTATTTTCCAAGTAAAATGTGCTTTTAATGTCCCCAGATTGATTTTCACAGAATCGTAGAATGGTTAAGTCCGGAAGGGACTACACTGGGTCATCTGGTCTAAACTCCCTGCTCAACCAGGGTCATCCCAGAGCACATTGCACAGAATTGTGTCCAGATGGATCCTGAATACCTCCAGTGAGAGAGAGAGAATCACTTCAGAAGAAAAATATTGGTGTTGACTTTGTGAGAAGTGTAAAATTAACAGCATGGATCATGCTAGATAACTACAGCTATTTATGCACATTGGATTGGTGAGCCTAAGAGCTCCGCACAGTTTTTAATTGTGTTGTGCTGAAAAAGATCACATACAAGCAGGGATCTACATATTCACATCTACCTTCCTTCATTTTCTAGGCATTTTATCACTTTACCTGGGCATCAATTTTCTGTCATCTATGTCCTGCAGTTCAATTTGAAAAATGTAATTTCTTCAGACAATCCAGGAACAAAATGTTATCATTGCCCCCTTCCTTTCTTACAGCCTGATGAGGAACTGATGGGCTTTGAACCTGCCTCCTGTTCCTCCCAAATGCCTGAAGACGGTAAAATTAAATTGTCCATCAAAAGTTATTAAACTGGGTATAGAGAAAAAACATTTGGTGCCTTCTTCAGCTTAATTAGAATGACTTCACTGTACGTCTACTGTAGTCCAAACAACACACATACTACCCAGACACCGGTATGAAGTTGTTACAAATACTGTTCTATGTACACCACATACTGCATCAGATTAACTTCTTCTCAATCTGCTCCCTCCCTTATCTTCTATCCAGTTTTGCAGATGAAGGAAAATTACTTGCCATTTTAAGAAAACACTATAAAAAGTTTAATAGGGTAGAAATAGTCACCAATACCTAAATACTGGAAAATACAAGACTTTCAGACTTACTTTTTCCAAAGCAAAGTAGAAAATACTTTTTTTCAATGAAAAGTAAGTCACTTATTTTAAAAATCCTGACTATGAACTACATATACCTCACAAATGTTTAAACTGTGCCCATATTCACTGGCATGACAGAAAACTGAAAAAAGCCCTCCTCACTACTCATTCATTAATAACCACCCCCAAAATAAAAGGACCACTAAGATATGAGGAAGTGAAACCTTTGATAAAGTAAGTCCTTTGGTTGTAGGAAAACTTACACTTTACCAACTGGCAGAATGAAGGGGACAGCAATAAAATTTAAACTGTATGAATGAAGACTAAAACCATGTGGCTAAAGGCGTACAGGTAGACTGTCATTCTCAGTGATAAAATGCAAAAATACTGATTTTTGGTTTGATAACCACCCATATGTCTGGAACAAACAGAAACTTTGGCTCCTCTATGGACAGATACTTCCATAAGCTGTTCTGAAGTCTCATTTCACACACTGGAACTGTAATGCCCTTATTATATTGAAGAAACTCTGTTTTAAATTTTTACTTAGGACTAAACACTACAATTCTGTTTCCACCTCTATTTGGAAATAGGTGCATCAACACACTGGATTCTCTGATGTCCTGGGGATGTCAACTGCTCATGCAGAGAAATTCATTGCTGAGTCTGTCCCTTCACTCGGAGGTGGAATTAAAGTTGAATCAAGCAATCTTTCTGCTGCTTCTGTTTTTGCACCTGTTCTTAAAAAAAATCTGGTATGTTTTGGGGTTTTGGTTTTTTGCAAAAGACAGAGCGACCAAGGAATAGGTGAAATAATCACCAAGGGACAGGGCCATCGCTCGTCAGAAGGATAAGAACACCCATTCATTAGAGCATTAATACATGAAGCCATTCACATTTCCCCAATGTTTTCTTTAAAATCTTTTTTACATATTAGGAATGGTTTTAGAAGGTGCCACTTGCCATCAGCTGTCATTTGGTATCAACCAACTAGGTCTAATTATTAAATTACTTCAACTTTTCAAGACCATCAGTCAACCTCAGTGAGCTCCCCAGGCTTATTTTCATACTCGTGATTTATGACCTGTTTCATTATGCTGTTCTACGATGTCTGGAGTATTGGTTGAGTGTAACTGTAAAACAGCAAATAAATAAAAAGCCTTGGATTTGTTGCTCTATCGCTGACCAGCTCTCAAGTACATAACCTGCAATTTGTTCTCACACAGTGTAGGAAAATGTTTTTCTACCTTTTAATGTACTTATTTGTAAATAAAGTTGAATTAATAAATTCATTTCAATAACTAATTTCAACTAGCTTGCCATTCTTTGTAACTTGATCTCTCAGTCTATCTTGTAATTGAACAAAAATTCTCCTTCACTGATCTCAAGTGAAGAGAGATCAAAACCCTCCAAAACTTCAGTTCTGAGAGTTTGCAGACCTATGTGTAGCATCTATAGCTGTGCATGCCTGTTCCTATTCACAACTCTAATATTAATCCAGGACTGATGTTACCAGCTCCTTCTGTCTATTTACTCTTTACCTATCTTTAACATCCTGTAGTTTTCCACCCTTCCACCCTCAATGATCTGTTTGAAGTAATTTTGATGTCAGAGATATCTATGTGTTAGCATGCAGCCTGTGTGTTTTTCTTCAGCATTTACCAAGTCTCCCTGTGCAGAGTATGGCTATAGGTTGCGGAAATGAGAACTTAGCAGAAAACACCAGTTTAGATCAGAGAGTGAGGGAGCTCCGGGCGTTTAAACAACCCAAATCCTGTAGTTATAAGACTGTCCCCAGGCTGATTGTCACTGAGACAAGTATTTTTTGTTCTCTAGCAGGATAGCTAAAATTATATTCTGCAATGCAAAATAAAACTCCCCAAGTTCATTTTTAGCTGGCAGTTTTTTACAGTAGACTAGAGCAGGTCCTGAGAAAGCTAAAGTATATTCACGTACTTCTATGTAAAAGTTACCAAATTGCACTATAAAGAAAACAATGACTTGTGTAATCAGCATAAACAGTGCAAACTCCAAATATTTCAGTGAGATAAACAGAATGCAGAAGTTAGGATGCAGTTCATGAATATGCACATATCCTGTATATTTTTGTCTCTTTATACTGTAAATCACAGCACAAAGGAGTGGGAGGATGTTTATTAACAATCACTTCGCAGTTTGGTAGAATCAGTTATGAATTATTAAATAAATGTAATTTAGGACATAACTAGGATAGTTACTAGTGTATCACCCCTCAGTCTTTGGTTGAGTTTACTTCTTTGTGCCTTTGCTAAACTTCTCTTGTCTGCAAAGCTCCACTCAGGTGCATTTGAGAAATTACATTGGACTCATACGGCCTTCCTGCAAGAGAAACATCCTGAACTGTTGGGAGTTGTACAAGAAATGGAGTCAGATACCTGGTTAACAAATACACTAGTCACACCTTACGATGTCTGATGCACTTTGAGTCTCCTGAAGATTTTCTCTCTATATCTACGTAACTGACCTGTTTAATGAGGGCAAGCACAAAACTGGTGTCTTGGGAAAACCAGAGGTGCTTCACGACAAAAAAAAGAAAATTAATACCAGAGGTACACTTACCAAACAAAACTGAATTCTTTTTGTTAAAAACTACAGAAAGCCCCCTTACATTTTGGTTAAAGTTACGTAACCATTCATATAAGGCGCTGGAAAAAGACAAGAGAGGTGAAGGCTGAAACAGAAGTAAAGGTGAACAACATTCAGAAGTTCACATTTTTGAATCACATACTTTCAAGCAACAGCAAGCTCCATGGGCAGCAGTAAGCTGGATAGGGCACCACCTACCCAAAACGCAGAAAGAGTATACCATGTAATTAAACAGCCTGCAAACATTTTTGATGTTTTTAAATTTGATTTTAAGGTTCACTCTTGTCAGATACACTGAGAAATAAAATTTTTAATCTATAACGTGCAACATAATTTTTCAAAACAAATAAACTCAACGACAAAAAAGATTTTCTTTTTTATGATCCTAGGTGGAAAACTGTCTTGCTGCTTTCACTGAGGTAATGTTTCTGCAGGGAAAAGTATATTTTCATGCTATTGAAAACAACAGTTGTTTTTCTGTAATAAATTTAATTATATCCATACTTTCACAAACTACATTAAATCATATTTAGCACAGAGATCTGTGTCCTGGCAACTCTCCTGTTGTTTTCACAGTTTTTTTTCCAGTCAGCAAATGCTAGAACCCAAGCTGTATTCCTCTCTCCATATTTGCAGGAAGTAGTGTTATAGACTCCAAATACATGATGTTTCATAGACTCTACCTCACCTTTCAGTAGTTTGTTGTTTCAGCAAAATTACATTTCATTTATTTAGATGACTGCCACTCCAACATGTTTAGCCATACTTTAACATAGAAATGTTCCACAGCTCTAAAAAGCATTTATTTAGCCTGGATCATCATCAATAACATTTACTAACTAGGGAAGAATAGTGCATTTTATAGATGCTTACTTCAATGCACATCCTTAAAATTTGAACAGGGAAATGCAGGGTATGTTACTGCTACCTACAGAACAGTGTACCATCATTAATAGCCAGTGCTACATACTTTTTCTTTTTTTTTGGTACCAAATAACATAGCAATGAGATCACCAGAGTTAAAACAAGTACAGATCTTGTATGTGTGTTTAAACTTGCTACATACACCAGGAAGAGGAGAGTTCTCCTTTAAAGGACCAAATTCTGGTAACAGATATTTCACAAATTTAAATGAGCAGAACCCAAGACCTGGAATTATACACATATGGCTTCTATAATTTAACACCCTATTCAAGTCTCAAAATCTTTCAGTCAAACCAAAACAGCCAAATATTGTATTACAGAAAGTCTCATTATTAAGTCGTCTGCCACTTGTAAAAGATTTTTTTCAATTTTATACAAGTTATAATGTATTCATTAATCATAATAGGTCTTCGGAATGCAACAAGAAACTGTCCGTAGGGCAAAGGAGTAAAATTTCTTGCCCAAACCCCGAATCACTAACACTTAGTTGATTTATGTACACGTGAAAAACCTCTCTACTCACTGTTGTGCTGCTAGCAAGCCCAAACAAAAATGACATTTAAAATTCAAGATGGAGGCTTGATCTTATGATTCTCATAGTCACAGTAGATGAACTATGTGCATAATTATGCATAATTACTAACCTTGTATTTTTTATTAAAGAGAAAGCAGACTTGAGGTTTTAGCAGACTGTCTTTTCAATGTCAGTCCTCCTTCCCCAGTTCCCCAGTACCTCCCTTCCACCTAAGCTTTGGCTGACACCAAGGAGAGGAAGGCAGGACTAATTTCACCTGGGTTTTTAATGAATCTGAAAAGTCCTGTGGAACTGACCTGTCACACTGAAGCAGACTGGTGATTTGTGAGCAGACCTGGACTCTTCAGAGCTGCAGCTCATGTCTACCACTCGAGGTAACTCTCTCAAAATGGCACTGCTTGGCCAATGTCTTCACAACAGCATCTGGAGAGGGGGATAAATGTTTTGCTGATGCTCAAGAAAGCTTTTTGCAAGACTCAGGAATTCAACTACGTGTTCTCTAGGACAGTGTACTTCAGCGGGTATAGAGCCCTCTACCCTTCTGCTCACTCTCACCAGACCTCTGATAAGCTCTGATGGACATCCTTCCCTTATTCCTTTTAAGATAATAGTCTAACCTTTGACCAAACACCGCCATGTCAGCTAAACCATAGCACTTGTCAGGTCCAATCTGTTTTGAATGCATCCAGGGATGGTGACTCCACCCCTTCACTAGGCAGCCTGTTCCAGTGCCTGACCACCATTTCAGTGAAGAAATTCTTCCTAATGTCCAACTGAAGCTCCCCTGACACAGCTTGAATCCATTTGTTCTCATCCTGTCAATAACTGACTGGGAGAAGAGACCAACCCCATCTCACTACACTCTCCTTTCAGGCAGTTGTAGAGAGTGATAAGGTCTGGTAGCTGTTTTCCCCACGGACGAGTAGAGAAATGACACAGAGTCCAGGCGTAGGGTTACAAGGAAACAAGGCAAAAGCCCCCCTTTTAATGATTTATCAGAAGGCTTTTTATATGTTAGTTCGCAAAAGTGTATGAAATGGCATTAGGTAATTGGTTTTTGCCATCCACTCCTTAAGGGGATTGGTCAAGTTCAAAGACACCCATCTCTGGATGTTTTTCCAGTTAGAACCATAACAATTCTAGTTAGAACCATAACAATTCTGCAAAACAACCCGCAGCTGCAAGAAGTTTATAAAATGGTAACGTTGTTTTGAGTTACTTGCATAGGAAAGACAGAACTTTCACAAAAGTGCTACAGAGAGCTAAAGAAATTCTCTGCTGAAGCTTTTTCAGCATCCATAAGGTCTCCCACAAGCCTCCTTTTCTCCAGGCTAAACAATCCCAGCTCCCTCAGCTGCTTCTTATATGACCCTACTCTCTAGACCCTTCACCAGCTCTGCTGCCCTTCTTGGACACACATTCCCACACCTCAATGTCCTTCTTGAAGTGAGGGGCCCAGAACTGAACACAGGACTTGAGGTGTGGCATCACCGCTGTACAGGGGGACAATCCCTGCCCTGGTCCTGCTGGCAACACTATTTCTGATTAAGACTAGGATGCCATTGGCCTTCTTGGCCACCTGGGCACACACTGGCTCATGTTCAGCAGCTGTCAATCAGCACCCCAGGTCCTTTTCTCCTGGGCCACTTTCCAGCCACTCTTCCCCTAGCCTGTAGTCCTGCATGGTGCTGGTGTGATCCAAGTGCAGGAACCAGCACTGGCCTTATTGAACCTCACACCACCGGCCTTGGCCCGTTGACCCGGCCTGTCCAGATCGCTCTGCAGAGCCTGCCTAGCTCCAGCAGATCAACACTCCTGCTCAATTTACTGCTGTCTGCAACCTTACTGAGGGTACACTCTATCCCCTCATCCACACCATATCTATACCCCTCATTTATAAAGACATTAGGCAGGACTGGACCCAGTACGGAGCCTTGGGGAATCCCAGTAGTGTCCGACCACCAACTGCGGCACCACTCACCACCACGCTCTGGGTCCAGCCATCCAGCCAGTTCTTAACCCAGTGAAGAGTGCACTTGCCCAAGCCATGGGCTGCCAGCTTGTCTTACCTTAATACAATTATATAGAAGAGAGACTCAAAAGTGATTTATCTCCCCTTAGTTTTAACCACTCTCCTTTCATCAATAAGGAAAGATGAATGTGAAGTCTAAGTGAAAAAATAACAGTTTAATAAAAAAAAAAACCTCAGCAATAACCAAGGTAACAGCAATAACAACTAGATACAAATGTGCTGAGTCCCATGGTCCTCCGGAAACAAAGAAAACAAGATGGTGGAGAACACCCTCCTCCTAAGATGGCTACCACCATAGCAGCCTGTGTGGACCAAAGACAAAGACAACACGGCAGAGAAAGCCCTCTTCTCCAGACTATGAGATGGAGAGAGAGAAAAAAGGAAAAAAACCACACCAACCCAACCTCCATGGTTCCAGAGCTCTCTCCTACCCCAAATAATAAACAATGGGGAACAGGGACAAAACAAAAACCTAACTATTCTTTGACCAAAACAAGTCAACACTGCTGGGACCCTGGAAGAAACTTCCCAGTTGCTGCAGTGCTGACCACCCTCAGGGGCTGGAACTCATGGAAAGATGGTTGAGCTTCCTGGCATGGCGCAGCCGCAGCAGGCAGTGGCTGGAACTCATGCAGCAGGTTTGACCTCTCCTGGTGTGGCACGGCAGCTGGAGAGAAAGGCATTGTGAAATTCTCCAAAGCCTTGGGAGAACAAAAGGAAACTACCCTGCCAAATGGCATGGCACAACACAGCTGCCCCAACAGGCAGAGGCAAAAAGTTGCAAAATTCACTGTGGAGAAGTTTTGGATTGCAAAATGTAGCCTTTTGGTTGCAACTCAGAGACCTGCCTCACACCACCCCCTAGCCAGAAGAGAACAGAAGGAGAGCTCCCCACGCATCTGTTTCTGGTTTTTAAAGGGATCCGCCATTCCCTCTTCCATGAAGCCAGTGTAAAACGCACAAGTTCAGTTTCCTGGGTTGCTGAGTCTTGAAGTGACAGTAAAAACAGACTACGTGGATTAACATAGAGGAAATATGGAATACACATTTTTTGGGTCACCCAGGACACAGCTTCCCCAGCAGAACATTGTGCGTGACTGAAGTTCCAAAGTAGAAAACATCCATAGCCTTTCATCATCCACTAGGCATTTACCCTCATCATAAAAGGAGACCAGCTTGATCAAGCAGGATGTGCCCTTCCTAAACCCTCCTTTCAACTCTTCTTGTAGGCGGACATTACACTGGCCAACGTCCAGTTGTCTAGGACCTCTCCAGTTAGCCAGGACTGATAAATGATGGAGAGTAGCTTGGCAAGCTGTCCTGCCAGACTTCTCAGTACCCTTTGGTGAATCCCATCCATCCCTGCAGACCTGTGAGTGCCTAAGTACCACAGCATGCCACTACTTCCTCCTGCATTGCAGAGGGTCTATCCTGCTCCCTGTCCCTGCCTATCAGTCCAGAGGACTGGCTGTCCTGAGGATAACAGGTCTTTGTGTTAAAGACTGATGCAAAGAAGGCATTAAGTACCTCAGCCTTTTCCTCATCCATGGTGACAAAGTTCCCTTCCATGTTCAATACAGAATGAAGATTTTCCTTGGACCTCCCTTTGTTATTCATGTATTATAAAACCACTTTTATTATTTTTCATAGCAGTGGCTAGGTTGATTTCTAGCTGAGCTTTTGCCTCTGATTTTCTTTCTACACATCCTAACTATACCCCTGTACTCTTCCTGAGTTTCCTGCCCCTTCTATCAAAGGTCATGACCTCTTTTATCCCAAGTTCCAGCAAAAGCCAGACCAGTCATCTTCCCTGAGGGCTTGTCTTTCAGTGCATAGGGAGTGCTCCTGTGCTTTTAAGATTCCATCCTTCCTGATCCCTTTATTATCAAGGACTGTTTCCTAAGGACACTCTGTGTCCTGAACAGGCCAAAAATAGCCCTTCAGGAATCAAAGGTACGGATTTGGTTAACCCCCCTCCTTACTTCATCAAGAATCAAAAATGCTGTCATTTCATGGTCACTGTGCCCAGGATCCTGACCACCACATCTTCCACCAGCTTCTCTCTGTTCATAGAGAGCAGGTCTAGCAGGCACCACACCTGGTAGGCTCCCTTACCAGCTGCAACAGGAAGTTGTCTTCCACATACTCCAGGAGCTTCCTAGACTGCTTCCTCTCTGCCTTGTTGAGTTTCCAGCAAATATCCAGCAAGCTAAAGTCTTCCACAAGAAAAGGGATGGAGATTGTGAATTATCAGTCAGCTGCTTAGTGAATACTTCATTTGCCTCTTCATCCTGGTTTGTTGGTCTGCAAGACTCCCACTAGGATATCTGCATTGTTAGCTTTCTCACTAAGTCTCACTCAACCTCAACATTAATTCTCACTCAACCTTACCAACTTCCTTCCCAAAAAAGTTCTAGCTTCAAATCAAGATCCTTATTCCTTTTCTTAGCATGGAGAGAATAAAAATACATGGAATTTCCTAGTTAGCAGCTCCTGCATGTGGATCTCCCCCACGTGGGACCATTTGCAGCTCTTGGTTCTTCAGGACAGAGCATCAAGGCTGCTAGGAAAAAAAATCTACAGAAGAATAGGGCAGCCAGATGGACACATTATACTGCTTTTGTGTGGCAAGGTTTTGGTAGTGGGGGGCCGCAAGTATGGCTTCTGTGAGATGCTGCGAGAAGTTTCACTTCTTACAGAGTGTCTTACAGAGTAAATGCCACCCAGCTCCAGGAAGGATGCACTGCTGGCCAAGGCTGGGCCCATCAGTGATGGTGGCAGCATTCCTGGGGTAACGTATTTAAGAATGAGAAGAAGAAAACTCTACAACTACAGTCAGAGAGAAGAGTGAGAATATGTATATATGTAAGTACATGTAAATATATTCTGCAAACACCCAGGTTCATGAAAAAGCATGGGGAGCAGGTACTCCAGTACATCAGAGCAGAAATTCCCCTGCAGCCAACTGAGGCAGGCTGTCTTTGAAGTCCATGGAAGTCCACAGTGGAGCAAATATCCACCATGGAAGACTCCACACCAGAGCACTTCGATACCCACGGAAGGGACCCATGGTGGAGCAGTCTGTGCCTGAAGGACTGTACCTCCTGGAAGGGATCCACACTGAAGCAGTTTGTGAAGAACTGCAGTCCAACACTCTGTAGTGTGTTGACCCTGGCTGGATGCCAGGCACCCACTGAAGCTGCTCTATCACTCCCTCTGCAACTGGACAGAGAGACAAAATAAGGGTGCATGGGTTGAGACAAGGTCTAGGAGAGATTACTCACCAAGTATCATCACAGGCAAAATGTCGTACTTGGACACCAAAGAACTTCGCAGACCCAGCTCAGTCAGAAGAGAGAGAGAAACCACAAAAGACCCCCGTTGTTTATTTTACAACATATATATATGCTTCTAGGAGTGACCGTGGATTGGAGGATGAGGTTACCACCTCTCCAACCACACTGGTCAACCGAAAAGGCCATCAAACTTCTCCGCCTCAGGAGAAAGAACGAAAACAAAAAAGAACAGTTAGCTAAACACAACTATGTTTACAGAAAGTATGTGAGAAAACAACTGTATTTACAGAAAGTATGTGATAACTCCATCACAGAAATGAAAACATCAAAAGACTGCAAAACTCAGGGCGACAGCAAAACAGACACAGCCTGGGGATATTTATGTAATTTATTACTAACACAATCAGAGTGGGATAATGAGAAGTAGAATAAATCTTAAAAACACCTTTTCCCACTCCTCCCTCCTTCCCAAGCTCTACCTCCTCCCCTTTAGCGGTGCAGGAAGACGGGGAACGGAGATTGCAGCCAGTTCATCACAGGTTCTGCCACTGCTCCAGGAGAAGAGTCCGTGCCCTACTCCAGCATGGGGTTCCTCCCACAGGAGACAGTCCTCCACAAACCTCTCCAGTGTGAGTCCTTCCCACAGGCACCAGCTCTTCACAAACTGCTGCAACGTGGGTCACTCTTTGACAGGGTGCAGTCCTTCAGGTACAGCCTGCTCCAGCATGGGTCCTTCACAGGGTCAGAAGTCCTACTAGGAAACCTGCTCCAGCACAAGCTCCTCTCTCTGTTGGTCCAGAGCTTCCGGCAGCTTTTCACAGAAGCCACCTCTGTAGCCTGCCCACTACCAAAATCTGGCCATGTAAACCCCATACACTAACACTGGAGAAATCTGTGGAGGGCTGTCTGCTCTAGAAGGGGCCCCATGCTGGAGCAGCAGAAGAGTGATAAGGAGTCTTCTGCCTAAGCAGAAAGCAGTGGCAGAAACAACACATTATGAAATGACCACAGTCCCCATTCCCATCCCAGTGCAGCACTGGAGGAGGAATTTGGGAGTGGAGTTGAGCCCACGGAGAAGAGAAGGGGCAGGGGGAAGGTGTTTTAAGATTTGCTTTTACTTCTCATTAGCCTACTCTGATTTGATTGTCATTAAATGCAGCTAATTTTAGACCCTAGTTGAATCTCTTTTGCGCATGACAGTAATTGCTGAGTGATGTTGACCCTTGAGCCTTTGGTTATATTTTCTCTCCCCTGTCCAGCTGTGGTGGGCAGTGATGGAGCAGCTTTGGTGGGCACCTTGTACCCATCCAGAGTAAAACCACCAAATACATTTCACATATCTTTCACAACACATAGGCAGGGCAGCTTTCAAGAGCTGACCAGTATGACATCACTGAATCATTTAGGTCACCTTCAAGATCATCATATCTAACCATTAACCCAGCATGGACAAGTCCACCACTAATCCATGTACCTAAGTGCCATATCTACATGTCTTTTAAGTACTTCCAGGGATGGTGACTCCATCACTGCCCTGGGCAACCTGTTACAGTGTTTGAGAACCCTTTTCTTGAAGTCATTTTTCTAATATCCAATGTAAACCTCCTCTGGTGCAAGTTGGAGCCATTTCCATATGTGCACAAGCAGAAAACAATAGGCAAAACACCAACATTTGATTGACCCTTTTTTGGAAGTCCTGGTAAATTTAGATATACAGGAATACAGTGTCACAAATATTTTAGGATAAGGACACAATTTTTGTATGTTAGAAACAAATTAACCACATGACTACATTGAATGCAACTCAGTGAAGTTCCAACCTCAGAATTCTATGACTGACAAAAATCAAAAGCAACTGACAAAATTACAGACATGTCTTAACTGTAGACAGTACTTCTGAAATAACCAGTGATAAATATCAAGCAGAAAAAAAGAATTTAGGTGTATAACCAGAACAGGAAATCAGTTACTGGAAAAAGTCTCTATGGAGATTTGAGATAATCATAAAAGCTGTTGTCCTCATTAAAGGGCTGTATGGTTCATCCAAAAGCAAAAAACTATCAGGAATGCCTTCTTACAGTCTCTCTTCACATCTTAAAAGCATGGAACTTCTTCTTGAGTCTTTGAAAACCCTTAGGGTAATTTTACCAGTAAAGACATATTGGTGTCTTAGTTCACAGTTCCTTTTTTCCTAAATACTGGTGACGTGGAAATCACCATAACTGAAATAAATATGTCATAGCACCAAGAATAACACATACCAAACTGAAAGACAAATGAACAAGCTCCAAATAAAGAGATAAAGATATATTATGTGCACAAATAATTTATATACACACTCAGATACAACCGTGCAATAACATGGCACAGTAATCTTTCCTACACACATTTTTTAATTCCATTTATACACCTTTTACATAGGTCCTTTGAGCCACATATATTATTCAGCAATGCGATGAGGTTTCATTCCTCAGTGCCTCAATCGATTATTTACATCTTTGCACAGTTAAGAAATGAGACAAAGTATCAAATCTGTCTACTACTTCATACTTGTTCTGCCTAGGCAAAAATAATACATGACATTTACTCAATGAAAGTAAACTAATTCTCCATTTACAGACAGGGGTCTTTTTGCTTTATTAGGGTATCCTTTTTTTCCTACATCATTTTGGAATGCATAAAGCCACATTAAGAAGTCATGGGACTTTTGTTTCGATGCTGCATCTACAGTTAACTAACTGGTGGTTAAATCTGGAAACTCATATGAAAACTTCATGAGACAGTGTTTCAGGAGCCTCATCTCACCTTCAAATCACACAAGACACGGCTACACCTCAGCACATCTGAAAGCACTGCTTCTAATACTAGGCCGTTTTAAGTTACCGCATTTTCTTCCACACTACCACACATCTTTATCATCAAACCTCTAAATACATGCTGTTTAATCTGGATTTGTATCTGGGAAGCACTCATTACATAAAGTGACTACAAATTACAGTATGAGGGCTAGTGCTGTAGCAATTTGTTATACAGCACTATTAAACACAATGTCCCATTTCAGAGTAAGGACTGGAGGGGATTCCTAAGATTCCAAGGGTGAAATTAGACATAAGTGAGGTCGATATTACACCTGTGGGCAGTTTATTGATTTGGAGAAGGAAATTTGCCTTATTAGTGGAGATAGAAAACGCAAAAGTAAATGAAGGAACTAACTTGACAAGGGGCAAGATGCTTGGTGAGCGATGCGCTGTTCGGGCATGACAGTGGGCGATGAGGCAGCAGCAGAGGGAAAAGCAGCAGGGCAGTGGTGGGCAGCACAGCAGGCAGGGGCAGGATGGTGGCAGGCTGAACAGCAGCAGGAAAAGTGGCAGGGCAGTGGGCAAGGATGATGAGACAGGCTAGAGATGGATGAACAGGGGCAAGAGGCAAGGGCAGTGTCGTGACAGCAAAGACTGGGCAAGGAGGGGAGGAGTGGGCAAGAGAGGGAAAGACCCAGGGCTGGGGTGATGCACTCCATCATTTGTAATATACCCCACAGCCCCTGCCATGGTCCAACTGTCCAAGGAAATCATTGGGTTGTCTGGAGAACCTCTCCCTAGCAGCAGGAAGGAGTTCTTTCTGCCCAGGGGGAGAAGCCTGGAAAAGTCCTCCCAGTGACAAAGGTTTCAGGGGCTTTCTCCACCCCAGGAGGCTGCCTGGAGAAATCCTCCTAGAGACAGTGCTCCTCTGCACCCCTCGAGGGGGTCACCTGCCTAAAGACGGATCCCCTCTTCGCCCTCCTCCCTGCTGCACCAGTCACGGGTGCTTGCTGTGCACATGTGCACGTGCTGTCGCTGCCAAGGCATGTGCAGATTTTCTAGTACTTTTCCACTTAATGTTAAAGAACAGATTTTTGAACAACAGTTCAGAATAAACTCCAGTGCTGAGACATTTTCACTCTAACATTAATCAGTCCCTCACAAGTAAGTAACAGAAGAAACACAATCTGAAACAAAGGAGGGCATCTCATGAAACAAAAAAGAGAAGTAACACCAGTAAATATAAAAACATGCTGAAGCAACAGATGTTTTGAAAAGCTGTATGTACTCCTTATGTTCTAAAACTGATCAACCCATGAAGTTACAAAAATAAAGACAGTGTCAAAACTTCACCAGATAATTATATCACTTCTTTCATTTCTGTCACTTTAACACATACTGCTCAATAATATTACATAGCGTTCATTATTTGTGAAATAACATTTAACTTGCTGAGGTATAATACCTTATATTGAATATACTTCAATTATGAGATACTCTCTTTAATTTTCTTTAATATAATTCCAGAGCAGATAGTGTCAGAAGGTAAAGAAAAATAAATTCTTTATTTTTTATAGATGTATGTATGTACGTATACATATATATACACATAATTTTTTTTTTTTTTGCATCTACACATAGGTTTAGCTATATTTCTCCATACAAACGGCAGTCCTGGTTCTAAGAATAAAAAGACAATTGCTTGAATTACTTCTACAGTGTACTTTTATACTTGAATATATCACTTTTAGTGTTACAGAACTTCAACTGTGATGTCAGTCTTTGAATACTTAAGTAGGTGGGTGTTATTTGTTGTTTTTCTTCTGCACACCACTAACATGAAATTGTTGTTCTCATCTCAAGCAGAAAAAAAAGGAGCAGAATGAGTTTTCTAGTAGCACAATAAAGTAAAAAATAGTTTGCTTATAATGATGGCTTTTTAAGCCCTCCAAATGCACTGCGAATGATTACTAGCAGAAAAGAAGAAAAGATTTACTGAAACACAACTTCAGCATACTGGTAGACCGTGATATCCAAAGAAAGAGAATTCCTGTCAAAAAAAAAAAAAAAGTAAAATAGTATTTACTGTCTCTATGAATTCCCTGTATTAAAATATCTTTAAAACCTCTATCCATATTTCTTGAATTTCTGTTTCAAAGTTCTGCTAAGGAGTGACTTTTGTACAACCTGACTTTAAACATATAAACCAGCATAACTGAAAGCTGGTTTTGCAGATTGGGGAAAAGGTACATCTCCCATGTCCCATTTGGGACAATCTCCTCCTTGGGTAATTCCTTTCAGAAAGAGGCATGTCTGCATACAAAAAAGCACACACAGAAGAAGAAGGGAGGGAATGCTGTTATGCTCTGCTGCACCCCTGCCAGCCAAGGCAATTTTTATTTCAGTGCTTACATGCAGATGTTGGTGTCCAAGTACCCACACTATGATTACTGCCCTTAAAAAGCAGAAAAAAGCTAACAGCTCTTCAGGTACTCCCAGCTCTTCCAAAACTTGTGGCAGCAGAGAGAATTCATTTCAGTCATGAAAACTGTCACATATCTGGAGAAAGCTCTGTATGCAGTTGCTGGAATATCATTTACTCTGACTCTATTTGCTCCAAATATCAGAAACCAAAAGCTTATTTCCTATGCACTTGCTTTTCGCATGAAACCCCAAATGCTTTAGAATTATTTTCAGTGTCAATTTCTTGTTTATCTCATTTTCCACCCTATATGTTTCTTAGTATCTGATAAGTCTCTCTGGGATCTAGCTACATCTCTGATAAAGAGCTGTTTGACAACTGCATTCTTGGTACAAGACTTCTCACTCATTTCAACTATATACAAATACACAGAAAGGGCTAACACATATTTATTTACAAGTATAGGTGTTGCTGGTATCTTATTCAAACACATATAGAGAGTAAATGCACATATGTGCTCATACACATACAGTAAAACAATGGGATTTCCATGGGGAAATGCAAAAGTTATTGTTAAAATGTCTGTCATCCATGTAAGAGAAACAGACATGAGCTGGGCATTAAATTTGCATACAGCCCCAAGCACAGAGGTTCCTGCATGTGTAGTGTTCTCCTGCTCTTGAAGGTGGGCATATCTGGCAGGCAGAGTCTGTCAGGATTAGCTCAGGAAAAAACGCCCACAAGGAGATAATTTGAAGACATACTGAGAATTTGCCTCCGTATGTGAAAATAAACAAAACTATGCATACTGAAAGTTATCACAAACACTATGCCACACATCAGGGAATAATCTATTTCAGCTAATTAACACACAGCCATACACCACACTGTGAGAAATGGTTGCCACTTAGGACTGATTTAGGTCTTGCATCACTTAGATTTGGAAAGGAAAGGTCTTTTTAAACATTCGGACAGAAAAGAAAGGGAAAAAAAAGATAAAATTAAAGTAGTTGTGATATAAACAGTCTCAGATTCACTTGATGGCTTAGCTTTCTAGTGAGAGAAAAGGCAGCACAAAGATGTTAATGCTTCTTTTATGAAAAGCAAGCAAAAGGTACAGTTCCTTTCTTGATTTTGAAGCTGCTTTTGATGAAGTCTATACTAATAGCCTCTGCTTCAAGTTACAATCAAGATTTTTTTTTTACCTAATAGGTAAACTTGTGCAAATAGAGTGTGTCTTTTACCAACAACACTGGCTGCTGAGGTAGACATTATTGAGACTTAAAATTCTGGTAGGAAGCAGATAGGCATTACTGCATGTGATTCTTACTTTAAAAAATTATATAATCTATGTGTGAGAACAACTTGGCCTGAAACCATCTAGCATAAGGCAACAAAGTCTTTCTTTTTCCTTTCTTGTTCTTCTCTTTCCCCCCAAACCAGTCCTCTTTTTCTTTCAATCTTTTTTGTTATGAGAGAATGCACGATGCCATTTCATAACTTGTACTTACTTAACACACATAGACACTCACATACAAGGAAAATAACTCATCAAATCAAAAGTAGGATATGAAAGCATATCTCCAAATGTTCACAGCTACATGTCTGATGAAGCAACTTTACTACTCTTAAATAGTAATTGAAATTACTCCAGAGATTTCACACATTTCTGGTCTGCTAACATGGGTCTAGTTATTTCATGGACAGTTCACAGGTACTACAGAAGAGTAATAAAATAGATATGATTGGAAAAAAAACAGCCTGAAAATGGAAAATGAAAAACAGCCTGAAAACAAAAAAACCACAAAAGGTTTAAGCATGAGTGCAAATCAAGAATTTTGAGAAGGGGTCACAGAAGTATCCAAAGAAAGCTGAGGTAGCATCTGTAGCACTTTCAGAATGTGCTCATCTGGTGTTGACTTCCGCACTTTGCCTTGCTCAAGAAAGAATGGCTACAGAGGCATGGCTACAGTTTGAGCCAGTGACAACCAGTCTCCAGGCACGTCTGTCTGGTTCAGCAACACTGCACTCAGGATCTGACACTGAGTCTGCTGTCTTTCCAACAGCACAGACAAGGAGCCTGGCATTGACTTCAGGCTTGAGATCCCAGCAAATGAGTGTACCATATGCATTTTTGGTAAAGGCAGAGGGGAAGAAGAATACTTACTGAATAAGAACGTGAAACAAATCTAAATACTGCCAACCCTCCTTAAATAAAAAGGGTGTCCTTCAACATACACATGTGGCTTGGGGCAACCCATAAGGATAAGGTATCCCAGATCACCCAGGTCCGAATATTGTTACTGAATGTTTAAGACTCGCAAGGGGCAATATTGTGTGTGGAGGCAGTGGGGAGGGAAGGGGGTGTCCCCCTCTGCCTGAGACTTCGCTGAGGGTGAGTCCTTCCTTCCTGCCTGCCTTGCTCCCTTCTGCTGGGGGATCGGGCAGATCCGAGTGTGTGTGCTCGGCCAGGGATATTGCTACGCTGCAACTCGGCACTACGATTGCATCTGCCTGCCTTCCCCAGCTTCTGCCTGCTGCCAGTGGTGCTCCTGAGATCGAACACTGCCCATGAGTTTGCAAAAGGAGCAATTTCCCTTCCTCCCTCTGGTCTGAGCCACCACTACCGTGGGGAGGCTCAGGGCTTGCACTGGAGCGCTCCCTGCCAGCCGTGGTCATCACTACACCAAAGGGGGAAAGAGTAGTTAACAGGTTGGAAACTTCTGTTATTGTTTTGTTGTTTGTTCCGTTCTGTTATATATGTACACACACATATATTCTAGTAAAGAACTGTTATTCCTGTTTTCTACATTTTTGCTTGAAAGACCTGTAGTTTCCGAAGTTACAGTAATTCGGAGGGAAGTGTCTTCTTTCCATTTCAGGAAGGTTCCTTGGTAGGCACTTGTCTTTCAAACCAAGACATTAATTGGCGCCCAGTGTGCGGCTTGAGAGGAAAGGGTGAAAACAGGGTAACAGGTCTTGNATGTGTTCTGATGTTGTTGAAACAGTTCAGAAGAGAAGAAGGGAAAAAAACCCCAAAGCCCCAGGAAACAAAATTCAGCTCTCCGTCTCACGCCAAGAGGGAAAAAAAAACAGCTGGCTGAAGGAAAAGCAGGCAGGGTGCTCCCTCCGTGCTCTCAGCAGCCAGACAACACTGAGGAGTGTAATCTCTGTGTCCTTGAGAAGCTGCTTTGGAAAGTTCGTCTGGTTTTTTTTTTCCTCAAGCTCAGTTTAAAGGCACAGAAAAGGCACAATATTACTTTTTGGGCATAGAGCATGATAGGGGATACACATGATAGAGCCACCCCAAGACAGTAACCCACTTGTATATTGGATATAGAAACCTCAAGAGGCATCACCACGTAGTTCAGCTTACCCCAGTTCAGTTGGCAGATGATCACGTTCATGTTTTTTCCATTTGCAGATCATTATCTAAACATGGACCCTAAAACTAAGGCCGTTGGGACTGTTACCAAGTTTGTAGAATGGGTCAGTTGGGTGAGTAATTCAATGCTTGTAAACCTCTTTTGGACTGTGTTCATGTGGCTAACTACCTACCACAGCCTAAGATCCTGTCCTTGGGGGTTCACTCACAATGGTACCTATTTTGGGGGAGAAACACAGGGGGCTGTTTTCTCCCAATCTTTCACCCACTTTTTCAGGCCTACCACAACAGCTTTTCAAAGGTTTAAATTCCCCCTAGATGCTAAAGATTCTATAGTCTTGCTGATGTTTTTGCTAAGTTTATTCAATATGGTCCATTTAGCATTTAGAGAGAGAGTGAAGTTGCCTTGGGTAGCTACCCCAAAATCTGTCCCAGAGACTAGGGGTGCTGCCCAGAAACCTGCTGCAGGGGCCAGGGACATTGCCCAACAGTACTGCATGCAGTCAGAGGGAAAGGTGGATAGTGCAGCAGTGGAACCAACAGATGTTACAGCTGTTCAGGCTCCAAACAAATGAGAAGGGCAGCCACAGCAAGTAGCAGTTGCCCCTGTGCTGCCATTAGCAGACTAAGAGGATAGAGCCTTTGTGGCATGGTGAGTGATGGAATAAGTGTAAGTATGGAGAAGTCTGGCAAGTTCCTTACATCACACTGCTGCAAACCTGCCAAGGTAACCTTCTGGCATTCCAGTGGAGTCATTTTGGGGTTTGGGAATTTTGGCTGGGGGGTAGGCTGTGGTGTAATGCTGCAAGAGGTGTTGGGGCTGACCCAAGACTTGGCTGGGGGGTCAGGCTTCCCTTCCTTCCTGCCATTTGGGGATTGATTAGAGTGGTCACATGGTGCTACAGGAGTTTGTGTATTCAGCTCTGGGACCCCTTTCTTAGTGGGGACAATAAACACAAATGACAGAAATGCATGTGGTGGTGCAAACCCAGCCACAGCCTTCCTGATGACAGGAATCCAGAAAGCAGTGACTTCAAGACCCTGTTAGAACCCACCTAACTGAATGAAAGGGTCATTGCTAAAACACGTCATTCTTTCTCCCCTACTGTCAGTCCGCCACAGCAAACTAGCCTCAGCAACAAAATACCTAAAATTTGATAAAAAAGGATGCAAGCGAGTGGAGAATCAAACACAAGCAAAATCCTGATGTAAAAATAGCCTTATGAGAACAGAATTTGGCTGTGGGTTTTTCAAATCATACAACAAAGTAATACCAGTAATCCCCTAAAACAGTACTTCAATAATATTTATCCATGCCAGAACTCAAGAGGAAAAATACATTAAAGAAGGACTACAATACCTCACAAAAACTCGTGATTGCATTCCCATTTTTTCCTTTGAAAATTTGATGTTGTCTTGACAGTGACAGATTGCATGTTCTTTGCTCAGTGGACTTTCCTGATAATAGAAGATATTCTTCCCCAAGAGAAGGAATATTTCAGGTAAACACATTCACACGTACTGAGTCTGCCCTTTACTGAAAAAGAGTTTGATCTAATAGGTAGAATGTCATCATGGAACAGAACATCTTAAAATAGATTACCAAGTAAACTTTAAATTACTTCGAACATTGAAAATGCCTATTTTTCTTAAGATACTATTCCTAAGATATTGATATCTGTGAAATGCAAGTTTTGCACTGCCATACCACATGCTCAATGACAGCTGCATAGTATTTATCTTCTGAATAATTCTTAAAAGACCAATCAGTTCACTTGAAAAAAGCAGAAAGAGAAAACAGAATAGAAAAGACCAAAATTGCACTATAGGAGTTTTAGCATAAGTTTATAGTAAAGTAATTGTTTATACCCTTACTTGAGATTTTCTTTAAAGTTTAGGGGAATCTACTGTAGAGGAATATAAGTGTATTTCTCTATAACCTTTTTGCCACAGAACCCAACAGATTTCTATCTACTTTTATCTAACTATGAAAAAGTTAAAAAAGATACCTTGCAGCTCATCCTCCAGACAAGCAATTAAACAGTTTCCTATCATGCTTAGGAAATAAGTGTAGCCTTATTTTTCCACAGAGTGAGAACAGAAAAAGAGAAAGTAATATACAGGGAAAAAAACTACCAGCCATGCTTGTGTACACCTTTAGTTTTTCCTTGCTACACAAATTTATACCTGTGTATGATCTGCATATAAAATACCTGATGTAGAGATGTGTACTGCTGTAAGGATGTAACAGAGAAGTAAAAAAATAAACTATTACTAAACCAAGATAACCAACATATTTTTAAAATGTGTATTAGATGGAGTACCCTCCTTTCCTCATGCTAATATTTTCCCTTCTCCTGTCTGTACAAGCATATGCTTTGCTTCGACAATAGTCAGTTATGATGGGGTCCTCATCCTGGGTATCCTGCTTTCCTTGCATGCCCCAAGATGGGAAAATACTCCCTTGCCTTACGAGTTACAATATGAGCATTTTCTGTGGACAGCAAGTGCCTTCTAACCTGGCCACTGACACGACGGATTGAAGCAGGCTTTCAGAAACAAGTCAGCTTTCCTTGTTAACCATGCAGCATTTGCCCAGGCAAAACAACAACAAAAAAAACTTTCCTCCCAGTTTTTTTTTTAATGCTTGCTTGGGTTCCTGCAACAATTTGAAAGATGAAAAGGTTTGCATTTTACAAAACAAAACAAAACCCAACCCAGACAAAGAGTGGCTCAGTGCATGTGGGAATTCAATCCGTGCTTCTCTCATCCACAACAAAAATGCCTTCTATTCTAGTGAGAAAGGGAAAAGCTGGAAACTCCCATGCTGATAGTCCTGATGTTTTTCTGCTGCTACAGTGTGTCAAAGGTTAGTTCCCTCCCACCTGCATCACACTTTGCTTCTTCTAATACACAAGCATTCAGACAATACGATTAAAAATCATCTTGCTCATGGGAGGCCCTCTCAGACATTCAGCATTCCCTTCTCAAATATCCCTGTCCAGCACACAGATGAAATCATTAACTTGTACCTTAATAAGAGCTTTGTGTGATTTTTTTCTTTTTAAACCCTATTTGCTGACTCTCACTAAAATTAAGCACAACCTTAGCAGAATCAAATAAATGTCAGCAGTTTTATTTAGCACACTGTGATCATGGGTAAGGGTGATAGATAACCAGACCTTCTTTGTTATGACCTCTTAGGAGAAAAATAATAAACCTAGAGACATTCTGCATTATGTGACATAAGAGCAACTCCAAAGGAAAACAAGCTGTCATTTTCAGAAATGATACGCTAACACTGGGTTCTAGAAATGGAAGCAGTGATATTATGAAGCATATACTTGAGGAGGAACAAAAAGAAAAATGTTAAACTCCAAAGATTTTTTTGCAGAACAGCCTCGGATTTAAAAATAATGCCTATGTTACCTTTTTTTTGATACTGCACATTGAAGTTGAAGAAGCAAGTAATCGCAGCATTGGTGACGACTCACCTCCCCAGCACTGACAGCAAGGTCGGTATTCTCGTGGGGTAGCCTGATCCTGCATTGCAGTGGTTTTGGTCAAATTCCCTGACCATCAAGTCAGTAGCCAGCACCTCTGGTTAGCTGCTGACTCTTTTAAGTGATGGATCAAGCCCAAAGGGAGAAGCATGAACAGAGTTTGGTTAAATTCATAGAGTTTACCTTACTCATCAGATAAAAGAGACCACCAGTGTCATGTAATTTGCAGAACAGAGAAGAAAATGTGAAACAGAAATGCAGAATTATGCTCATTTATTAATACCTGATGGACAGCACATTAAAACAAATAATTATGAGAGAACATTGTACCTCTGAGGTACCTCATGAGAGTGATCTGCTGTTTTAAGATCATATATTGTCATCAAAGTCTGGAAATTATGTAAATAGTACTAGCTACATTTAGAGGTCTGCACAAGTAAAGACTTCCCCACTTAAATAGTAACTGTCTCTCAGGAAAGGCAATGATTTTTGTGTGATGCAAAGGTGCTACCTACAGGCTTGAGCAGAGAATGACATGCTGGGAAGCTTAGCAAAAAGGATCCCATTTTTATGAGGAAATAGGACAGAACTAGCACTATCACTAAACTAAATACCTCTTAATTTCAGGCTAAAGAACACATGTTTTACCAAACTTCTAAAACCCCATAATATCAAAGATTTTCAGTTAACCCAACTTCATTCTAAATCTTACAATGGTGTCCATATTTTTCTGGGTTTCTTTATTTAAATCAGTTACAGTACCATAAAAAAAAGGGCTAACTTTCTTTTTTAATCAACAAACAGTAAATAAGCTGTGTGCTCTTCTGATACACATATTTCAGGCATATTTTTATTGACAAATAAACCTGGCCACAGCTATCAAAAGATCACATTTGAAGTAATGTTTGGTCTTACAAATACAGTAAATGCCAGGCAGGAAGTATTTGCACCCTATTAAATACGTATCTATCCTATAGCTCTTGTATACACAATGCTTCATTCAATACAGTGCAGCTGTACTGAGAATTACTTGCCTAAAAACAATAGCATATCCAATATTTTTGAGATAATGAAAAATGCTTGGGAATGTGCTTTAATCTAAAAGCATGCTTTTTCTTCCCTGCATCTTTTACACATTTGTCGCTTCCCCAGTCAGGTCAGATATGGCAAATACTTATGCATATGTGTAGATTTACTCTTGTGGATATTCCTACTGATTTGAATGAACTTAATCACACAAATTTAAAAGCATAGGCTCTGTTTGTTAACTTTTAGGAACTAAGGTGTGCCCACCACCCTGTACACACCACTGCAGTATACATCCAACACATAATCATAACAGCAGTAGCAACAGTGTTCTCTTGCATTTACCTTCAGCTAAGACTCAGGCAAGCAGTGCAATTGAAAACTAATACATTCTGCCTTTCAAAAAAATTCTGACATCCTCTTTTCTTTTCCATTTTTGAGGTGGGAACAGTTTCAAAAGTAGTATAAGAATAGAAAATAAAAAGATAAATATTGTTAAATGCATTTTTTATTATATAATAGAGTAATAATTGAGAATTTTTTCCTTTCAGATATATAATTCAGCAGTTCTGTATTTAAAGGCTGTATTTTTCATATCTATAGTGACGAAAAGACAGCACTCTGTCACAAGTACAATTACATAAATTTTAGAATCCCTGCCATGCTATGAAAGCATGAATTTTAAAATGAGACTTTCTTTTCTGTCCATTTGTCCAAATTCTGAATTCCTTTTAGGGAGTAAATATCCACATAAATTTTTATTTGTATCAAATAAATGTGACATTCAAAGGCAATCATCTGATGAGCTGAAAAAGTGCCTTAGTTTACTGTCTAAGATGACCAGATAATCTAGGTTAAATCACTTTTCTGAAATAATTAGGATCCATTAGTAGCTAATTCCAGCTTGTCTAAAAACACTATTCCAAAGAAATAAACCACAACATAAGCTTAAAAATAAATAAAAAGTAACCTCAAAGAAGAACCAATGGTACTGACGTATGCCATAGAACAAAATAGCGCTCACCAACAATGCCTATCTTTTGCTTTATTCTTAAGCAGCTAAAATATCTCATAAAGACAAGATCTTATTGATACTGTTACTGATTTCAGATTAAAATTATTATGCAAAATGTATTCATGATTTTAAGATGAAATTTCAAGAATGGTCTGACCAAAACCTATCAGCTATTCCTATTTTTATTTTTAGAAATTGGGAAAAAAAGAGTTTACATTATTGTAATTCTACATATACATTATTCTACATATAACATAATTACATCACAATTAAATAAGCTCAATTCTATTTTATTTATGAAGATAATCCTGAATAATTTTTTAATAGAAAATTTTTCATTATAATTAAACTCTTCAGAGTACATTTAAATGACTGTTGAAGAGAGAACCACACAAGCTGTGGCAGGATATTCATAACAACTTCACTGTGAAATTAATATTTAACTCATTTTAAAATACTTAATGCCTCCTATATAGTTGTCTGTAAATTAGTTCAAGTTGCCTTTGCAGCTAATTGAATTTATTCATATTTTATTCTGTTCTCCCAATTTTTAATCAGTAAGTCTGTGCGCAGTTAGCAGTAATGTTCATGGGTAGCTGGAGAAATAGCAGTAAAGGGAAAAGTTCCTACTAGATTTCTCATTATGATAACTAAATTTTAAATGATATGCCCAAATCCTTTTATTAATAACTTGCCTGTGACAAACTAATGCATCAACATGTAACGCCGTTTTGGTCCCTTCTATTATTTTAGATGCAAAGATATTTTTTCTCCCTTGTTAGATTTTCTGAGCCCGTAGCCAATATTAAATTCTTCCAAAGAGTGGGGATAGCAGATGTCTATAAACACTCATAGTTTCCTGATGAAAGCAAAACAATGGCTTGCGGATTACTGCAAAAATAGTTCTCATAGGGAAAAATTCAAAATTATTCAGTCACATGCAAATATCATTCTTAATTTTGCTGCATGTATATGCAATACAAGCATTTCCAACTTTTAAAACCTAACCAATATTAGATAAATCATAACTGACTTAACTAAACATTTTTACCCTGCTATAGTACTTCATGTATGTTCTAAAATTAATTTCTTTTTTGAATTGCTCTAACAGTATTTGCATGATGTTTCTTCCAGAAAAACGGCTATTATTTTTTTGTTTGTACTTTTCTCTGAAATGTTCACAAAGTTCTTCAGAACACTGATCAAAACTGAAAAAGTAAAAAATAAAAATAATTTCCTTTATGAATGCTTGATGACTTCTGACATCATTCACTATTTAGAGGCCCATAAAAGAATATATAACATATATGACTCATAAATTACCAATTATGAAAAATTATCTGGGGTAGAATGCTACACTAATGCAAAAAGATGGAATAATTGTCATAGACCAATAAAGCTGTTGTTTGCAAATCCAGTATCTCACTTCTTTCTTTCGTCTTGGGAAACTTAAAATGATTTCTAAACTGCATTAACTTAAAAAAATGCAGCCTATCATACAGGTCAACACTGAAAGTGACCCAGAAATAATCTGTTATTTTTTAACCAATATATATTTTATATTTGACTATCAGTTCTAAAAATCAAAAGTCAGCAAAAATGAGATACATCATAGAGCAAGCAGATAGTCCTGTACTTCAGAGGTATCGGGCGTGCTGGTTCTACCAGCCAGATCTTAAAGTGGTCTTTAAGAAGTGCCGTATTTGTCATTGGCAGGTAGGCAATAGAATTTAATTAGTCAATAATCACATTTTAGAGCACAGGCATCCCTGTTTTAAAACACTCCTCCTGCATAAGAAATTCTTCAGAGTTTTGGGTTTACTTTCTTCTCTACATCTTGGGGGAGATGAATTTTTGGATTTTTAATAGAAAAAATATGAGAAAGAATGGATGTCTGCAGAAAATAAAATAAATACAAGCCTCAGAGTACCATAGCACAGTGTTATCAGCTGTCGAGGAGTTATCTCTGAAAAACTCTGTCTGGTGATGCAGCCGAGCATTCCTTACACTCTCTGACTGGCAAATGACAGGACTGCTCAAATCAGAGGTAAACCAAGATGAACTTTAATTTTCATCCAGAAGCAACAAACCCCGTTCCCAGCCTTTTGCCTTCCCAGCAGACAGTGAACCCGTTGCTTGTGGCAGAATGCTGAGAGAAAAATACCAGCAAGAATGCTTCTGATGCTTATAAAAGTAACTGCTGTATTTCTCAGTTCCACTTTAAGTGCTGACGCTCTTTTCACACACACTTTTTGCTCTGCCTATGCCAGAATCCACAGTCATCTTTGGCTCACTAACTTTGGCCCAATCAAATGGGGACACCTGATTTATAA
The DNA here is from genome assembly GCA_013397725.1 of Rhagologus leucostigma. Taxonomy (NCBI): domain Eukaryota; kingdom Metazoa; phylum Chordata; class Aves; order Passeriformes; genus Rhagologus; species Rhagologus leucostigma. Next base: position 578,715 of record VZTD01005404.1, on the reverse strand, counting down.
CACTACCAGTTACAGCTCTTAACTGTCTTGTACTGTGAGAAACAGGAGAATGATTTAATTAAAATAATTTAATTCAAATTAGGCATATTAGACATTGTAAGCAAAGCAGCAGAAGGGTGAGTGCAGTGATCCGGAGACAATGAAGCATACTAACCGGGGTTTCCCAGGTTCAGATCCCGGGTCAGATACATACTCCCTGCTCCCAGCTTCAGCCGAGAGTGTGCCCGGAGGTGGCTGCTGCTGCTTTTGGGAGAATGGAGGAGTAGGCTTGTGTGTTGGGGTGGGGAGGAAGGGGGGATTAGCTGCACTGTCACTCACTAATGACAGCTGCCAGATGATTAGAAACCACATTAAGTTCTTAACTTTAACTTTGCTAATCAGCAAGATCAAAATCCTACAACCAAACTGGGTTTTTTTCATATTTAAAAAAAAAAAAGAGAGAGTTTGCACATTTGCTGCCTAATCAGGATGTAAGGTAGTGAACAAGCACACCGTTTTAAAAATGTACTTCGATGGAATAAAATACTCGACTAATTTGGACCGGCCTCAACAGCATCATTTGCAAGGGCTATGCATACAGGACTGAGTTTTTAAGCAGTATTACTTCTTCTTATGAAATCCTGACATTCAAGAATCAACCAACAAAAGGGAAACTGTATTTAAGCATTTTGACATCATATTCTTCAAGAAGGTGGCACTTGAGGACAGCAAAGCTCTGCTATATTTATGGTGAGAAAGCAAAACCAAGCCAAAAAGTTACAGAAAAAGAGCTGAGTAGCCTTTATCATGACTATTCTCTGGGTAGGCTGTTGGTCAAGGCAAGTGTACATTATCTTCTGGGAAATCTGCAATTTTGCTATGTTCTCCATGTAGACAGAAAGCTTACTTCTTTAACACTATGTTTGAAGCGAGTTCAAAATAGATGGTTAATGATAAAGCTATAATGAATGTATTTTCTTGAGGTTTTTTTTTTTTTGGTTGTTGTTTATTGTGTGGGGTTTGGGTTGGAGTTTTTTTTCTCTTCCTTTTTTTTTAACTTAGCCTATGACTTTGATAAGGCTGCTTTTGGAAATACAGTGGTTACCCAACTGTTTTATGGCTTTAACAAACCCTTACTTCTGCCTTGTATTCTAAACAATGTAGCCTCTATTTGCACCCAAGTGGTGCTAAATTACAGATAAAGTTACGGCAAATTTGTTTTCTCAAAAAAGCAGTGAGGCCTAACATCCCTTAAGTAATAACAGCCTTGCTTTTAATTCAGAAGTAGAACTGGAATAATTTTTCCTCAGAAAATGCAACAATAGAGCTGTTCTTGCAGGGCTGAATGGGGCATGGCTCATTTTGCAGGTGTGCAGGTGCTCCAGTGGAGAGGCAGAAGGGTGCCTGACCTGGGTGGGCAGCCCAGGCTGTGGTAGGTAACTCCAGACTGGCCCACCATCCATTGGATGGGGCTGACGGAGCTCTCAGCTCTGACGCAAAGAAATATGTTCCAGTGAATCAGTAATTTATAGAGATGTATCTTGCTCCTACTGATGAAATCAAAGTAGCTAATAAAAACCTGAAGCACCCTTGAAGCAAAGCAGAAATGTCTTAAAAGGTTAAAACTCCATAAATCACAGCCAAAGCGATTCTAGAATGTGAAAATACTACATTATAAAGACCTACCAGCACACTGAAGTTATTTTCCAAATGTTCCAGCTAATAGACTGCGATGAAGAAATAACTTTTTTTTTTAATATGTTTCACTGGAATTGTGTTAAAGAAGCTTAATATTCAGGATTAAAACTCCTATTCAGGCTGATGTGAAGCTGCAGCACTATGAAGAGAGTGATACAATACAGAAACAAAGCTCAAACAAGGCGTTAGTTACCTCTACTGTAAAATAAATCACTCCAATACATTTCCATGTTTACTTGCCACAGTATTATGATACTATTTCCAACAGATGAAAATCAAGTGCATTTAAGGAATAAACATTAAGTGCTCTAAATGTGGTCTTACGCTGGTAATCATTGCCTTGGGAAAAGTATGTTGTGTTTTAGATACTAATGCTATGATGGGTTTATTAACTCAGAATTTCTCTGCTAACAGTGGTGCTTTAAGCAAGTAATAATCAATATGGTGGCAAATATTAAAAATATCTACTTTTAAATTTAACTCATGTTAAAGGGCTACTTTATCTGCTGGTATTATTTCTTCTTCAAGAGAAAAGAGCAAAAAGAATACTGTATATCAAGCAAAAATTACTCAGTCTTTCTTTTTTAAGGAAAACATGCTTAAATAAACATTATTGGTAACCCTTGCAGTACTGATCACTCATCTTCAAAGGAATTAGCTGGTTTTAATTTTAAAAACACATTTTTCCTGGAAAATGAAGAATTTTTCGTTGGAAAATAAAGATTCTAATGCATGCACCTGTGCCTTCTGGTCTGAGATAAGGAAGAGATTTTTTTCTCTGCCTTGTAAACGAGCACCAGAAAGAAACAGAGCAAGAAGAGCTAAATAGACACCGTGCACTTCAGAACTGAGAAGAAATGTAAGGAAATACCAAAAGTTCCAATTACATAATACCAGTTTTAACAGTTAACTTTGCAGTGCCATTAACAGCTGTGAGAGTAGTGGTCAATCCCAAATAAATAAGACTAAATTATGTCAATTTTTTATTTTTGAAAATCAGTGGGTTCTCCATAGAGTACTTGTATCCCTGGAAAGCAGTTGGTTTCTTGCAACTTCAGAGCTACAGTAATAGTGTAGATGTTATTCATGGAAATGCACAAACTCACAGATCTGCCATACAGTTGTAAGTCTATTCAGTATCAACTGCAGCCATTTGGCTTACAGTTATTAATTTTTTTTTTTCTTTTCAGTAACAATTGGGCTCACAACGTTAGATATTTCTACTGCTAAGTGTTAATACTGATGCTGGAATAAATACAGTCTACCACTGAACCCAAAATAAATACTTCTAAATTCTGTCACCTGGTTTATTGCAAAGTATTAAGAAGATCCTGGATATAAACACCTATTTTTTTTTCTCAACCTAAAAATAAAAAATGCTGCTTTTACTGAACAAGTGGTTATTACATTTACAGGCTTTTTACTTCAAGGTCAACTGAAATTCTCCTTTCCTGCAGAAGTTAAATCACTTAAGCATGACACTTGGTAAAAATTTAACATTCTGTCCACACTCTTGAGTGTTCCACGTATTAAAAAACTATCTAGACAACATTGTTTCTTGCTTTGACATGTAACTAAAATGATCTTTAAGGCAGTTTTTGCGCCTCTTTACATTGCCATGACCAGTACTGTGTTACTGTGCAAGACAGGCTATTGCAAACACGCAGGCTTTACCAGTAACATGCCTAAAGCTACAAGATCATTTTCTTCACAAAACCGCAACCACAAATTTGGCCTTTAATTGAGAAATTTAAGAAAACATTCTGTCTGGATAGTAATCTGCATGATTCATCCTTGTCACCGAGATCTGCAGGTTCTGCCTTGGGAGGGATGGGGGAAAAGCACTTAGAAAAGTATTTCAGGAAAGCATCATTTTTGAGAAAAAATTGATTTAACTCTAATTTTTCAGGGATGGAAAACAACCTGCATGGAAACTTCTTTAACCTTAACTGGAACAATACAACAAAAATTATGCTAATAAACTGCTTTATAACTCATACATAATTTAGAAGAAAAGTAAAAATATCCACTATTTGTAAACTTCTTAAGCATTTTTCTGTAACATCGCACTTCAGAGATTTGTCCCCTTGACATTAAGACCGTCTGCTCAGTACACAGACTCGTTATCCCAAGCAAAGGACAGCTTCTAGTGCTATGGTTTTTTCACGCTCTGTCACAAAGAAATTTTCCTAACTCTGACAAAAAACAATTGTAAAAGACCAGTGCTTTCACAGGACTTTCCTACATAAATCTCAGTGGAGTTCTACTGGAAACAAAGCTCCTTGCACTAGAAGTCCACCTCATGCTTGGGGTATCATCACCACCCACCAGAGATTTCCAAGAATGAAACAAGCTTTGAAACACTTTCCAGATCCAAACCAGACATTTTTGAAATCGGAAGCATGCAGTATCTCTCTTTTGCCAAAAATGTAGTATAAAGCTGTGTGCGGCAGACACTCCCTTTTTAGGAAAAAGGCACGAAACTTCACATGTACGTTTTGCAATGATTACTTTGGGTTATTTTTATTTAGAGGCATTACTTACATCACCAATAAAAGCAATTACTATTAGTCATATAGCATATGTGGCACTAGTAGGCACAAAATACGCTCTAAGGCTTTTTTATTTTAACAGCCTGGATTTCCCATTCAGCTACTAACACCGAAATTATAAAATTGTGAGTTAAACAATATAAGCAAGACAAATACATTTCTTATGCATATCTGAAATGTTTTAAAATTGTCTAAAGTGTTTTTACTCCAATAAAATCCAGCACATTGAAAAGAACTGGTTTTTTCTTAATTCTTCCACCCAGACACTTGTCATCACCTACCAGCTACATACCTACTAAACAAACAACTACTTTAGAGGGATAAGTATGTTGAAGATTCCTTAAGGAGCAGTAGGAAGAAACTGGTAATTTAATTTCTGAATATGCTGTCCTTTCTAAGCCTTTTGCACACTGTATTTTCAAAAGATTTGAAACACTGCTTCTCTGTCTGATTTACCTTACTTGGGCTTTTCTTACCAAAAGACAACATAGCTGCTTCTTTCGTTACTACACTGCAACTTTTGGCAAAACCGCTATGTTATGTTATTTTAACTACTGAATGGCCCAGTGAAATCAGTGTGTCCTACAGTTCTCTCACTTCAAAACAAACCTTTACAATACCTACTGCTACTAAAATAAAAAAGAAGTAAAACACTCTTCATAACATGATTTTATAATGTGTTGGTTCTCATATGACTCATCATTAAAAGATGATGAAAAAGTAAGATATCTTATAACTCAGTCATGTGCAGTATCTAAGTCATGGAAGTTAAATGGCCAAGATCACCTGCAATGACTGTGAAATACCACCTCAGGGAATCTGAGGATGATAGTGTACACAACTACCACAGAACATCCAAACTACGTAGTAATCACCCAAATTCAGCATCCGTAGTGTCTGAATTCCCTCAAGTGCAAAGTTTTTCACTCTGAACAGTCTTATGCACTCAAGAGGAGAGTGCAAGTAAGAATTGGTGACGCAATGCAAGCCCTCTCTGGGGGCCCAATGGTCCACTCTGCAGCTCTTCCAGTAACACCAGGCAGTGGGGGGCTGCCTTGTACATACCTTGGGTTATGAGAAACATACTTCAGAGCAAGACTGCGACTCACACAAACCGGCTGCCCAGATTTCTAGTCACATCACTGCCTTAGCAGGAAATCTAACCTTGTTTTTAGGACTTTTTAGGTAATCCTAAATGTAGTACAGCAAATAACAGTTTTTGTCAACTTCTACAATTTTTCATCAACCACATTTTTGTGCATCTGACTTTTGGTGTATCAAGCTATAACAGCATGCAAAAAGATTTGGTAATTAAATACTCTCAGAATACTGTCAGCTTTCCAAGGAAAATACGTGGGAAAAATGGTCTGGTATTGAAGGCAAAGTCTAAGACTTGGGATACTATTGCTTTATGCTGCTGTCTATTCCTGTTTGATAAATCACAAAATAAGGAAAGTAATTTCCCACACAACATAGGTGTTTTTGAGATTTAACACCTTAAGATTATGAAGAAACTCAAAACAGCATCTAGTTAGGTACCTAAAATACATATGCAGGTAAAACGAACATCTAAGGGAGCAATTAAAGTGCTTAAAGGTAGAGCTAGTGCCATTTTAGACACCGTTGGGTGGGCACCCCAGTCACCTGGATGGTGATGGCAGAAATGACAGAGAACCTAAGACAGACACATACTCTTCTGGGACAGCAGCTGGGCAGCACACAGGATGCTCCACATTACTGAAAACAGCACAGGTCTGTGCTTGGGCAATAAATCTCACTGCTAAACTGGCTTAGCAAGTATGCATCCACTCTGTGAAGGAAGTAAAATTAAAGTGACTTTTTATAAACAAAATAAAATACTAAAAGGGGCTCTTACATATATAAATATTCCCCAGTGTTTCTTTGTCTCAGATTTGCAAACACACAGTTTGTGAAAAAAAAGACATGGACTGATGACACCAGTTTTTCCACACCAGTGTCACTCCTCATTTGTTATAGTTAAGAGGTTTTTTTTTAATTATAGCTGGTGCTGGTATGTTCTTTCAGTATTAATAGCTAATGGATCTCTATGGTCATATATACCAGGTTCTGCTATTTTTCTCTTTCCTATTCCGCCTTCTAAAACCTGGCACAAAGTATAGCTATGTGTTCCAAAAATCTCAACTTTCATTGTAATTTTGCAGAGGTCCAACATTAATTCTGCTGATATACAGAAAATAAGGAAAGAGGAATCAGAACTTAGAACACTTTTCTTTTTGTCTGCTTTAATTTGGAAAAAAAACCCCACCAAACCCCATAGCAGTCTGGTCCACTTCTTTTTCTAAACTGCTGATGAGGATACAGGTGACAAAAAGCTGAAAGACTCTTACACATATGTGTAACTTGCATCAGAAATGAATCTTGTTCCTGGCCTTGCCATTGCGATGTCACTTTACCTCTGCAAATCTCTCTTTTGAGAACAGGCGGTTTTGACAGCAACAACAATTTTTGGAAAGGCTTTTTTTAGGAGATAAAAAACCAGCACTTACTTAAACTTCAAATTCTAGACAAGAGGTGGCAAAGATAATTTGATGATACGTTTCACCCAGGTTTAGTAAACAGTTTGAAGATTGTATCCTCAATAATGGTATCCACGATGGGAACATCTACAAGTTTTTTAATGCATCTGAAAATTCTGATTCTCTTACTATTACAGTGTGGAAAAAAAAAGGAAAATATTTAATAATTAGGACAAATGCATTTCAGCTCCTGATGGTGTCATATTAAGTCTCTTCGGAAAAATAATGTTTGTCTTTCATCTTTGAGTGAACATTGCTTCCAAAATACACAGTAGTGATTGCTTCCCTTTTTATTAGGAAAAAGCTAAGCATATCGACAAAATTGCTTTACTGTCTCATTTCCTTCTACGAACCAGGTCTTTTCAATCCTGTTTCCTTTTCAATTAATTAATGTGACACCTCCACAACTAAATGGCAATGCGCAAGAGAACTACCACTTAATCAAAAGCTAGGGAGGCTATTATGTCATATTCACACATGTATTCTGTAATGCTAGAAGACAAAGTGAAGGTGAGTTAGACCTGACAAATGACTTGGATGCAGGGAGAGTCATTTTATCAATATTTGAGAGGCTGAGAAAGAAAGAAAAGTATTTTCTCTATGTATGAATGTACACATATAGACTGAATAAGAGGAATAAGAACAGGAATAGGAGACTGTTCATAAGAAGCTTTAATTTGAGGCTAACATGTGTTCATCAGGTGAGGGCACTCTGCTTCCAAGCGAGAAAGGAAATAAGTTTACTTTATGAGTAACAGTTAAATGTTCAAGTAGGCAATTAAGTATTTTACCGAGGCCATTTTGGGATACCAAACACTTTGAAGACTATATTTTCCCTCATATTTCATGTTTAGTGTTCCTCCAAGTAAAATATGTGGTTCTCTCTAGTTACTCAGTTATGAAAAGTACTTTAAAGGCAAGGGGATATTTTTGATAATCTGCATCTTAAACTTTTCATTAAACTTCCAAATTTAAATGTTACCTTTTTGTGCACTCTGACATTTTTGTCTGGCATTTTCATTAATTTTGCAACATACATAGCTGAAATGTTAACTGATCAATACTTTGTCTCTCTCATGTAGCACTAGAGTAAAGCTCCCTAAGGACCACAGAGCAGTACAGAAATTAAATGTGTATCAAATGTTAATGTTAAACACAGCAGTACTTACTGTATAGTGACTGAAATGGCTAAAAGAATTCCAAATGGACAGATGGTAGCACAAATTATCTAGATTTCAAGATTAAAGTTTGCCCCATAAAATAATTCATAGACTCACACTGAAGGGTGTTTTACTGATAGCTCCATTGTCCAATTATTTTTCTGCTCATTACAGTGAGAAATGCTAGTACTGGAAAAAAAGAATACACACTTTTTTCCCCTCATGTTGCACCCACTGACATCTGTAAGACCACAAATGTCTGGTCGAGAAACTGTTGGAAATTAGGCCCAATTTAGCAGACATTTCAGTGCCCACAGTGGATTAATCTGAAGAAAAAACATCCACTTTTGCATACTTTACTGAAGTTCTCCTGCCTGAAATGTACCATATTAATTACCAAATAAAAAAAAAAAAAACCACTGAATACTGCAAAGGTCTGTTTTAAACAGAGAAAAATGTGATTTTATGGCAAAGGCAGTCTATATATTCTGTTTTTTCCCACTCTATTTAGGTTCTTAAGAAGCATAAACATAAGTACATAACACATTCTTGATCAGCCTCTAGACATGTGATATAATAAAGCTGTTCTGGAACTGAAATATTGACTTAATATTGTTGCTATGCACTTCTTTTATTTAACAGGAAATAAATACAAAAAAGCAAGAGAGAATAAACAATTTTCTAATTGCTCTAAGACAAAGTCTTATGCTAGCCAGATCAACCTATGGTTCATGAGTTTATTAATATCTTTGACTATCTGAAAAATAACACCTATTAATACATCACAGTTACCAGCACAAAAATACAAAAACTATATATATTGGTAGGAATTTTTCTTCTGCTTTGAATTACCAAAGCATAGAAAAACAAATGGAGTGAAAACCGTAAGTCATTCAGACAAAACCCACAGTGAAGGTGATGAGCTTATGAAGTTTAACAGAAACAGGTAAAATACTGTTTAGTTGAGTAAACAATCTAGAACATTGAAAACTTAACTTCAAGTGTCTGTATCTCTATGTACAGCATAGGCAACACTAGTCATTGAGCTGATGCCTTCGGACAGATTTTAAAAAGAATCATCTTAAATCTTTAATACAGCATTTCTGTACCTAAAATGTCCCAAATAATGTAAAAGTTTGAGACAGGTAAGCTCAGGAGTATAAATAATCAGCAAGCCCTTTCAACGAACACTGTTAGCCTTGGTGACTAACAGTGTGACTCTCCAAGGAGAATGACTTTAAAAAGAACTGCAGTGAAGAGTGCACAAGGCTTATAAATCAGGTAACTGTAGCTTATTACCATATTAATCAATGTTTTCTGTAGGTTTCCAAGAGTAGTTCTCCTCTCCAGATCCATCTTAGTAATTACATTTTTGAAAACTGAGCTATTCGTCCAGAATTTCTTCACCTGTGATCCTGCGTATCGCCATCAGAAAGAAAAGCCACACAGTAAGGTACTAGAAAAAAGTATCCATAATTGTAATACCAAAGAGGTGGGGCATCGGGAGATATGAAATATCAACCCCTACATACGCAAGTTATGTGAAATGACTGTAACTCTGTATCAGGATGTACCCATCATGGTATATTTTCAAATCCAACAGGATACAAGAAATGGTTAGTTTAAAACTTTACTTCTCATACATTGTTTATTAGTCTGCCTAAAGAGCTGAAAACCTCCAGAACAGCCTGTTTCTCATCTCCTTTCTGGCACTGACATTTCACTGTGACATTTTCTAACCTCTAGGAGACAACTTCAAGAGGAGATATAATTTGTATAATAGTGAAGAGATGAAAATGAAACATATAGGTACATTTATTTTATACACTCTATTAAATTCAAATGTAACCTTAGTGCAAGTATAATTCATCATAACACAAGCAAGTGGATTACTGTCAAGACTTCAAGAGCCTATGAAAGTCCAGAAACCACCTAAACCCAAAGCTTATAATCATGATAAAAATCCACATATATTTGGCTTGGCCAGCAAAAACTTCTTCTGCCTGACAGAGGAATGATTTGATCCTTGGAAAGAATGACATCAGGTGGAAAAGCACAGGATGCATTTTGGATGCAGAACAGGAATACATCTGTACTATCACAGCACTGTTGTAAACATAAAAATTTACTGCAACACCTACATAGCAAAACAAATACTGTAAGAAAACCAAGAAAATCAGATTTTTGAAATATATGTCTCTATATATAGATAGGTATGAACAATATGAATATATCTATAAAAGTATAATCAGGAACATGTTTCTACTGCAATACACTGTAACTATAAGAAAAACATATACTGATTATTGACCTCCCTACTCAAATTCTGTATTTTTATGTTCTACTACTTATTATGACACTGATTTTTTTCTATGACCAGAAACAATTACAGTTTAACAGCAACACAACTTCTTCCTTGGCCACAGCAGTGCACCACGGGAAAAAAAAAATTAATTTGCTCAAAGAATAGGATGTCTGTCCATTTTCCTTTCTTCTGCTGGCAACAGCTGAGTGTTCCATATCCATATTAAAATCCAACTTAGAGTGAAGAATACTTACTAACTGGAGCAGTAAGAGCAATATAAACATTCAAGTTTTACGTTGAAACTTGCATTTTCCCATGAAGTGTTGTTAACTTTTAACCGGAATGATAGATTGCCTTTCTACAGTAAACAGTAGCAAGCATATTTAACCTTTGCACATAGTGCCATTACTACAGACATCAGTAAAAGTAAAATCCCCTGATTCTTTCAATAGCACATGTATCTGCTGTACTCCCAACAAACATGGTAACCGAGGACTGGCAGCGTGCTGCCACCCTTGACAGGCACAAGGTGGTTTAACAAGCAACACAGTACAAACGGAGCCCTGCAAGAAGAAACTTTCTGCCAAACACGGCTTAGCATGACTTAGCGACACACCCAACTACCCCATTTCACTGCACAGTCAGCTCCCAACGCCTGGTTTGATTTCTCCAAAATAGAGGCACCTGACCTTCAGGCACCCGGGTAAAAAGTACTGTCACCAGACGATGTCTGTTATTATTCAAAGTTATACTAAAACCACTCCCTGTTCATAATCATGGTGGAGAGGCTCCTAATCTCAGTATTTCATCCAATTTAATAAATTTAGATATTCCAGAAAGTATGTCCATGCATACATTTTTACTCCTAGTGGGGCTCTCTAATGAAAAAATAAATGGGGAATCTGGTCTTGTTTGTAGCTCTTATGATTTTAAAAATAAAGGGATACTTATCTGGGTAAAACAATGCAATCTACAATTATGCTTGGAATTTTCAAAATTTAACAGAAAATAAAGGTTAATACTAATGAAGATAATGTTCATGAAGAAGCAGCAGTTTCGTCTAAATAGCTAAAAATGAATTCACTAAAAACCATTCACTAAAAACTATGACCAGGCTTGCTGCCTAAAAGGTATTAGTTTGTTTGCATTAATGGTTTTGAAATTGGGTTTGTTTTATTTTGGCAGATTTTTTTATCTAGGAACACCACCTTTGAATAATTAATAATCAAAAATACTTTAAGAGTCATTATTCAATATACAAGGGGACCAAACAAAGTTTAACGGAAGAAATTTGAGAGAAGCTTAAAATATATTATCCATAGTTCGCTGACTCTATTTTGATTTGGATCACTGCTTGTAACTTATATAAGCAATTACATTTACACTATATATTTACAATTATAAATTCAAAAAAAACACTCCATCTCATTTGTGTGACATTTTAAACTTAATAACTTTTTAAAAAAACCGAATAAACATGACTTATGGTATCATCATAATGCAAAGTTTTAAATAAATTAAAAAGAAACCACCACATCTACACAGTATTGTCTCTCAGTCTAGAACACAAACACATTGTGATGATTAAAAACAGTATAAAGAATATCATACCAAAAAAGCAGCTAGACTTCTTGGTGGAGAATCCCAGTCAAAACAACTGCTAATATAGCAGACAGCAGTAACAAGCGCCATGATACAATGCTTCATCCGGATAAAGTTCCTTAACAGTAGCTGTTAAAAAGGAAGAAAGAATGAAAATATTTCAAAACCCCAGAAAGTTTCAGGGGAGGCTCATGCTAACAATACTGTCATTCTCAATTTGGTGAAGCCTGAGAAAATATTAAGCTCTCTAGCTCACAAATTGAGCAAGTTAGTTTAAAATCTGAGACTTGAAGAGAATTTGTTAATTGTTCAGAGAGAGAAATTGTTATTTGTTGAATTTAATTCTAGATGGTACAAACACTGTTCAACATTAAAAAGCCACTTGCAAAATTTCACAAATTATTTTGTTAATTAGATTTCAGTTTTATTAAGCCTTTCTTAACAAAGGTTGGCCTTTTTAAATAAAAAGATTCTTCAAGATACTAACCTGAAACCATGCAACACTACTGGTCTAATACGATGAAGACATCTGCACCATTTAATGTCTGCTGTAATGTATTTTGAAACACTGTTTTAAGCAATTACCAAAATAATCTGCATACTTTCAAATTACATATATGTAGGACATAAGAGCTCTAGGTTTTGATTCAGGAAAATGTACTTAAATCCTCTAAAATGGCAACATATTTCACCACAAAAAGTGAACAAACCACTGAATGATTTGTGTGCTGAATCACATAGAAAATGATCACTCCTCCTGCCATCTGCAGAAGTCACAATGCCATTTTCTTTTATGAAAGTGGGAAGAAGAATGAATCTTGAGTAAAAGGCTTTGTTGCTTCTTTGCTGGAAGAGTAGTGCAAAATGCAGCTTTATTAACTGCATTACTCAAAATTGCAAATAAAGAAATACTTTGCCTCTTGAAGTGTTTTTTTAAATGAACTATATCATACACTGATATAAAATTCATCCAGCAGGTAATTTAAACCATGCGCAAGTCTACAAGCTTTCAGAAATAAAGAAAACAGTTCTGAGACCTTTGACTTTTCACTGAAAACAACAAAAATCTTGTTCCAATTGTCCAACCAATTCTCTCCGTATAAGTTACATCATTTGTGGAACACGAAAAACTTTGAGTCCAAAGTAGTTCAAGTGCAGAAAAAATATGTGGTTTTAATTTTTTTTTACCAAAGCATTAAAATTGTGTGTAGCAAAAATATCCAGTAGAAAAAAGAAAGAGTAGAGACATTTCCTACTCTTGGGATTCCAAAGAGTTTTAGTCTGCTTTCACCTTTGATTCAAATCTTACTCAAGTAACTTGTTTAAAATTTGGCTAAAAGAATGCTGACTCTTTACCCTGCAACAAATGGAGAATTTTTGCGTCAAAGTTAACAGCAAAAATTTATGCAAGACTTATTTTACATGCACCTGTGCCATAATCTGATATGTGTGAAACCTGATGGTTTCAACTGTGTTCTTATTCATGTACTTCATGGAAATTAGGCAGCAATTTATAGAGGAGACACATTAAACCCATGTATTTTGTTTCTGACTTCTCAACCTATCATATTCTTTTGTAAACATGTAATGAAAATGTTATTCTTTACTCTCAGCAGTATGATACCAGATACTTGAATGTGCACACTTGATATTAAGGATTTTAGAAGGGATTAGTGTTTCCTTACTCTTTACCTGTTTAGACAGTCTGTCTTCCTCTTCAATGTACTTCTGTTCTTTTGGCATTAAGGTTCGTATGCTGGCTTTCACCTATGCATTAAAATGTGAGTCAGTATTTCAAGTTCACTTGCTCTTTACTAATAACACAGGCTTCAATTCGCAGAATTTACTAAGCTTCAGAGTCATGGCTGCCAAGCTCGGGACACATAAGCACACACAGAGACAAGAGTTGCTGCTCTGTACATTAGCAGCAAAAGCAGCAGGAGCAGCAACAAAAAGAGTGGGTGTGCCAAGCAGTGGCAGAAGAGTATTCTGTAGTATACATCAAGGCTTAGAGAAAATGAGGGATGACAGAAATTCTCTACAAATCAGGGACAAAAGCTTTCATGAAACTGAACTCTTTAGCAGTACAAAAAAACCCAAAGTTAAGACTTACAGCATTAAAAATCACATCTATTTCAAGATAGATGACCCCCTTTGTTGGCCCTGTCAGCTGCTTGTTTTTCAAGACGTAGGCTTTCTGTTCACCATTTTGAATCTGCAGGAAAAGGACATGACAGCCGTCTGTCTTGCGGTCTCCGCTGAATACATCCCCCCGGTGACCCCTGACCCCCAGCTGCTGAAACTGACAGAGAACCCAAAACAACTGTGGCAAGTCTGACAAGTACCTGTTCATTACCAGGACCAAGTCTGTCAGGAAAAATTAACTATCATGGGATTCAACATGGCCGTGAATAGAGTATGTTAAAATTTTAGTGTTCTTATTACAGACCTTGGTTGAGAAATGACAGACTCAGAGCTGCAAATTTTTTTTTTTTCTCTTTCCCCCTTTCAGCAGGAAAAATTCAGAGTGGTATGTCAGGTGAATGAAGCTTACAGACAGCAATGGTATAGCAACTTTGCCTAGAAAGTCAGCACTTCGATCGCGGTCTTCGTCGTAAACTGTCACTTCAAGCACCGAGTGGATGTCCTTTATATTGCTACAAAGAGAGAAGTACACACAGAAGAAAGAAGTCACTTACACCAGCGGGTATCAACGACGAAACTGTAAAAGGTTAGCACAGATACCTGTCTATTTTTCCAAGCCACAGAGGAGAACCGAACTTAAGTAAATGAGACATCTCTGCATATAACCAAAATGCTTTCTAAGGGCTGCAATGATTACTCTTTTTCTCTCTCTTCAAGGCTTTTTATGACCCAAATACTTTCTAAGGGCTGCAGTTATCATTCTCTCTCTCTGCAAGGCTTTTCTAGCTGAAGTTTTCTGAAGGATGTTGCTTTAAATCTCCTACCTGGGATTTGCACTGCATGACCTGCAAGGAGCAGCACTGGGGGATTTACAGCCACCAGCAGAAGGACTGAGAGCTTTTAAAAGCTATTCTTAAATGCTGCTAGCCTTGTGGCAATTCTTACTGCAAATACTGTGAAACCTGTAGGTTTGTAAATGGAAATAATTACAAGCTACAAGGGCATATCCTTGCACTAAGAACAAGGTCTTTATTTCTGAAATCCTCATTTAATTACAAGTATACAGCAAATTACAGCAAATAAAGAACAAACAATATGGAACAATTCATCTTTCAGGTACAATCGAGGAAAAAAGACTGCAAGCTATTAAACACTCCATTGCCATGCACAAGAAATGTCACTTTTTTGGGTGAAAAATTCATATTCTTTATTTGAATAAAAAGAATTATTTGAGAGAACTCATGTTTGATTGAACAGCTGATCCAGGAAATACAAATTCAAGCAAAGTAGTTTAACTTCAGCAAAATATACTCCTTCAGATGAGGCACTGCTAGCCCAAAAATTAATTAAGAAATCTGAGGATAAATGCAGATGTACATAGAAGGAAGGCCTTGAAAGCCTTTAGAGGTTTTCTATTCAATTTCTGATTAGCCTTTTGTCCTCTACAAACCCAGGCAATTCCTTGTGCAGAGAACACTGTCAAGAAGTAGAGGATGATTAGCTACTGGCTCTATTAGTAAATAATTAAAAATACATTAATGAACAATTTAGCATGGTTTTGCAGCTACATAAGTGAGAACTACAATAATAAGCTGTTGAAAAGTACAGCTACTGCAAGTTTTTTTCTTTTGTTCTGAATTCCTTTCTGAGAGCTCACTGCAGGTCAGAAAACCTGTGGATGCTAAACATGTGAATGAGAAATCTAGAGAGTAGAACAAAAATTAAGATCACACTGAGTTTTGAGATTACCGGCAAAATATAGCATTTTCATGTAAAATAAAGTGAAGTAAGTGTACACAAAACTAAAGCTTGGACTCATTTTGCAGAGGATTATTACTCATTTCAGCAGCAGTGAGACCTGCAATGGTAAGTTTTTTTCTACTCATTGGTGTCACATTACAGCCAGATAGAGACAAGGGAGGAAAAAAAGGCAATTGAGCAAGGCAAACAACAAGGACATTTTGTTTGTGGAAGACTTTTTTTTCTATTTTGTCAAAGCCTTTTACTGTCTTCAAAATAACACAAGGATAACAGAACCAACCACATCACTTCCCAATAAACTGTTTTAGAGTGCATTTTACCCAACAGCTGAATTGTACTAGTATGATACTAGATGATATTGTGAGAAGCGCAGCTGGTAAATGGAAACAAGAAGTGGAAAGCATTTAATCGTAATTCAGAGAAGTATAAATGCAAATGGAATTTCTAACTTTATGTAGTTATCTAGTGTTTTTTACAGTTAACAACCACATTTTAATGAATGTCATAATCACAGTATCTTTTTTTCCCCATTCAAAACTTCAGAGGCAAATCCATCACACTGGATTTGGCCCTTGGAAGTCTTGCTGAACCTAACAGGAGTCTGGTGTGCATAGAATTACTCATACCTGGTTTCCAAGAAACAGACCTGGCATTTTTACGTTTAAAATGATACCACTTCTCTAATTTTTTGTGTGTGTTTTTAATCCTCAAAATGTATTCAGATGTTTAGTTTAGAAATATCAGTATGTCATCACTATGCTTCTCTAGAACTACCAGTAAGTATTTTTGATCCCCCTCCAATACCCTCACCTCCAAAAAACTGCCCAAAACCCACTGCCCATCCGTTTCCCCAGTCTAAATCCAAACACCTACAATGTGAAGATCTTGTTCCATTCTGGATTGAGGTTCCTGTAGACAGTATGTGTCAGCAGTCTGTCATTGTTCAATTCAACTACACAAAATGGGTCACTTTTACCTGTAAGAGAAAATTTGGAACAAATTTTATGAGCTAAGAAAACACATGATGAGCAAGGTTTAAATAAAAACAAATTTGAGGGATTGTCTCTCATTTTCTGAGCTTCACTGTAATGGTCTGCACCATACTAAAGATATTCATAACAGGCTACTCATCTCCATAGATCTATTACATTCTTTGCTAAAAGAACAATTTTTTAGTCTTAGAAAAAAAAAAGACAAAAAAATCACCATACTGACTCTTCTGATGAAAACCAGCATGTTCCCAAAAGTTGCCAAGCACCCTCGTGAGACAGCTAAGAGAACTTTACTTCAATGGTACTGATTCTCCATTGACTTTAAGGATAACATAATGAGAGTATTTTGATAAGAAGGAAATGTATTATTCTGTATTATTCGTAACAACATAGCACCTATGAAAATTATCCAAAGATTATTATGCTGTATTATGTTTCATGCTGTAAACAAATCCTTTCCCTAAATTAAAGAATCTTAAAGACAGCCTCATATAAAAGCCTAACATAATACCAAGTGGGCAAGTACAATTAAACAATGAGATGGTATGGGCTGGAATGATGGCCTGTAGTCTCAGCACAGTAGAAAGTCAAATGTGGTTGATATTTTACTATATGTTAAAGCATAATCAAGTAGTTTTGGATATATTTAAAAAGACGTCCCTCAGCATGAAAGCCACCAAAGGAGAATGTATGAAGTTGCTACTTTGAAAATGCATGAAGCAAGATAATGGAAATGTATATGGAGGTTTATTTTTTTTCCTTTAAAGAAAAGGAATGGACAAAGCAAGTGTGTGTGTGTTTGTGTGTCCCTAAATATGAAATACGCAGCTTACAGCAAAAGACTGCAGGTGACCAGTGTGTAGACACTAAGGAAAGCACAAAAAAACCCGATCACAACTGCAAATTTAGGGGTAAACCGTGAAACTGACACTAACCTTTTCAAGGTTTGTTTTTGGAAAGGTGTCGTGGTTTAAAAAGCCCACCTGGAAGTTAAGCTGCTCCCCTCTTCCCCAACCCCCCTCTCAGGTGAGAGAAACAAAAGGCAGAAATTACGGGTTGAGATAACAACTTACTGGAAACATCAATGAGATAAGAAAGCAAACAGTAACTTTCCACACCTGCACTTTTTCTCCCCAAGACCAAGACAATGAAAAAAACCACAATGGCAAACAAATCCTCCAGTCAGGACCAGCACCAACCCACCACTCCACTGGCCACACGCTCCACCAGAAAGGGAGAATATTTGAAGAATATTATATATATATTTTATATATATATATATATATATAAGGGAGAAAATGAGAAGTGCTGCTGAACCTCTGCACTGCCCCCATTTTCCTTCACCAGAAGCCATGACCTCTTCATCTTGGAAGTGAGACTCCCTGACTTCCACCTGCCAGCAAATTTGAGTGGTACAGAATAACAACCTAGACAGGCCCACATGGTTCCAGGCTCTGCCCTTGCACATCCTGGGCCAAACTAGGGCAATATCCACTCCTTATTCTATACCATCTACATCATACCCAGATCCTACATCTTCCAAGTATATACAAAGATACATACACTAAAAAATATACACAAGCATAGGTATCATTTCCATTGTCAGTGGTTGTCCCTCCAAGGTATCTGTTGAGTTCATTGGGTCCACAACTGTGGGTTCTGTCTATCCTAGATGTCTTCCAGGGCAGGAGGGCTGGTGTGCTGTCAGGTAGTTGCAAGCTGCATCATGATGTATCTGGAGCAGTCCATACTCACTGTCCATGGTAGTCACGGCACACAGTGGCAGGGTCATGTAGGAACCCACATTACATACACAGCTCAACATTACAGACTGTTCTCACTCAAAAATCAAATCCCCTTACACACTGTGTAACACATTGTGTTTCCCCATCCATCTGCATTACCCACCATTTGCACCCAAATGCTTGTGCAAAAACAATCCCACGGGTGGGTCCGTCTTTGCTCGAGGCAGGACTAATCCAAACTGTGTTCTCCAACACATTTCTCATGTGCACCACTTGAGAGAGAGTGAGACTTGACTCTTTTTTACAGTATGTAGAGGTTTTGATTGTGCAGGGCCAGCTTGACTGGGAGAGCCTCGGGTGTTAACTAACCAGGTGGCCTTCGCAAAATGTAGATCCCAATGTTTGAAGGTCCCACCACCCATTGCTTTCAAGGTGGTTTTTAACAGTCCATTGTACTGCTTGATTTTCCCAGAGGCTGGTGTATGACAGAGAGTATGTTACCCACTCAATACCGTGCTCTCTGGCCCCGGCATCTATGAGGCTATTTTTGAAACAAATCCCGTTGTACAGCTCAGTTCTTTCTGGTGTGCCATGTCACCAGAGAACTTGCTTTTCAAGGCCCAAGATGGTGTTCCAGGCAGTGGCACGAGGGACAGGGTGCATCTCCAGCTATCCAGTGGCTCTTTACACCATTGTCAACACGTAGTGCTTACTCTGGCAGATTTACAGGAGTGTGATGCAATCAGTCTGCCAGGCCTACCCTTATTTATATTTTGACCATTACCCACCATACCACAGAGGCTTTACCTACGTGGTCTGCTTGATGGCAGCAAATGTTTCACAGTTACGGATCACCTGGGAAATAGTGTCCATTGTTAAGTCTACCCCTTGACCACGTGCCCATCTGTATGTTGCATCTCTTCCCTGGTGGCCTGAGGCATCATGGGCCCACCGAGCCAGAAAAAAATTCACTTTCATGTTGCCAGTCCAGATCCACCAGCTACTTTAATCTTAGCAGCTTAATTCACTTGTCTGTTCTTGCAATGCTCTTTAGTAGCCTGACTCTTGAGTACACGTGCATATACACGACAAAATTTTACAGCCAACTTCTCTACACAGGCAGTGATGTCCTGCCGCAATTCAGCAGCCCAGATGGGTTTACCTCTGCACTGCAATCGGTCTTTTTTGATTGGTCTAACCACCTCCACAGAACGTTTGCTACCATCTATCAGTCAGTGTAAAGGTAGAGCACTGGCCGTTTCTCTTGTTCAGCAACATGTAAAGTCAGTTGCATGGCTTTCAGCTCTGCATCTTGATCCACTTTGTCCCTCACTACCTCCTGCGACTTGCCACGTAGTACTGCATATGGCAGCTTTCAATTTTCAATTTGTCCCTACAACACAGCAGGAACCATCAGAGAAGGGAGTGTATTGCTTTTCATTTTCAGGTAGCTGATTATATGGTCTCATCTCCTCAGCATGCCACCATCTCCTTCTCTTCTGATGATGATGATAACCCAAGATTTTTGCCTTCAGGACAGTTTATGGTGACTTCCAAGATCGTTTGGTGATTTGGGTTTTCTGTTTGAGCTCCATCTGTGATCAGAGCGATCCACTTACTTCATGTAGCATCAGTGGCATGATGCGTTGAAGGAACTTTCCCCTTGAACATTCCACCCAGCACTGGCAGCTGAGGCGCCAGGAAGAGCTGTGCTTTGGTGCCAATCACTTCTGAAGCAGCTTGAACTCCCTCATAAGTTGCCAAGACCTCTTTTCAGTTGAGATGTAGGCCTCAGATCCTTTGTATCCCCGACTCCAGAACCCCAGAGTCATCCATGAGTCTCCATGGGTTATTTTTGCCAGACTCCAGAAAAGGAGCATTCTCCCTGGTTACAGTGTAGAGCACATCTTTCCCATCTTATCTTGTGGCCTCAGGGCTACTGCACAACCAATCTGCTGCTGAATTTGTTCAAAAGCTTGTTATTGTTCAGAACCCCACTAGAAATCATTCTTCTTCTGTGTCACTTGATAGGGAGTGTTTACAATCTGAGTGTGTTCTGGAATAGGCATCCTCCAAAAACCCACAGTGCCTAGGAAAGCCTGTATTTCCTTCTTGGTGGTTGGTGAGGACATAGCTGGTACTTTATTGACCACATTGGAACCTGATGACCCCATCTTGCCATTTTACTCCTACAAACTGAATTTCCTGGGCAGGTCCCTTGATGTCACTTTGTTTTATGGCAAAACCAGCTTTCAGGAGGATTTGGATTATCTTCTCCCATTTCTCAAGAACTTTCTCTGCCGTGTTGTCCCACACAATGTCTTGTGAGTGTTCTGGAACCTCACCCTTTTTCAGTGCAGTCTGGATCAGTCCAAGACAAAGAGTGGGCCTGGGTTTCCAGCCCTGGGATAGTCAGTTTCAGGTGTACTTGACACCAAACTGTGGCCTGCACGCTGCTGCCAGAAGAATGGAAAAAAAACACATTAGCAATGTGTAGTGGGGTTTGTTCGCATTTCTTACCTTCTGTGAGATAAGAATCAGGAGGAATACAAAGCAGGCTCTAAATTTAAAGAATATAAAGAAGTTTATTAACAGAACTAAAAGAAAAAAGAATATTAAGAGTCAGAATAAACCTTCAGAACACTTCTCTTCCCCCCATTCTCCTCCCTCCTCCCACTTACAACATAAAGACAAACTTGGGATTATTTCAGTCAGTTTACCACCTCTATAATAGTCTTTCATCAGTTCATTTAGGGAGAGGAGTCTCTTTTGCCCATGCTATGGGGCTTTTCCACAGTTACAGCACAACAGTCACGCGGGGTGGTTTTCTGTTGGCATGTGTGAGTTCCTTCCCTCGATTTACAGCTTTCTGCACAACTGGCTTCGAGGGTTCAATCTTAGCTGATGGGGTATTATTTTAAGGATGAGCTATTCAAGAGTAAAGGTTCTTTTCATCTGCCTCTGGGATCATCTTCATTTCTAAGAACAGAAGTCTTCTTCCCTGGGAGTAAGGGTCTTCACTTCATCACTACCTCTCTCTGTTCAGATTTCTCATTGGATCACAGCTACCTCAACATTTGCTTATTTCAGCACAGGCATCTTTGCTCGTGGCAGTTTGAACGCTCCACCCCCCATGCTTTCATGAAATTACAAAAGGGTTCTCTGATGTATCATAGTCCATCAACATAGCTTTACAAAAGATTTTCAGCTTTCAGATTTTGAAAGCATCTCCTCTATCCCCTCTCTCTCTCTGGGCTTCAACTCTTTCTTCTTCACTGACTTTGGTGTCACTATCATGGTGTCTATTCACGTGCCTTGGCCTTTCCCTTTCCTCTGACCTGGGAGAGGATTGATGTTTGCAGGGTTCATTTCTTCTGAGGAACTTACAGCACTGAAGGGGTTGCTCTTACCCGGGCCTGGGCATTGCAGCTGGTTGGTCACATGATCCCTGCTGGGCAGCGGCTAGAGTTGGTCTCTGGTGTAAAGTTTCAGTTCGTTTTGCCGCACTGGGGAAAAGGGGTGCCATGCCACCCCACACGGAGCTATGGGCCGTGGCCCGGCCCCTGCCAAGCCAAGATGGAGCAGGGTTGTGGCCCCAGCCCCGCCAGGCCTCCAAGGTCAGGCCCCACCAGGCCTGGCCAGGCCCAACCCAGCCCCCGCTGGGCCGAGTGGGCAGGCTCTGTTACCTGTCCCAGGACCGGAAGCAAGAGAGAGTTCCCGCGTCTCCACGCGGTTGAAATATGTAAATTTTGAGAAGCGCTATTGGTCTAAATGACTGCCCATCAAGTTCAGGTTCAAACCACCACACAATGTCAGTGGTGGCACCACTGTGCTGCCTTGGACTCCAGTTCATACTGAAGTTCCAGCATGTCCAGCAAAGAAGCAGTCAGTGGCGGTGTGACTTCATTCAGGCCATGATTGTCCACTGTCAGTCTCCACTCCCCACTGGACTTACACACTGGCCATACAGGACTATTAAAGGGTGAGCAAGTCTTCCCGACCACTCCTTGGCTCTCCAGTTCAGGAATCATCTCATGGATGGGGGACACAGAGTCCCAGCTGGAGTGGTATTGTCAATGGTGCACTGTTGTGCTAGTGATAGGCACCTGTTGTTCTTCGACCCTCAGCAGTCCCACTGCAGAAGGGTCCTCTGAGAGACCAGGTAAGGTGTTCAGCTGCCTAATTTCCTCTGTCTCCACAGTAGCTATCCAGAAAGCCCAGCGATGCCCTTTTGGGTCCTTGAAATACCCCCTCCTGAGGTAACCTATGCCAAGGATACCGGATGAGTTTCAGTGCGGTGTTTTTTCTACTCTCCTGCTCAAGCTTACATTAGTTTCCAATATAGTCAGCTGATGGAATACCCTTATCACTCCAAAAACAGAGATGGATTCTACCCCTACGTATCTTGATGGCATCAGGGTACACGGTGTGCTGGTGCCAATTAAATCTTGATACTCCTGTGGGACTGACATGCCAGGCCATTGCATCCATACAGTCCAGTAGATGCTATTGTCCCTTTCCTCCACCTGGCTGGAGGAAGGGCCCTTCTAATTCTGGTCAGTACTTGTTGCTCAGTTCTTGTAAATACGATCTGGAGGTCCTTTCAAGAGGATTGAAAATAACATCAGCTCTTCTGTCTGAGGACTTTCCCACTGGAAACTGGAGTGGCATTTCTTCCTTGAAGAACTTCCTGCAGTGGTTGTTCTTCCTCTGAACTCACATATCCATGCTGCCAGGGCAGAGGTGGGTTTTCCATCCCACTTCCTCTCTGTGGTCATGTAAGTAAAACCACAGGTTACCTCGTGGTGTGTACCCTCTCTCTTGAGCAGGGGACTGCTTGCTTCCAATAGCAGAGACTCTGGTCTGTACTGATATGGTATGGCACATTTTTTCTCTAGTTCGCTAAATTTTTTTATTCTGTCTTCAGTCTTGGACAGAGGAAGGAAAAGGAGGAAGAAAAAGATGATCTTCTGATTGCCAGAGCCAGGTGATCATCAAAAGCACTGGTTTTTTTCCTTCTTTCATGGACATCAATGCCAGCGAGTTGGTGTACAATGATGATGTGCTCCATACAAACTTCTGCCACATGGACTGTGTACACTGAACTTCATCTGGATCTACAGGGGACTGCTTGTTATTTGAATCCCAATAGATTATCTCCAGCACAGCTAATTCTCTCAGGTATTGGATACCTTTCTCCATGGTGTCCCATGTGCCTGGGTGCACTACTAGATGATACCTTTCTCTTATGCTTCTCAGGAGTCAACTCCAGTAGCTGAGAGTTTCTGTCCTCTTCCAAATCCCTTTGTCAAAGCCCACATCCTGGGACAGGGATCCCAGTTGCCTGGCTTCACTATGGTCTAGTTTCATATCATGGGCTTCAATATCCCAGCATCAGACCAGCCAGGTCAGTAGAGGCTCACCCAACTGCTGGCTGAAATCTCTTCAGATTTATCACAGCTCACCCAGAGATATGGATTGATGATTGTCTCTGGCCCTGCCTCTTCCTCCTGTTGTGAGGGTCCTGCTTCCTCCTCATCCCTATGTGAACTGATATGGTCTTGGATTCCTTCTTTTGTACAGGAGCAACTGCTACCAGCACACGTTGTTCTTCTGGTTCAGCTGCAGTTTGAGTGGCCATGGTGCCTGTTGGTCTGCTTTCCCCCTCTTCCCTCTGAGGGTGCTGTCTAGTGAAGAGCAGTTTCTGAAAAATAGTAGCTAGGATTCAAGACACTGGAAAAAGCTGCTCCTCTCTGGAGCTGTCATAGCACTTTCCTTGCCACTTTAACAAGACCCTGTAGTTGTTGAGGGGTGACTTCCAAACTACTGGAGCAGAGAATTTCCTGCAAAACTGGCCCATTTTTTCTCACATTCCATGCCACTCATGACTATGCATCCTTGGGGCAGATCTCTGACCTTCATAGAAATCTCTTTTGCAACTCTAAACGTGGTGTAGACCACACTGAGGAGACCTGGCAGAATTAGCAACAAGATCATGCTTTCCTTAACATCCAAAGGGACGTCAAAATTCTCAAAAGTTGTTGTAACAAGCCTGAGAGAAGAGGGTGAAAGTCTGGGGAAAATCGACCTCCCCTGTTCCCCCCACAGGCCTAGGCCTAGTACAATTATTAATGAATTCCCAAAGGTAGCACCCAAGACCAGGGCAAGAGAAAACACTGGATACACATCACAAATGACCCTCATTGCCCTTGCTATTATCATGCCATAAACTGTCATCACACAGTACATCAGCAAAGAAATCCTGATCCCTCTCCCTGCTCTGAAAAAGAGCACTGTAATGGGTACATAGTGCACATGCAGGAGTATACAGAGGGTACCACACAAAAATGAACAGACAAGCAATACCGGAAGCATGGGACTCCATATTTCATACAAAATTCTTAGACAAAAGTTGTTTCCAACCAATTCTGTACAGATCTACTGTAAACTCAACCCTTTGGGCCCCACATTGGGTGCCAATTAAAGGCTGTCATGGTTTAAGCCCACCTGGAAGCTAAGTCCCAGGCAACTGCTTCCCTCTCCCCCAACCCCTCTCTCAGATGAGAGAAACAAAAGAGAGAAATTATGGGTTGAGATAACAACTTACTGGAGACACCAATGAGATAAGAAAGCAAACAGTAGCAGTGTATAAGAGAGAGTGATTACGTGCAAAATGCTCACTGAGTCTGACGCACCACCTCTGTGGACGGTGCCACCTCATCACTCCCTCCACCATGTTTTTTCCCACAAGCCTGAGACAATGAAAAACAATGGCACACAAACTTTCCACACCTGTACTTTTTCTCCCCAAGACCAAGACAATGAAAAAAACCACAATGGCAGACAAACCCCACAGTTGGAGCCAGCACCAACCCACCACTCCACTTGCCACACGCTCCCCCAGAAAAGGAGAAAATGGCTGCTGAACCTCTGCACTACCCCCATTTTCCTTCACCAGAAGCCATGACCTCTTCATCTTGGAAGTGAGACTCCCTGACTTCCACCTGCCAGCAAATTTGAGTGGTACAGAATAACAACCTAGACAGGCCCACATGGCTCCAGGCTCTGCTCTCACACATCCTTGGCCTAATCTAGGACAAAAGGATAAGAAGAAGAGTAGACACCTGAATCTGATGCTTAAGAACAGCTTGGCTGTCTGAAAAAGGAGCTCTCCAAAGTGGCAGGAAGCAAAAGGTGACAGGATCGGTATCCTCAAGGTTTCAGGGCAATCCTGAAATTTCCTAGAAGGTTAAGAAGGGGTAGCGAGGTAGACCCAAGGAATAGCTATGATGGAAAGAACACAAATGAAAACATGAGGGGAATGGTGGGAAGACCTCTTCCAATAAAGACGCAATAAAGGGAAGAAATCACATTGGGGACTGAATTATTTAACTCATATTTCAAATTGTGGCAGTAATGACAAGTGCTATAAATGCTTTCCAAAACAGAGACATGCTATCCCGCTTTTATGTTTTTATTTTCTCTTTTATATTTTTATTTTCTCTAACTGAAGGGAGTAACCTTTGACTTTGGCAGAGTACAAGTGTACACATTATTTTCATGTAAGTAGAAAGCTGAACAACAAATTGCTGCTTCCTAGACCCAGGGGAACTTTGTCTGATGTAAATGAACAATTGAGTTGCATAGTACCTCTTGGCTTGCTCTTCTCCCCAGACTTTCTTTGGGCAGTAAACTGTCCAAAATATATTGAATATTGGCATTGGCCTTCCATAATTAAATCTAGCATAATATGCAACTGTATTTCACAATGTCTTCAATAACTGTGTATTATTTTTCCATGCATATTAGAAACCATAAATTGAGTAGCTACAGTACCTACATTAGTGGGGCTACATAATGATATTAGGGAAGCAAATAATTTGTTTCATACCTTATACAAATGACAATGAAATCAATACTTAGACAAAGCTGTCCAGGGAACACATCTCCCAAACTGCAGTATTGATTTTGACTACATCAGGGGTTGATGTGCATATTATTAACTTAAATGATAAAGAATAATTGTTTTAAACGCATTGTGAATTATAGTTAATTAATGTTTACCTTGTCTAGAAAATCATATACTGCTGAATGTTTCCCACTGAAAAATGATTCAATGCATTAGTCAGCAGAAATGGATGCACCACACATCTCAAGGTTTTCCTACTTCACAAGGCTAAATGGTGGTAGGAAACCTAAACTATTTATATTATTTGAGTTATTTAGCTTTCAGTATTTGAAAAAGAAACACCCAGAAGATAGTTAAAATAACAAGGCAGCACTGACACACCAGGTGGACTACTATATCTCATTTTTTAAAGTATTATCAATCATATTTGCATATGGTGGTACAATGTGAGTTGAGCTTATGAAACATATACAGACACAGGAAATTGCATTGCAGCATATGCAGGTCATCTCTTAGAAATAAAGAGAGGGTATTTACCACATTTATTTCTTTTCTGTGCCTCTTGGCATGCACTTTTTCAACAACTCTTCTTATAGATTTATATGGGTATCAATCAATAATATGTAACATTAATTACAGAGCTCCTCAATCAAAACAAAGACAAATAGTTTCCAGAAATTAAAAAATCCCTCACTCACAGTCAACGTTTCATACCTCCTTTCCCCTATCATTTGAAAATACTACAAGAAAAAATTTGAATAGAGGCAATATCATGAAACAGTTCAAGGGAAGGTTCAAATACGATGGCTGACAAAGTTTCCCAGCTTTGAACATCTCTGCTAAGGAATATTGGTTTTATCATATACGGAGGTTATGAAGTTCCCATACGCACCTTCACCATTGCCTACGGGCACTTCTTCCATATGCTAAAACACTCATAACCAAGGTGGGCATCTGAAAGGCACCACTCATTGCTGACATGCTCAACATAAGGTATGTGCAAACATTATTATGACACTAACTCAAATAAATGAACATGATCCAGAAAGACAAAGACAGAGCAATGCACAAAGACTTGAAACTCATATCTATCACCTTTCAAGTTTTCATTATTGGAAAGAGTAGCTGCAATCTTAACTCTCACTGACAGCCTTGGCAACCTGCTGCATTGCAAGAGTGTTCAAAATAATGGGATCATTCCCAGTGATAGCCTTAAGAGAGCCCTAAAACAGTAAAAAATGTCCTTAGGTCTCCTTGGTCTCTAGGAGGACCCTAAAGATCCAACATCACTATATTATTCAAAACAAGTACCTTAAGCACAACACACTAACAAATGCAACCTCAGACAACTTTTGTCAGTTAATGTGACTAGCCTATTTCAAACAAGAGATACAGAAATGGTTTTCCTCATTTTTATATGAAAGAACCACACATGTTCAGAAGAGTATGTGCTCTCCCTCTAGCCTTTCTAAAAGTATGTTAGACTTGTGCTGCCTATGCTCAGTTATATCAGTTATATTATACTGTCATGACAACAATGCCTTTCACTATAGACTAAACCACAACTGTTGTACATAACTGTATATAACCTGTCATATGCCAAGAAATTCTACCAAACCCTCTGTATCTACTGAGGATCTTCCAACTAGCAATCCCTGCTCAGTACTTTTTGTAGGCCTCCAGCTACTGTTCCAGTGACTTTAGAGACACTTAGCTATTGATCAGGCAGACATCCCCAACAAACTTCTGAATACAATCCTAAGCATGTGGTCAGCACTGTACAAGAGTAAGATGACCACCACCTGCCTAAGGCACACAATAAAAGCATGCTCCCAGCAGCACCAACACCAACACTGAAAATTTTGAGTATCCCATGACCACAGTGGGGCTAACTCCTATCACACCTTACCACTGATGGCAGGAATTCATAATAAAAGTAGGTAGTAATAAAACAAAGTACACCTTCCAGCTTACTGAAATCAAACCTGCAGAAAACCTCAATACAAAGTTAAACAAATCTCATTTATCCATTCTGTTGCTGTAATGTCTCAGGCTTTTTGGTCTCACTTGTACAGCCCTAAGGGCTCCTAAAATTATAGAAATAAACTGCTAATTTACATAATATGCATAATTGGAAGGAAAAGCAAGTTCTCTTTTGACAGATGTCCCTCACCCCTTTTCCCCCTTTACCCATTACAGAACTAGACTATCTGAGAATGAAGTCTAGGAGTTCTACTTCGTAATGTATACCACCACTGAAAAAAACCCTAAAGAACTACTTACCTTTTGAAGCTTTGAATTCTATCCTTATTTTTATCTTTGAAGCTTTTGAATTTTAGGCCACATGGTGCACCTAGTTTGACAGATACCCTTGTTTGTGCTGTGCTATGTCTTTAGACATTGCAAGACCAGAGCACAAATTGAGATTACCTTATTTAGATCTAAGAAAAGTATTTTACTTCAGTCAGCACTGTGTCCCTCACACTGCACATCATGCACACATTAATTTAACTTAGTCTTACTTGTCATCTTATTTCTCAGAACTACCGCATGTCCCTGGATGAAATGTACACCCACAACCTGAAATCAGCCCCAAAAAGAGCCTCTCTAAAAAGAGGTAGCAAGCAGAAACTAGAGATGTCTTATTTGTTGTTTTTGTCAAAACTCAAAGTTCCCTGGAGACCAGAAGTCTTTTACAAACAAATCAAAGTCAGTTGGCAGCTCAGATTATCTGTTTTGGTTGGTCACCTAAATATTTTTCTCATGCAAGAAAATATAAAATGCACTTTTTCATGATGGAAAAGAGACCTAAATAGTGATTGATAGAAGCAACCTCTAACTGCTCCTCAAAATAGTTAGAAAATCAAAACAACAAAGCCCTGATCTCCACACAATTTTATCTTCTGGATTTTCTTCTCAAGTAGCCACAGCACCACGCTGCCTGTGTTTTTTAGTGGAAAATTTTGGGAAAGGCACTTTCCATCAGTTCAAACACCACAGGACTTTCATCTGGCTCTCTGTGCTGGAACTCATAAGCAAGCACCAAACCTATCAGGTGACTTGTGAACCCTTGCATAATGACGGTCATGGGCTGGTGGGCTGGTCTCACACTAACCACTTCAGCCTATCTTCTAGGCTGGAAGTGAGCTGGGGCAGCTAGAACAACAAATCATTGGGTGTTGTCTCAAATTCAACTACAAAAGTACTACTTTTTCACAAGAGATGGTAAAGACATGTGACCAATTCAGATGGAAGGATCTTTTATTTGTCTAATTATGAACTTTATCTGAGTGTTAGAGCTGTCAAACTGCAATATGATACAATTTATATCTGGGCGACTTATATAGACCTGTCCTTCAATGGTCCCCAAGGTACAAATTGTCCAATATAAATTTTTGATTCTTGGCAAACTGTTTTCCAGTAAAAATTAATTTTGGGACATAAAAGTTCTTTCAAACAGAGACTTAATTCAATATAACTGCACTTTTGCACTCACTTCCTAGCTCCACTTGTACACAAAGCAGACTTTGATGAAAAGCTGTCAAATCTTAAATTTGCCCATCTTGCTTGCCATGTTTTGTAGAAGTTCAACTGTAATTTTTTTAATTATAAAACTCTATTAAATACATGCATTTGTCTCCAGAAAACTTTATCCATATTATCCAGTTAGTATTGTAAAACAGAAGACTTTAGTAAAAAAAATATTGAAACATTTATATTTTATGCAGTAGGATAATTCTCTGTTTTAGAAAATAAGAAAACACTTGTGTACAGTAATAAACATCATGCTTTTCTATTGTCAATCACTGAAATTCCACTGAATCCTGCAGGAATGAAAATGAAAAATCATAGAGACCATCAGTCACTGCAGAAAGGTTTGCTCTCTTAATTAAGGCTTCCATGGGCTCTTCCTAGGAATTACCATTGATGTAATTGCTCTTCAGAGTACATGCAAGCAAGAGAGCACATGGCAGATCTACCTGTCCTCCGCAAAACTTATTGTACTTCTTAAGTAATAACTCACAAGGGACAGCAGATAGCATTGGGTTAGATACCCATAAGTCCTGCAGAGGTACTTCTATCATGGCTATGGAAAACACGCAATGCTTCAGTAAAACTCCAGAGAAACAAATAATTTCATAATTTTGCCATTTCACAGTCCATAAAGTTATAAAAACTGATAAAAAGTCAATTTCAGCATTAGCTACATCATGAACCAATTTTAATCAGATCACTAGCCTTATTCTAAACTAAGTACTATATGAATTTTTGCATTATTGACATTACATTACCAAATTGAACTAAAAATGCTCTGGACAGTTCAAAAACTTAGCACGGAATTTCAATTCCATTTCTACATTTAAAAGTCAAGTTCTCAAACCATAACTTCACAAAGTTCAACCAACTTTAACATGGCTATGAAAGCCAAAATATTGTTTGAATATTTCATAGGCTATTATGATTCTCCCCTACCTCTGGCCATGCTTATCCATAACGGATCTAAGTCCCCACAGCAAAAAAGGCCTTTATTTTTTCAGAAGACAAGGCAGCCAGTTCATGACTCTGGGGGGCAGTGCCACTCATGCAGACACTAATGTCACTAATGTTGTTCCAAGCTCCCTGCCAGCCAGCTGCTTGCAGCAGAACAGTCAGTCTGACCTTTGGCCAGAAGGAGGAATGGCTCAATAGCATGAGAAGCTGCCTTATCTAATGGATTAAGTACAGAACCCAAGCAAAATGCCACCTTTGACAAGGACTTGCTCTGTTGGCCTTAGCTGAGTCAGTTAACCTTTCTTAGTTTTCCATCTTTAAAATGGGAATTATAATTCCACCCTATCTGTGCTGATGCAAACGTTGCAACAGACTGATACCATGAATGCTTGAGGTATCTTACGAGGCAAGTCAGTGTAAAGCCATAATCAAGCTAAACTCATCTCCACACAATACTTCCAGAAAAAAAAACTAATCATAAGTCATCCTTTCACTGTATGTATAATTATAAATGCTATGTTTAACAAAAAATATCTTTTAATAAAATATCTTTCAAAAACATATTTTAAATCCTGATTTTTCCATTACTATGCTGGAACTGGTACTTAAAATCCAGTAGCTTTGCTGTACATGATATTGGACCAAAGTCTTCAGGTGACCTATACGATAGGACTTGATGAAATATTTTATCTACCATAGAATACTGCCCATCTACTAGATTTTTGCTCTTTGTGGAGATAGTTCAAGTGTATATTGAAATCTGTTTGCACTAATTGACAGAGCAAATTACTTTTGGAACCGTATTTCCAAAGGGCCTCTGAATTTATTCCTTCAATTTTACACGCATGGGCTTCCATACCTTTGTGAATTTAATGTTTGTGTTCATCACTCTGACATTTCCTAGCATTTGAAGAAACATTTCAGAGACCATTTCTGCACATGTGATGTTAGGACAGGAGTTTAGCAGGACAGATTTTAGAAAAGACATCTACAATCAGCACAATGAGCTATCTTGGTGTCTTCATCCTACTTTCAAGTACTGTAATCAAAATCTTAACATAGAATTTTCTTGGAAGAGAGGCTGAATTCCAGACATAAAACTGGAAAATAAAAAAAAAAGGAAGAAAACAACAATCTGACTCATTTTCCATGCTTGGTTTCTCTTCTTTAGACGAGAAAAAGTCTGAAAAGCTTTTGAAAACAAGCCTAAACCTCACCAAGCTCTTTAGTAAAATCTCTCTGATATATAAGGCTCTGAAATCACAATACGCAGAGAAAACACACACAATTGATTAATAATGAGGACAGAAATACAAATAAATTTACTTCTAATGAAGACTGAAGACACAGTAATCAAAGTGTTAAAAATTCATTTCATGCACATTTCATTTGCCTCTTAGCTGATATTTATCACATAATTCTGTGAGAAAGTGGAGGCCTAAGATGCTCCAGATAAATGTCTCAATTAATTGTACAGAGGTAGGCCTCTTTGAGCTGAACCAGAGCAGTGAGCTCTTTATTAAAAGCACTATTCTGTAGCCTGTAACCTTGTTCCTTGACTCCTCTCTAGTTTCCAATTTAAACAAGTCCCCATGCGGCCCACTCTAAAGGGCTTTGTCTCCCTGTCATTGTTATGAGAGCCAAGGCATCCTGGAAGTGTGAAATCAGACCTCATGAGCTGAACGGTTCCCCAGGGAACACAAGACCCCGTAGAAGGTCAAAGTCATGGGCTGGACCATCTGAAAGCATCTGATCGCTGGTCTGTGACACAGCAAGAAGGGTGGGGGCAGGGGGAGAAGGGAGCCAGGGGGCTAGAATTGAACACATCTTAATTAAAGCCCAAAGACTACAAAACAAGCTATTTTCTAGTCAGGCCATCTTAGGGAGCTTGAGTTTTGCTCTGCTAATGAATCTGAGCTGCTATTATTCCTTAAAAACACAGCACTTCTGCTGAAATCGATCAAACCTGTGGCACATCTTTTCCCATCCTGCTTACTTTTTATCAGTGGTAAGGCAGAGATTTTGAACTTTATTTCGCTACACAAGGAAAAGGAGCAATGCATCTGCCCCAGTAAAAAAGATGCAGGCACTGCCTTGCACTGCCTTGCAAAGCCAGCAGCCTCCTACTACAACCCACCCACACACTGCAGAAGGGATATAAGAATCTGACTGTTGCCTAAACCTAAACTATGTCACCCTGAAAGGCTTATTGCCTTACTACCCATAATTCATACAAGTTAGGTGAAAGCCATATGCATAAATGTCAGAAGCCAACTGTCATGATGAGTCCATTATACTTTAGGTTTTACTGAATCATCAGAAACCTCTTCATGTCAAAGGATGTTACTGTAGGCACAGCACCTATCCTGCCAGAGCTCTACAAGTAGCCAAATCCTTGAGAAAGTCTGATAGAGACACCACAAGAAAGCAAAGATGTAGGGAAACAGGAAAATACTTCTTGTAGCTCAGTATTTAGGGAGAAAACAGCCATGCACTGAATAGCTAAAACACAATGGAAGATTCAAATGAAATTTTCTTCTCAGACAGAGAAGGAAAAGGTAAACTTCATTCCCACTATCTTTCCTTTCATTAGATTACAGTTTCAAAAAATTATACTAAAAAATACATGATTTACAGAAAGGTGTATTTGCTGTGACCACAATTTCCAACAGAACATAATTTTGCATCGGTGAAATCCCTAAAATTGTGTATTGACCATGGAATGACACTGTTCTTCTACGGGAAACAACCTCAGAGACACAGTAATTTTCCCAAAGGCCCTGGTCCTGAAAGATACCCTATTTTTCAGCTCTACTGAAAACCAAGGTGAGCTTTCAAGCACCGGTGGGGAGTCTCTCAACCTCTCAGTGGTTCTTCCTCTCCTAGACCTTCTGGCAAGTGGGTTGAGTGAGAAGTCTGACTGTTCTTTTCTGGGGTATTTTTAATATCCAGTTATGGCATGTTCCAGCAGCACCGCATTTCAAAACTGGTAATGTCTACTTGCTCCCCTGCCTACAACTTAACTGAAATTTCAGCTCATCCTGGCACATTATTTATTGCTTGTACGTGGGAGCGGGTTTGTAAGCTGAGACCCGAACCACCACCCTTAATCACTCTCTTTTTAAAAAAAAATCTGTACTAACCTTAAGGATTTGAAGTGCACTGTCCAAAGTTAGACTATTGAAACTGGAGAAAAATAACTGCCCTTGGCTATCAACAGTTTATAAGGGGCTTAACTAAAGTGACCTACTGTAGCAGCATTCTGCTGAGTGAGACTATGAGCTTTCTGAAGAAAGGAGTAGAATTGAGGGTTTCATTAAAAAGTAATTTGTGTTTTTTACTCATTCATTCAACAGGAGTCTCAATTGCTCTTTATTCACATAGAGTTAGTACAGTATTACAATGCTGCTCAATGTATGGTACAAAGGTAAAATTTCACATTTTGAAAGGAAAAAAAAAATCCTTGCAATGGTAGTAAGATTGATGACTACTTAAAAGATTACAGAAATCCTTTTCCCCTGTACTTATGTTTAATGATGGAATATTAAGGATTTTAAAAATCTACTCAGCTCAAACTAATAAATTTTGATTTATTACTTCACATGAAAAGATTCCTGGAAGTGAAATGGGATATGTTCAGCAGACGGGAAACAGAGCAAAACACACAGATACTATACAGTTGTTCTAGCTACTTTTCAGACTCAGGGACAAAAGATTAGCTCTGAAAACACAATACAGTAAGATGAGCAAACTAGTCCTTAGCTTTTACTCGTAGAAGCAATCCTCAGTGGTGCAAGTAACACCACTGATGACAGCATTCTCCACACTAATTACTTCACCGAATAAAGGTGGGTCAAGGTTTTACACAATTTTTGCAAACATGGTTTATCGACAATCACCAAATACCTACTTTATTTCTCACTATTACTATAAAAAGTTTAATTTTAAATTAATAACCTGTACATAACTACAAGTTACTAAAAATAGCTAAACTACTACAGCAGATAATAAAACCACTTCATCTTCTTTTCAAAATACTAGTTTACTTCTGTCCAGAATATACAAGATTTCTGTCACATCTGGAATGTGCAGCCATCTTACAAAATACATCTGCTGTATAAACGCTTTTTCTTACTAACAAACAGAATATGCAGGACAGGGAAGATATTGAGTGTTCTTCCCCATCTTCCTGTCTGTCATCCTAAATATAATGTCTGAAAATTTTTGGTAGCTCTGTACATCTTTAATTGAATCAAATATGTTTCCAAAAAAATTGTTCAACCAGCACAAATAACATGTTGATTTGGAAAAGTCAAAGACTGAACGAGGTCAGGGACCGAATTATCCCATTTGCCCCTGAATAACTTAATCTCTCTCTCTGTTCAGACAACACTGGATTATAAGGTCAAACCAGATGGAGGGATCTTTAGAAGCATTTCTACAACCTCGCCAAAAATATAATCTGTTATTTTGTGTGCCACAAACTGGATGATCAGTTTCAGCAAAAAAATGTTTGCACTGTTACCCTGTCTGAAATACTGGTAGTCATGTTAATTATCAAAAAACTATTAAAAATTGAATAAGTTGCTCTATAGCTATATCTGCTCCTGTAACAGAACATTTATTCTAGTTTCCTTTTATTTCATTCCCATTTTTAAAAGTTTTTTTTATCATTTTAAAGCAGAGAAGGCTATTTTCTGACACAGATGCAGCTCATTTTGCTTCATTCAGTTCGGGAGGTATGAAGGTGATTGTACTTAGAGGAGGTAACTTGGACATTTCTGGAGAAACATGGACAGCATGGCTGAAACACTTTATTTTGCAAAGCAACGTGTCAAAATAACCATTCAATTTTTAACACAAAATAGAAAATACAAAAACAGTCTTATTTCCCTTATATTGAAAAGATAAGCAATAGCTACAGCAAACTGCATTCAGTTGAAATGTCTGAAACCAGCAACAGCCTTGCTAAATATCTGACATATATCAAGTGGCTCTTTTGGCAACAACTTTAAAGTAGTATCTAAGTTTGGAACCTTTTATTTGCCTTGTCCCTTGGAATTCAGCTTTAATGTTGATAAATTTGTATAGTTTCATCTACTAAAAAAAAAGAAATTTCTTCTACATAATTCTTATAGGCCGTCTGATGGAGAAAAATGTATATTTCACCTTTATGAGAAACAACCTACACAGAGCTCTGCTAGCATTAGAGTGACTTGCTGCCTTGCTTAGAGAAGTTTTGTTTGTTTGTGTTTAGATTTTTTCATTAATGAGCAGAAGGTGAAAGTGCACAAACAATACAACCTTTAGATGAACGTTTGTTTTAAGCATATTTTTTTCCCAATTCTAAAACCACCAGATCTCATTATGGTATTTAGCGTCACAGAAACTAAAAGAATCCTTGCCTGTGACATCAGCTGCCATCAATGCTTCTGCCCTGATGACCTTCACCTGAAGAAATCCCACATCGCTGATGTTATGGAACATCATCATTGGACTCTAAAAAATAATAAAAAGAAAAATAATTCTGTATTGCAAAAGAGACAAACCAAAAGCAATATTAGTAGTCTCCTCCCTAGCCCAGATGTAAGCTACTGTAATTCTGTCTACATATTCAGACTTTTAAATATTATTCACTGAAGAATATACAGTTGTTTGCATTTCTTCCTATATTTTGCAGCTTTAATTTATCAATGAAAATTACAAAGGAGAAGTTAGAATATGAGTGAATAAATGTAACACAAATTTTAGTGAATTAATCCCCTAATACTATGGGAATAACTGTACTTCAAAATTTAAAATTATAGCAGTGTATTAACAAAATTAACACAAAAAATGAAACAACTCCTCTCCTTGAATTATTTTGCAAGATCTATGCTCACATTTTCCCTTTGATGGCTCCAATATTGCCTTGAGCAGTGACCTAGGGCCAATATAGATTTTTGTAGTTGACTATTATATGCAAGCTTGCATATACCATATACGCCTATATAAGCTGGCGAATAACATCAGCAAAAGCAATCAAAAGAGGATAACAAAAATGTAGCAACATTCATAACAATCACATGCAGAAAGAACAAAATAAGAACTAAAATATGTTGCAAATTCCATGGCAGAAAGCTCTTACCATAAATAAAATTACATGTTTTAGCATAAATTTCTTCAATATATACATGTATTAAAAAGAGGAAGAAAAAAGAGTACACTACACTAACACTTGCATTTATTCATCCAACACAGATTTAGAAAGCTTATTAGGAAACATGTTCCATTGCTGCTCTTTTTTCAAGTAACTAAAACTAACAAACTGGGAGTCTTGCACTAACCAGGTGTGACATGCTATAATCTCAAACTCTAACTTTTAATATCATTTAAAATTTGCAGAGTTTTAAATGATAGAACATTGAATGCAACTCTGAATCTGGAATCAGTTAATAACTAACCTGGCTTTATTGTTCAGTTCTTAGATAACCTAGGGGAGGAACTCCAAAAGAATAAACTAAAATTAGATTTGCAAACCCATATACGTGGTCTCATTTGTGGCTGGTTTTGCAAATTTTGTTCATAAACACTAGCCTACACATTTATTTTGAAATATTTTTAAATCTGGACTAATGTATTTAATGCCTGTAGTCTTTTCTAAAATTTTAATGTGAAACTTTTTCCACTGCCTATGACAATGTCCAGATTTCTACAAAAAGCAAGCCATCAGGAAAAACATCAAATCAACAATTCCTAATTTATTACAAAGGCAAAATTTACTGTTATGGGAAACGAGAATAAATTACATCACTGAATCTAAAAACCACAGATGCTGCTTAAATGAAATATTAAATGTCAGCTTGCAAAAACAACAGTATGTTTTTGCAGAGAAAATCTATCCATTAAGATGTTAGACATACAATATGCATCCCTGTCTTTCTATTAGTAAGATAATTCTAACAGTTAAATCACACTGATATTAATTTCACAAACCCCAGCTGACCATTTACTGTTTACAGTGAAGATTTGACCTTGCTACACTGAACTAAAAATCCAATTAAGTGTAGCAGCCCATATGTTATATACATGCATCATGTTATAATGGGATAACAGTAAATAAATTTTTACCAATTTTAATAAGATAATCATCATAAATATGACTTCAAAATACTGATGATCAGTAATCAGCACACACTTAACCCCTTGCTTATGTGCTTACAAGCTAAGAGTAGCAAAGGTGGTGTTACAGATAGCACTGGTATAATTCAAAAGTATCTTGGCACCCTTCATTTATTACAATGATGACCAGGGTTTGGAAGCTTCTTATCAGAACTGGTACCAGAACAGAGATAATTCTGCTGTAATATGAATGATGAAAACGACAGGATTTACAAAAATGCTTCCACATTCTACCCAAGTTTCCCAATAACCAAAACACCAAGCTGTAGAAATAAAACAAAGCAAGAACTGAATACAAAGCAAGAACTGAATACAAAGCAAGACAAGCAAAGGCACCCGCTTCCTCTGGTGCCATACAGTCCCCTTTTTCCAAATTTCATCCTGTTTAGCTCACTCTTCAAAAGTGTACCAGTGCTGTATTTCGTTTTGTATCTTTGCTAGAATAGCACAAAATTTTTGAACTTTTATTTCCAGAAAGTAGCTGGCTTAGATTCTTTTACTGCACATACTGACTGGGGAGACTGATGAAAATGAATACCATGCCACAACAGAGGCTCTGGGAGCAGCAAATTACTTTAAATACATTACTTTAAATACATAACTTTAAGTAATGATTTATCAGATGATATTCTGCCTTCTTATTTATGATTATTGTTGAAGGTATCAAAAACCCGCATAGTTTCTGAAGCCTAGAATTTCCATAGCAGAGGAATCTGTGATTTGCTGGGAATCTTTTCAGCCCTCAATAGATGGGAAAAGATTGAAATGCTCTGGAGATGAGTCTTCTTTATTTTTTTAATGAAAGGCTGTATAATATATTTTCTGTATGGCTGCAGCAGCTGTCAGGAAGAGGATCTCAGTTCAGCTCTATTATGGGAGAAGCAATACCCCATCCTATGGCATTGAGATACACTGAGGGGCTAGTACTGATTGACAGCTTGTCACCATGACGTCTTATTCCATCTCTGTTATGGAGAAAATTAATGTCACACCACCAGCCTTATGACTCGCTGTCATCTTAGAACTGCTCACCTTTTATCAATGCTCTAAATAACATTTCAAGCCCATCGTCTCACAGTGGACAATCTGGTCAAGGGACATTAAATCGGATGACTGTGAAATGTCATAATAAAAATGGAATGCTAACAACTTCTCTAAACTAGCTCTTCTGGTTTTTAAACTGTGACAAGGGGGACCATGAGTTCAGCACACCAGTTCTGAAAAGGTCATACAATCTCTCTTGGTCTGTACCCATTAATGTGCCCCCCTCCTCACCCCAAAAGGAATTAATCTTTTCAGACAATTGTCGTAAAATAATGGTTCAAACAGTAATGCCTGTTTAATTCGTAAGGCTCTGATGTTCAGCTACAAATGGTTAAGTGACAGTAATAGAGTCATTTTCTAAGGCTATTTGATCTGATGGCAAGGTCAGCTCATTAACTGTTTTTGGCTGTAGAAAGGTTGCAAAATACATTTCTCAAATGGAAGCTAGATTTTTTTAGGAGAACAAAAACTAAACCCAAAAATACAGCCACTCAGCAAGAAACTCTACATCTTGCTAATTGCGTATGTTGTCTTTGCATCAGTTCTGAAGTGGAGATACGAATATCAAAGCCAAATTGAACATCAGTGAAAATAAACTACTTGAATTAAGTTAATCCTGGTAATTTCTTTCTTCTGCTGGTAATTTTAATAAAAACAGTAGAATTTATCAAAAAGGTACGTAAATGCCACAATTTTCAGAAACACATAATGAGAAATTCATACCTCTGCAATATAAATATCTTCCCAAAATTTTAATGTTTTCAAATGCATACAGCAATGTAAATACATGAACAGACACATATCCTTCTATATGCAAGAAATAGGAATAAACCAGATCAATCTTATGCCACATAATTATGCTTTACACTGGGGACAAAAAAATCGAGGATTTAGGAAAAATGATTAATAGTACAGTCATAACATGTTTCTTTACTGCTACTGAAATAATCA
Organism: Rhagologus leucostigma; assembly: GCA_013397725.1. Lineage (NCBI taxonomy): Eukaryota > Metazoa > Chordata > Aves > Passeriformes > Rhagologus > Rhagologus leucostigma. Next base: position 538,662 of record VZTD01005404.1, on the reverse strand, counting down.
AAACCATCAGTATCACTTGTCTGCCATATCATCACACAGAATAAGCCACAGAAACATGTTATTGTTGCTGTCGGTAGCAAGAACTACGGCACCTCAAAAACATATCCATCAAAAAATTATTCCATTTATAGACATCTATTTTGACAACCACAGACTGTCTTGGTAGATTCTAAAATGTGCAATAACTCTCTCAGTTGTAATTATTTTTCAGAGATGGTGGACAATACCTTAGCCTCCAGTTCATTTTGGAATATTATATTTAGCCTCAATAAGTCACCTCTATTAAATTGTGTTTATGATAACACTATTGGTGTATGAGTTGTACAAGCATTAGCAGACAGCTGATTCAGTGGAGATAGACAGAATAAATTTGCTGAAGCACACATCCTGCTAATCTGTTTGAAGAATATTGTACAGCATTAGTACTAGGACTTCATGTTATCTGCACAGCCTGATAAGGTACATCTTTATTAAATTCAGTTATTGAAAGGATGTCCGTCATGGAATAGGAATATTTTAAAATCTTAAAAATAAATTAAGCAGCCTCTTCGATAGTCAGAGCTTGGTTTAACGGCTGAGTGTCTACAGAAGCCCTTCTAAACACCTGGCAGCATTGTACAATAAAAGCTTTGTAATTGCAAGTGGAAATAACATTTTTTTCTTTCTTCATGTGCAGTGAGACAGTTACTTTTAGTCATTTAGGTATTAGCAAATGCTGGAGTAAGAGCTCCCCTCTCTGTTGCTTTGATAAAACTACAAAGATTCTGTGTAATGTGAGGACACTGGGAAATTAAAATAATCTGCTTCAGAATACTTTAAAATGGAAACATTGTTTGAAACAATTATTTTGATGTGCTTCAGCCTCTAATATGAAGATAAAAAATAAATTTTCTTGCTGTTTAACAGATGATCCAAAAAAAGCTGAAAACCATTAGCACCTCAAACTATTTGGCATAAACAATCACTAGAAACTGTACAGTTGCTGCATGATCCCTTAGTTACTTTGCGCTTGGTAAAATTTATCTGCAAGGCAGTAAAATTACCTTCATTGTGTGACACCTATTCAAACAGTTGAATTACCATGTAAAAAATACCTTATTGTATGAAGATCATTTGTAGCATTCTTGATGTTATCTGTACCGGCTGTAACTACTTGTATGTTAATAATTAGTTTAAATGGTTGTCTTTGGCTAGGTGTGAGTAGAATAGAAGAGATGTATTTTGATTTTCCTCTTATGATAGTTATTTTTTATATAAGCCAATATTTTTCTAACAAAGAGTGAAGGAGAATTTCATACATATCTCTTCAGTATCTCCTCTCGCTCCTTCTGGTCCTCCAGAGAGTTGATGGAGAGGTCAGAGATAGTGACTGCAGCTGAGGCTGTTAGAGTGACCAGCAACACCAGGTATCCCTCTCCCTCCTCTAGCGGCATCTCCAGCTTGTGGGTTTGTTCTTTACTCAGGGTCGACAGGTCAACCTGGCACCTAGAAACACACATTCGCCATCAGCATGTGGTTCTTCTCACATCGAACAAGAGCATTGCCTTGCTTGCATACTTATGCACAAAAAACCCAAGTAAGCAGAAACTCCCACCCAGCTTCCAAAAAAATTCCAAATTTCTCTTCAGCTTTAACCCACACTGCCTGTTTCTTTTTTTTTAGAGCTACACAAACAGTTTTGAAGTGAAAAATCAATATTAATATGAATTTAATGATACTACTGACAAGATTAGCTAATATTCCTTACTCAAATGCAGTCAAAGAGAATTTTAAAAAATCCAGCTCAGATGCTTATTTTACTTTTAATTACACCTCTTGTATAAACACAAAACATAAGTTTTCACATGAACACTTTTCCACCTAACAATAGCAAAAACCCTTTCTTAAAAAATAAAATTCTAGGTGGACTTAATTGTGATGGCATGAAGATGACTTGGCATAGAAAAACTCAACTGACGCACCTCCTGAAAGGCTCAGCTCTCAGGCAGTAAGTTGTGTGTGGGTCAAACTTTCATGCAGGCACCCAGAGTAAAATCTGATGCCACAACCCCCAACAGTCATTTTATTATATAATAAAATTTCTCAGGTTGTAATGAGCAGGGACTACACATAACTGTGCAGAGTGGCTGAAACCAATCTGCCCTGCTTGATCCCCTTCTGAATAACTCTGGCTGTGCCATACATGAACTAATGAAGAATGATTCCATACGTGCCAGAGAGTAAAAACAGCTTTGAAACATCTTTAGAAATAAAAGGCAAAGCACAGAAGGAAAAAGAGTATCTCTGCTACCAAAGAGCTGACTATAACCTTTTAAATAAAACAATAATATCTTTGTGTTAGTGATTAGTCTGACCAGATGTTTTAATACCTTAATTTGTATAATGCACAAGGTTCAACTTTCCTAGACTGCAACTCTGAGCACATATAGAAATTCAATGTTTGTGTCAAATATAATGCCAGCTTGCAGTGGACAGGATTTTCTGTGAAAAAGCACTATTCGGAATATTTACAGCATCCTAAAATGAGTTTTGCCAACTTTTTGCTCTAAATAAAAACACTAATAATACTGAAATAAAATAAATTAATACATTTGATGTATAGGTTAGCCACTGAATACTCTACTTTCAACACCGATTATTTAATGTGACAAGCACATTCACTAAATTAATTCACTAAACTAAACATCTAGCAAACTCTTTTCATTAAATGTCAATTGATTTTGAAGATAAAGATAATGTGGTCACTGTAGGGCCAATAAACTGAGAAAAAGGTGGAAGACATGAAAAAATAGCCATTTAAGGATAGGAAATAGCCAATTACGAGAATAAATGCAGCCTCATAAAACGAGTGTTGTGCTATCACAGGCAGATTACATTTACTACAGGAAAACTGTCTTTTATTTTTTTAAAGACATTTACTGCCTGATGTGCAGCTGCCTGAACTAGTGCAAAGCTTATATGGTAACAAGGTTCAATTATCTTAAAATGAAAAAAATTCAAAGTCATGTAACATTCTCAGCTTAAAACTTTTCTTCTATTTTGAACTCTTTGGATGATAGGGAGTGAGAAATTAAATTAACAATAGTAAGGAAAAATAAAGCTGTTGCTATCAGTGCAGCTGATAATCAATACAAGTTTCATACATGTACATAAACGGTCAATTTTTTATTTAGGATGCAGTGAGGAATATGAAGCCCTCCTTAAGATAAGAAATATTGTAATCAAGCATTCAAAGTTGTAGTAGGTTAAAATACCCCTGGTATTAAATACTTTTCAATAGTTTCTTTCAAAAGAGACACCCCTCAAAAATAGGACTCAGTAACAACATTGAGTCTTCAACCAATAATCATTTAAAGAACCAGTCCAAACTCTCTTAAAGTCAGTAAAAGAATCAGAAAGCCGTTATGATACTAGTAATGCAGAAATAATCCACCCCTCACTCAAAAACAGACAACAAAAGCTACCCCACATATACCCATCAGAAAAAAGCAATGAGTGTAGAATTACAAGGTCTACATCACGCCTACAAGATCTGATTTCTTCAATTCTTGAAGTTACAACACTTTAGCAGCATCAGTAGTCCATGCTGGTTTTTTATTTAGGCTAAAAGAAGCAACTGACAATTTGATTTTACCTGTGCACCTTTCCTACCGCAATGAAATATTCCTAAAAGCAGCAGATCTAGAACAGATTACCTGAGAAATATGTATCTATCACCTGCTTGATAAATCTTCATGAACAGGCCATTACCAGCTTGTTATTTCCTAAAATCATACAAAAGGTAGGAAGTGAACTGGAAATTTTTTTCCAGTAAAAGCCTTAACCATTTTAAAGGAAAATTATCCTCTCAAGGGCGCTCAGATAATTTGATAAAAATACAGGGTTATTCCATTAAGGACTGTCACCTTTGTGCTTTATAGAAGTCCAGGTTTAAGAGTGTCTCTATGCACACATGGTCAGGTGAAAGCAGATTTCTCACCGTGTGCCAGGTCCTCTGCCCTGGCCTTGGAGGAGATGCAGCCTACCTGTGCCTAACCTGAAAGTGCTGAGACTCAAGGAGCATGCAGCACAAAGGGGGCATATTTACAGCACATGTGCTTCAGTAAAATGGTATGACTTTCCAATCTACAGACACTGTAAGAAAAATTGCAATTTTTTCCGATTAGTAGTTGATTTTTTTCATGCTAAAAAATCAACTTTGTTTGATCTCATGCCAAATGATCTTAAAAAAAAAAAAAAAAAGAAAAAAAATTAAATAATTTTTTGTTAGATCTCCTCTGTCCTCACCAGATCTTTATATGGGACCAAAAAAAGTGAAGGAAGTCTGGTTTTATTAAAGTGTTACCTAAACAGTAACCCTATCCTAGAATAACCTTGACAGACTCTAACAGGAAAACCACAGAACCCTTTTTTCTATTACATTTCCTTAGAAGAACTGAAGCTAACAAAACACTTTCAAAAATAAGTACCTGTTTGGAAAATATCTATTTTCAAATGTAAATATCTTTGGAAAGCTCAAGTTGACAAATGTCCATTATATTTTACTGAAATTATATACAAATATTCCAAGCTTTAAAGCTTTAGCAATGCTCACTTTTATATCAGTTAAGATGTTCTCTAAAAAGACATTTGTTTCCTACAACTGTCTCTCCATGGAGGACAACGATGCTTTGAGGATGAAGGTGAACCTGTACGTTACCAGAAAGTGGTACAGAATGAGCGACAAATTTTTGTCCCGTTTTCTCAAATTGAGGACCATGAAAAATTACAGCCACTTTGAGAAGGTCATAAGCTGCATATGACCATAAGCTGTCATATTGAAAACACGAGAAAATAGTAATTTAGGACAATCCTGTTTCTTAAGGATTATTTACATGCTGCTGCTAAAGGAGCAGCACCACCATTCGTCCACCTGTAATGAGATCAGCCTGAAGAATTATGGACAAAAAAATTGCTATTAACTCCACAGACATTTCCAAGCATGACTATAAATCACACTGCCGGGAACTGTAGTTTTTAGGGCAGTTTGAGTTTTTCTGTATCTTCCATGCTGTATGGCCCCTTCAGTGCACCCTGTTTTCAGAACTACAAGCGGTGGGCAGGAGCACTGGAACAATTTCCCTGGCTGGCCGGCCCTTTGGAAAGAGGTGTAGGGGCATGCATTCCACCTATCAGTTCTGCATATGAACACTACCAGGCACCATGTGTAGCTGGATTTTCAGGTCTTGAGAGATCAGAAGGGAGAAAAACCACAAAAGTGCATCAAGCTCATGTGCCAAAGTTATCGCAGATAAATTGCTCAAAAACAGGGTACAGGTCCCATTGAGGAAGATTTGAAGGTTGAAGGGGAATCTAGCACTTGTCTGAAACTGTGTTCAGTGTGTTAATCACACAAAATTTTAGAAATATATTTCAGATTTATTTTTAATTTGAATATACCTGGCCTTTGGTTCTTTTTATGCCTTTCCTTACCAGTTGAAAAACCCTTTAGTGTTTCATGTTTTCTTCTAGTGAAGGAACTCATGCACTATAATCATATCTCTTCTTGATCTTCCTTTTGATATGCTAAACACCTTCAGCTCCCTATACATTTCCTAGGAACATATCTCCTACAGCCCTCAAATGACTTTTTGTAACTTTTCTGATCCAGTGAAATTCTCCTGCATCCTTTTTAAAGTGTGGAAGGCAGAACTATATGTAGTATTTTATTATCAGCATGTCTAACAGGTAAAAATCACCTCCCCTCTTTAGTTCTAACAGAACCTGGAATGTAAGACTGTGTTGGCACCCTGGTGAAATATTCTTGCTAATGAATGAATTACAAAGGTAGCGACATGACATAGAAGGCCTCTTAAAAGCCAGGTGGCCAGGCAAGTGAGAGACAGCAGATAGTGAGATCATTTTCTCACATGACAAAATAAAGCATAAAAGAGGAACTGGCACAATCCTAAGTGATAGGGACAGAAAAGCACCACTTGGCTACAAACCAGGCAACTTAATTACCATCATGACTTGCTCAGGAACACAGATTTTTAACTCCACTGTGATCCAGGTCTATGCTGCTCCAAAGGATGCCAAGGAGAGGCAACTGTGTGATTCCACAATTAGAACTGAGCTGGACACACATCAGAAGCAGCAAGGCATGAACTGCTACAATTTGTGAGACTCCATATCCTTTATGAGCAGAATAAAATATTCCAGTAAAACCAAAAAACAAAAAGAAGGGAAATTTTGCAAAGCACTAGCAGAAAATGACACATCTCAGAAACACTGAGTGTTGACTACAGTAATGTGAATTTCTTGGAAGAATCAGAGCATAACATTTTTAACTGTAAAGATAATGAGAAAGAAATTAAATTATGGACTCCACATGATGCTTGTGATAGCTGGTTGATAGAGGTGTTAGATTGAAAACCAGGGAAGCTCCCAAAGGGGTTGGAGACCGTACCTCAGCTAAGTAGGACATTGACTAAGGACAAAAGTGGTGCTTAGCTGGGGAAGCTGGAGAGGATCCCTGGGAAGCTGGGAGAGCAGACCTCAGCAGGACCTGAAGAACAATGCTGTTAGTTGCCATGTAGTAACAAATGGAATGCAGGAAAGAGCCCTGCAGTTTGGGATAAATCAGTCATGGTAACTTCAAGAAATACAAGAGCTCCACGAAATTCAATTTCACCAGTCACCAAGAAATGCCTGAATACAGAATTACTGTTTATTGCTTGCTAAAAGAAATACAGTCCATGCTACAATATGCTGCTGATGGATTTTGAAATGACAGATTAACTTCTTCCTAAGCATAGTTCTTCACTATAAAACTACAGATTTACTTTTGATATTGCACAGACAGAAATTACTTACAATTGGTTTCTGATGTGATATTTCCTAGGTTGTCCCCATGGCACAACCACATACTACAGACTGTAAGTGCTGTCACCAGCGCAATTTCTCTGCAGCAAAATTAAGGCTTTCATCTGCTAAATCAGTCTATTGCTTTGATAAACACTATGTCTCCCTATATAGTTCTCTCCCTACTAGTTGGCCCAAAAAATTTTGCAAGAACTTTCACACCAATCTGTGCATTTCATAAATTGTCACAAAACCCTATTTGTACTCTTCACTATTTTCTACACACTGTCATGCTCCTCATGTTTAAGCTGGCCATTCCACATTTCCTTCTCCCTTCCTCTTATTTTGCCACTCTTCAAGAAGCTGACTTCCATATGTGAGAAGACATAGGGTCAGAAGAAGGATTTGAAAACAGCCCAGCTTTTGTGCAGCATTCTGTATCTCAGCATACGTCAGGGAATACTATCAATTTCGCGTCACAACACGACAATAACAACTGTCGGTAAGAGTTGCAAATAATACTGTATCTGATAAGAGAAAGTTACCAAAGATTTGTGAGCAAAAACTGAAACTTTTTTGGCTTTCTAGCAGAACAGGAGTGCCTCTGCATTAGTAGAGTAAAGATGTGCTGAGATAGGAATAAATAAGGTATGGAATACCTAAAGGCCAAATTTTGAGATGCAGTATTACATCTGTCTCCTTTTGACAACAATCAGAAATGGAGATGGCTCAGCACATCACAGGATTTTTCAAGGACAGACCTGGCAGTAGCATTTTTAGATTTTAACACTTCAGGCATAATCTTTATTTCACATCAAGAAATGCATCTGCAATTAATTTAACTTTAGTCATCATGTATAATCAACAAAGGATTATAAAGACAGACTATTGGTTGTGTGCTCTTCTGTGTTAGCACAGAATTGCTGTGTAATTCACGTGTGCACACAGTTCAAGTCAAATTACAACAGCATATTGACATTATGTTTACATTTTTAATATAATGTATCTTGCCAAAGTTACTTCAACATGCAGAAATTTTCAAACTGCGATGCAAGAAACATTTTTGAAAGCCCAGCATAATAAAGTACTATTTAGATTTCCAGAGGAAACTATCTTGTTTACAGAGTTTTCCAAAATTGAGAAAACTTCAAGAACTTGGTGATTTTAACATTAACATGGACTTCACAAATACTATTCAAAACCTTCTTCTCGGGCAACAGAAAATTGCCAGTATTTTAATATAAATCACAGTCTCCACAACATCTCTAGAAAAAGATCTGGGAAGAAACACTTGCAGTAGCATATTTAGTGTCCTTCACCCAGCTTTTTAGTGTCCTTTACCCAGCTGGAGTACTCACCTACAACTTTATAGTACCACTCAGTTCTCTATGATATGCTCAGTCTCTCATAGCAAAATTACATAAATGTCAGTGGGGGGAAAAAACTCCGAACCATAAATACTTCATAATTTTGTATTTTTAAAATAAAATCTGACTATAATTTAGAACTTTGATAGCATATTCCCATGCTTTCAGATTAATCACAGAATCATAGTTGCGTATCATTTGTATTTATGTACACCCAAACCTCACTCTATTGCATTACACGAAAAAACTAAACAGACAAGGCATAGCAGATCAGGTATTATAAACCTAAATACCTAATTTTCAATATTTTAACTTTTGTTTTTCCTAACATCCATTATATGCAAGCTCACAAAATCAATCTGAATTTTTGTGTCAATATTTAGAGAGATTATGGGAAATTTCACTTTGCTAAAGATAAAATTAATACACAGACTTAATGAATTCACTACATACAGGCCTTTTTTCTTAATTTGCATCAGATGGGAAAAAAGACAATAGCATCTATAAATACTTATGAAAATAGATATAGATGAAGTCAGCAGTAATATCCTGGCACAAAATAAAAGCAAAATTCAATGTCATTTTAAAGATAAATGTGCATTTTTCATACCAATTAATAATGCTATAAATCCCGCTGCACTGGATTGCAAATAACTTCAACTGAATAAAATTGCACGACATGGGATTTACTTACTCTCTATGTTCACAGAAACAACTTGTTCTCTGACAGCACTCATTCTTGGCAATTTATTGCAGCTGTCAGCAACCCATTTGTTCAGATTAGTGCTATGCATAAAGGTGTAACAGTCATGAGGATTTATTAACTGATTATCGTAAAGGTGACAGTCAGAATTGCCTTCAAAAACATAAATGATAAGAAAGCTAAATAATTACATGACGATTAAAATCACCTTCATTTTGATCTTAGTATTACCTACATAAAGTTACTGCAGTACATTTTTAATCACAGGAGGATAATGACTCAATATAGAACATAAATTATTTTCTCATAGCAAAAACATGTGAATATTAAATATACTCACACGGAAAAATAAATACACATACATATATATTTATACTTATCACATGAAGCAATGACTAATGTCACTTATGCAAGTCTATATGTTTCTTTAAATGCAAGAAGGCGGCCCACGTGGCTTTAGCTCCTGGTGCTTTCCAGAAAAAGAACTTCTGGATCTCATTTTTTTGGTCCTGGAATGTTGATTGTTTTTTTTAAAAAAACTATATTCAGAAGGGTGGCAGAATATATCTCCTGTAAAATGCAGCTCAGTTCTGGTCAAGAACAGTATTCTCTCATACAAATCAGCACATGATTGGAAATACATTTTCCTTAAAGCTCTTGTATGAGGTCTTTTCCCAGGCTTTTGAAATACTGAAATAAACACTGAATCGGTTCCAGGGTTTGGGGTTCTTTAGAATATTCTAAGATGGAAGTTCACAAGGTGCTACAACCTTTAAACTCTCATGGAGAACACACACAATTGAAATTCAAATGTATCTTATAAACGCAAAATGCTCCAATTTAAGAATGGAACTCAACCAGTCAGCATTTCATTTCAGACACTGCCATACTGAACATGCCTGGGCATCAAGACGAAGACAGATCTTTATGCTACTTCTGTGACAGACGTCTCCTTTTGCTTTTCTGAACCAGGACTCCATGCTGTCACTCACCCTCTTAACACCTTCCTCCCTCTCATAAGGAAGATCTTCCTCCCTCTTACAGGGGGACCTTACAAGCCAACCCTACCACTTCCATCTTCGCCACCCCTAAACCAGAATCTCCCTTCCATGTCCTCAACCTTCTCAAACATCTTTTCTGCATTTTCCTCCCCTCAGAAACGGATCACAAGCCCAAGCCCTTACAAGGATAATGAAATATACAAGGACCACAGAAGCCATACATCCCTGATTTCCCACTTCTTTTATTTCACAAAAGTGCAGCTGAGACATGGTATCATTCCGGGAGAGTTTACAGCATTCTGGTTTGGAATAGAATTTGCAAGTAACTGAGCTTAGCACAGAAAAACCACAGGTTTTCTGTGCTATTTTCCAGGAAGATCCTGGAAACTTTTCCCTTCTACCTTCCACCTGGGAAACCTTTTCTCAGTTTGGCCAGTTCTTCAATCTAGTGTGCCTTCTCCCTAGCTGTATTTTGGCCAGACAGGACATCTTCAAGAAACAGTTGTTTTCATTTGCATTTAATAGAAATATTCTTATGTAACATTACAGCTGCTGCTTGCTTATTATTCAAGCAAGCAGGAAGATCGCAGCAAGATGAAATGAACCCTCCATTCTTGAGCAATGAGAGAATATTTCCAGGAAGTCTTTTGTTTCCCTCCCACGGCCTCATTATCACTTCTTCTGGAACCTGAATCAAAATATTCAACTTATTATGTGTATCTTGAAAGCCATAGAGCCTTAGTCATGGAGCACGACTTAGTCGTGCTTTTAAAAATTAATATACACTTACCATAAGTGTATATTACCATAAGAGCAAACCTGTAGTGTGTGCACCAAAGTATTTCCAGCTTTTAGGGACAGCCTTGAAAGGAGAAACTGGGGAAGAGAGGTCAGCATTAAGTGGAGCTGTCAGGTGTTGATGATTTTTATCTGCAGTGACTGGAAAAGAATATCATGGAGGGGGAATATTAAGACCTATTTTTGTATTCAGAATGAGCTCGACAAATGACAGTTTTTCATGGAAATCTCCATGGAGAAGAATTTTTCTGCAGGTTGCATTACCAGAGATAAGGTACCAACAGAAGGTGAAATGAGAGAGTGTCTGCAAGGACAAACTGAAGAGGGATTATGTGTATACCAACAGAGGGGTCACAAAAATCAAGAGCAGCAAGATTTCAGCAAGTGGTGCTTAGATGATGATGCTCTGAAAAATTACTTATGAAAACTTTGAATCTCACCATCTTTTCATAAGAAGGTTAAATTGAAGAAGAAAATTAATAATTTCCCAAGGAACATAACATGTTGACATAGGACTAAATTAGTATATAACTTCAGAAGAGTATTTATTGTTATGTACACCAACCGAAATAAAACAAGGGAAAAAAACACAACTTAAACTTCAAATAATCACTCCATCCATTGGGTTTCATCATATAAAACAAAATCCTAACATGCATACTTTTGAAAAGTGCTTTTGTCAATTTTAAAGCTGTTTGCTTGCCACAGACTCTGTATATAATCTGAGTTCAAACAAGTCACAGTATGAAACAAACACAGAATATTATTAAACCAATCTAATTTGATAAAGAAAGCCATTACCCTAAATGGAATGAGAGGGAGGAAAAGGTCAGTAGATACATTGCCACATTGACAACAAAAGTACATGGCTTGGTCTGTGGGATTTCCATTCCTGATTCTAACTAATAGAAAAAAAAAAATGATTTTGCTAGTTAATAGTATCGATGTCCTAGTGAAAGCACCTCCAATAAAAACGATCAAAATATATAGGAGTAATAATTATTAATTATTAACACTATTATTATGACTGCCTGGATATCAAGGAAATTATGAAGTAAACAAATATCCGAGCTTTCCAAATAGCACGTGCTTTGTAGTAGCTATAAGCACAAGACAGTTTTTTCCCCTATTAACTAACAATTAATGATACTTCCTATTCTATAAAATGGACCATAGCCATACAAGCATACAGTTTCTTGAACTCCCAGACAGATTCACTTTTCCTGAATATGAATTAGGTGAATGATTCTTTGTCTCAAAATATGTGTGTAGTCCTTCAACTCTTTTTTCATTTACCAAAAAGACTGGTGCATGAATTTGGTCTTAGGCATTGAGTCAAAACAGCTGTTTCTCCTCCAAGCTGGATGTTGCTGTATGGAACCTCCTGCACCTCGGTAATTGCTCTAAACAGGACTTTTATTTTTGAAAACCTCAGTCTATGAATTGGTAAAAGCTGCCACCTACTGGTCAATAAAAATTATATTGCATCATCAATGTAAAGAATTACATCAATGCAGCAAACTGTACTGGAACATTGCAGAAAATCCCCCCCGAACTTAAAAAAAAAAACCCAAACAAGAAACCAAAACCAAATGGTCATAAGAAAGTGTTTCAATGGCAAGGTTCATTTTAATCATCCTCTCTCATGGACCTCTCTCTTCCCCACGGACCAAGAAGGCTAGAATTGCACAAACCTGCCAATGAAATCATCCCTTTTGCCAACATCTTTGTCCCACACGGTAATATCAATAATTCCACCTCGTTCTTCATAGAGATGAAAGTCAAACTGCTCCCTCCACTGAGGATTCAAAGTTTTTGGAACAATCTGAAAGGAAAACAAAAAGAAAGTCATATTACATTGTGTAAGCATACACTTTCTTAAATTGTAAATTTGATCATTAGAATCTGTTCAAGAAGCTTTTCCTGTCTGCAGTATCAACATCTCAAGCAGCAAGAATTAAAAAATTATAATTAGAAAGACTACTAGCTAGTTCTCTCATGCCTCTCTGATGTAACAGCAACCTCCAAAATCCTGCAACCTTTCACCTTCAAAAGCCTCCTGAACAAAGGATTTGGCCTGGGAATTGAGCCATTTCTCTGTAGAAAAATTAAGTCCTCTCTGAAGTGACAGTCAGCTATAAAGTTATGTTTCTGAGCCCAAAGGTAAACAAAGCACCTGCAGTGACACTTAGATGGTGACTGAAAGTACTCAAACAAACAATTGTATCATGTCCTTTTTTCCCAGCTGCAATAATAGTGGGAGAAACATGATACTATGGTTCACTTTACATGGAATAAAATTAGTTCACTTCCAAAACTATATTTTACTTCCTTTCCTTTGAAACTCTGATGAAAGTAGCTTTCTTAATTATTTTCAGTCCAGTTACTTCTTACTTCAATAGATTTCAGTCCATATATTTCTGACCACACTGTGAAGAACAGAAAGCTCGCAGAATTTTCTACCATAATGCAAAAGAAGTATTCACAGTAGTCACACCTGTCCTGAGCGAGAACAGAAAACCCCTAATATCTTCCCTATTTAGCTAACACTACTTCCCACAACCACCAGTTCTACTGGCTTGAAAAAAAAGAAAATTCAGAGAGGATTATGAAAATTTTTAATTCACAACAGCATGAAATTTGATTTCTTCTAATTTCAGATTAAGAGGCCCTAATGCAGGCTCAGAGGCCTGCAAATACGACAAGTAAGTGTTCCTGTCCTCTTTCTCAATCTACCCTTCATCTGGCTGTGAAAACCACAGTGACTGTCATGGCCATCGAGACAGGAAGGTCATGTGCATCATCGGCAGTCCCAGCATCTTCCCTAAACAGCAATTTTCAAAACAGTAGCGACCGAGAGAAAGAAAAAATAATAGCAACAAAGCCAAGCAACTCTTCATAATAATTATCTCCTAGATCAATCCTCTCTACCTGTGAAGCTCATACTTAAAGAAAACTTTAATGGAACTCGTTATTAAGGACTCGAAGAGGAAAGTCATATAAGCATGATGTGCTCTGAGGACAAGACAATGCAAATGGTTCAAGAGACACCTAGCAACAAGCCAGGAAGAACTTGTCAGAATCACTCTGCAACTCTTTCCTGCCATGAATGACCCCTAACAGTAAATAAATCCAACATAGTCTGTACGGACTACCAGGTGTGTCCCCCTGCAAACCCACATTTTTCAATGCTACATTTTTTCCCATCTAGTACTACTTTTGTTTATATTGGAACAAAAAGAAACATCTAAACAAAGCTCTAGGTGCTCTGACAGGTAATTATTACAATAATAAATCTCCATCACTACTGAAAGTTATACAAATTAAAAAACACCAAAGAAGAACAAAGCATTTAAAAAAAATTTTCGGTCACAGCTAGAATTACCTTGCTCTTGTACTTCTGATGCCCCAAACGAAACTTCACGTAAGGATCACTGAGCCCATTTGCATCCATCGCCTTAAGTTCACGACCTTCTATTAAGGTAACACTAACTATCCCCCTCCATAACTGAGACTTTCTGTGCAGGTCTGAGAGACGTAAGCTCTGGGTCTGAAACTTCAGGGAAAAAAAACCATAGATTTAGTTAACACAATTCCAAAACTTTCTCCTGCTTTTTAATGTTCTCTTTCATGTAACTATGAATGTAAAACAACCACCTTAAGCCATGTGAAGCTATTTAACAGTATGTATGTAAACTATATTGCAAAGAATTACTTGGAGAGTAATAAAATAGTGACAATTATGCAGGTAATGCCATATGCTGCTTTTGCAGAAGCAAGCAGAACAAATGCTGCTCAAGGAAATGTTCATTTTAAAAAAGGGTGTTTTTTCTGCTGACAGAATAAAAGTAAATGTTAGAAAGTCTCTTCTATTAGTAGCATATGATCGAATGAACTTGAACAAGCTCTACATTTATAAACATAAAACGCCTGTGAGAATGCGAAATTTCCCTTAAAATAATATAATATAAACCCACCATGAGACACATGGATCAAGAAAAAATAATTCAGTAAACTCCTCTATCTCTGCCTCTGAAACGATGTGGCATTCTCAGAAACATGAATCAAGTACCAGCACATAAGTTCAAGAGTTTGAAAACAACAGAACCTCTATTCAGAACTGTGCAGAAACTTGTGGACTTGTGAACCCTCAGCCACTGATTTTGGGGGTTAAAATAAGATTCACACACACACACACCAGGCGGCTACAGCTTTTGTCAATGAACTCCACTGGGGGTTTGAGAGCAGGAGGAAACAAACTTGAGTAACTTAAGATCATTTCCAGTTTGCTCTGAGCTACAATGGGTACAAAGTACCAGAACTGGGAAATCACCTTTGCACTCCTGAGGAAGGCAAAGGCGTCTTGGGTGCATCTGAGAAGCAAGGTTGGTAAAGGCTCTCCCTTCTATTCTGAAACTTATTCATTCAAGGCTACCTTATCTATAATCAGAACAGTAGATAGCTAAACAATATTTAAACTTGCAAATTATTTTCTCTAGGAGTCAAAAAAAGCATGTCTGCTTGTATACTCTGCTGTAACTATATCAAATATATGCATTTTCTTCATTACGCAATGTAGTTTGAGCAACAAAGGCTTTGTGTGCTCAGCAACCCTCCATACATGCAGGTCTTGCATGCCTGGTTTCCTCCCTCACAGACCTCCAGTATTTCTGTAAGAGGGTTTCAGTGCAGATTTGGTTTGAGTCTTTTAGATGGTAAACACAGCTGGATGGCTACAGCTATGCAGGTGCCCAGGACAGAGGTTTTACTTTATTATCCAGAGACAATGAGAAATTAGACTGGATTATAATCACACTCACCCAGCCTCCAGAGAGAAGAGACATGAGAACTGTGGCCACTGGGCTTGGAGCAAATCTGATTAACATACTTTTTGCAGTATTTCAGGTATTTTATTGGCATACATTCGTGTTTTCTAATGGTTATTCATTCCAAGTAGCATGGTTATTCCCAAAATATTTCACTATATTTATTAAAGATTTGTCTTCCTGAAGTGAAGGATTTGACTGCAGAGAAACTTCTCACAAACTTACTGTTTCTACCAAGGAAAACAAGGAACTGTGTGTGAAATAATCTTTAACTTAACCTGTGACATGAACCACCAGTGGGACATCAGAAAGCAGGCACCCCACAAAAATCAGGGCAGAATTCAGAAAATCAGTTCCCAGAAGATATTTCATTTACAACTTGGGAGCATTATATAAACTTCAAGCTTTTTCTCAACACAAATACACCTCTCGTTGAGGGCATACTGTCAACATTCCCAAGGACTTGACTTGTGAAGAAGTGGTAGACTTTTTTTCTTCTTGTTCCAGTTTCTTAGAAGGCTAAGAGCAAAAGAAAGACTGGATAATAAATACCCAACATTGACTCTGCCCTGCACACAACGTGATGAGAGATACAGAAAGAAGAGAAGACATCTTTAGGAAGATATTTTATACTGGGATATAAACAATGGTTGAGACTTCTTTTGCAAAGAATATACAGTTCTTGGGGGTGTTTTAAGAGCACAATGGAAATCTATATGATTTCCATGATAATATAATGGAAAATAAGCTTGAGTTTGCATTTACAACTCTTTTGAAGTAAATCTTAAGCACAACTGCATAGCTCTCGACTTCACAACCAGGGAGACAGTGAAAATTTTAGAGAGCATACTTGATCTAAATTCTGTATTTTCAGCACCTCTTACAATAATTTGCTGCACTAGAGCATCTGCCCCCCTTATAAAGCAAGGCGATTTTTTATGACCAGTCAGGAGTTTCATCAGCGGGGGTAATTTCCATACAAAGTGGCAAGGCAAGATCTAGATGACCAAGAGCTGGGTGTAGAATGACAGACAGGTCAGACAGGAGTTTACAAGAGCCAGGCAGGAGGCCTGAGAACAAGTGTTCAAGTGCTCCTGGAAGAAGCCCTCCCAGGACAGAACCACATCTCGCAGTCAGTGACAATCAAAGCTTTATGCAGAGCCCAATGGCATGCTGACTGACAGCGGAGCTCCAGAGACTACATCTCGCTACGCCGGAAGAAAAGCAGCTGGCTGCTAAGAAGAGGTATTGATTGGTTGTGGCTGTTTCTTCCTCAAGGTAGGGAATGTGGACCACAGTAGTGCTCTTTCCTGTCTTTATTGGTAACACACAGATACATGGAAAGCAAAAGGGAGAGGTACCGAAAGAGCCAGGGTGTAGCTCGCTGGAGCTACAGCTACTGCAATTTCCTGGATGTGAAAGGCATAGGCTATACGGCCTTCTCCAGCAAGAATAACTTCCAGCTGGCACTTTTCTTGTTTCTAAGCAAGACTGAAAGGAATCCAACACACTTTTCTTCCAGTCAAACCCAGACTTATTCTCAGAAATTACACATAATTTACTGACATAACCTCTTCTTTCGTATAATGGTTCTTGTAGAAAGAGAAACAAAAAAAGAATGTTCGGATTTCAACTCAAATTCGACAAAAAGCTAATAGATGAAAAAATGGGAAAGCAAGACTTATTTCACATTTTAAAGTTCCTCCCTTACAAATGTAATTTCACAGTGGGAGACGGGCACATTTCTAGGTACATTTTTAGGTATCTGAGAAACCTGCAAAACCCAGCCCACAGTGAGTTACAAATTCAGAAGAAAAACCATGAGAATAAAACAAATAAATGAGCATGTATCTTTCTCAATTTCTCCTACAAAGGACTGTTTCTCAAGACTCATTCTGAGGAAACTTGTTTCCTTCAGAAAGCATGCAGTGAGTATTGCAGCCTGGATTCACTCTTGTGCCACAAAGAGCAAAAAAAAAAGAAGAAACACAGCTTTTCATTTCTCTGTAAATAGGTGGGAAGTTACAAATTTCATATATAATGCCACAATTTGGAAAGACGCAAGATCACTATCTCAGTCCACAACTATCTTTAATGTGGGACTATTATTTACATTATTCACGTTTTTGTGCAGGATACAGGCATGGTGACTCCCACCTGACATGTTCTAAACCCCTCCAAGAGACAGGGTGGTGGGAAAGTTGCCGCCTGCGTGCAGTGAAGTTTTCTGTCTCTCTCTTTTTCCAAAAGAAAATTTAAATTTGACTAGATATCAAAGGATGCTCAAAGCTGCTTGTGAAAGAAAAACCCACATATTTTCACATCCACACACTGCTTTAATGCTTGATAAACAGCATGCAAACCCAGAATTTTCTCATGGGATAAACACAGCTTTTATTTGTGTTCCACCTATTCTGTCTAAATGTGATGTAGTAGGTGGGCCAGGGGCATCAACAGGAAAGAATCTTCTGACCTAACTGTACCCTCTGCTAGATGTGATTAATAGAGCTAGCCAAATGTCAGAGCTGGAAGATGATCTAATAAACATGACTTAATATTCTGCATGCGTTCAGGTATTTCTGGATTACATTAAGATGGGAAACCAACCAGGCTTAGTCAGAACCTGGGCATTGATCCCAGGATAATCAATACCACATTGTTGATGAGCTATTGCTACTTTTGTCAAAAGAAGAGATGCATTTTGTCTGTACTTTTGAAAATCGCCTCATATTTTTATTTACCTTTGGTTAACTAAGAGTCCTTTGAAACTTTATTGAGTTGGAGAAACCCTACACACTGTCCTCTCCCAGCCTGAGCTCATTTCTTCACTGATCAGCCCTCATGCCCTGCAGAGCACCACCTCTCTCACTGGCATGTGCTTGTGCGAAACAGACTCTGCTTTTACTAAATCTCCTCCTTATTACACACACCCCTAGGACACACTGCTCCTCTGACTGCTGGAACACAATAGACAGAAATACAACAGCCTACCACAAACTTCTTTAACTTTTTAAAAAGCAAATCAGTAATGCAGCTATATGGCCCGCAGAGGCACCTCTATCCAAAAAATAACTTCGGTTTGGAAGCTTAAAATAAAGTATCAATCAAGAAATACGTGAAAAAATATAGAAAAGAAAAATACTTCTCTCCAACAAAGCAGAGATGTAAAAATACAAGGTGAATTAAAGTCAGTGTTGCAAATTGCTGCTGTAAATTCAAGCAAACAGAATTCTTCTCCCCCAGTTTCTAGGATGCTCACACAGATTGGATAAACAGTGTAAAATAAAGATTGAGAATGTCAGTAGATACAGCTGCTAGTTCTATGTAAAAAATGATGAAAAAAATCAACGGACAGTCATATGTACTTGCAATGCTTTTCCTGTATTTTCCTGTATTAGAAACAACACAAAGTATGAGACCTTGTAGAAGTCATCAACATATAGACACTGAGCTACAAAAATGCCTTCAATGGGATCAGGGTGATTCCTTCTTATTTTTTGCTCATTGTAACTAAGAAAGTTTTCTAAATGGACTGCTACTGATAATTACCACAATACGAAAGAACACTTTCCTTAACTTTTTATCAGCTAAATTTTACATTTTAGGCTATTTTAATTCTAGGTGAAGTTAATATAAGTTTCCACCGTTGAGAAACTTACACTGCCCTACACCCTGAGTGTTTCAACTGCCATGTTATACCTGGTTTATCGAGTTCAAGCTAACAACCCGACACTGCCATGTGGACACTGAAAAGCTTCAGCAGAGAAATTTTCCAGTTTTCTGCAGCATTCTGTGAGAGCTCTGTGTTTCTCACGAAAGCTTTGAAAAACACTGCTACTAGTTTTTGTAAATAATTCCTTTATCTTGCAGCTGTACAATGTTTTGCAATATTGTTCTGTTTAGTTGCAGAATTGTTTTGAAATGGGTGTTGTAGGATTCAGCCAATCATCCTGAGAGGTGGATGGTCAAGGGACCAATCACCTGATGCCATTCAAGCGACCTAGAGAATATAAACCGGTCTGTAAATAATTAATTAATTCCACTTTTCCTGGATCCTGCCTGCCTCATTTCTCTCCGTCCCCAGGACAGCAGCGACACTGCCACTGTAGAGCAATGCTATCATGACACTACAACATTTGTAATAAGAGCTCATACTTTCGCAGCGTTTCACATACTTTTGTGGTTTTCTAAACTGAAAAATTTGGCCTTCTACTTAAGTGCACTTGCCAGATGCAGCTCAGGTGTAGTATGATGCAGACTGTGGCACTCAGAATGACTTGAATTTTCTGGAACAGGCTGAAAACATTTATACAGGACAACAGTGTGCAGAAGAAGTTTTCAGAGAGGCTGTGCCAGTAGAGTCCTAACGTCTCTGCTCTTTCTCCCAGTAATTCCCCTTGGAAACTGTGGCTGAAATATCTGAAAGTCAGCAGGTCTCCTGATGATCCTGTTATTGTCTGGGATAACCAACGTCACCACAGTCCTAGAGCTGACATGGACGTGATACACAAAAAGACAGTGGCAACCAATACTTAATGGAAACTCCCCATGCTTTTGGAAAAGCAGGCATGAAACCCCCACGACAAAATGTTACTCTACTGTGTTTGTTCTTAGCTAGATCAGCTGTTATCACTCACATACAATCAACGTAAATTTAAGCCTCACTGAATATTTGCATAATTTTTATAATTAGATGTCTACCAAACAGGCATGTCTATTCTGACTGGTTTTTACTTCCATTCCATTATTTAGTAGCTTTCCTTCAAGCACTATTTACAGCTGTTAAACTGACATCTAGAATCTCATGGCTTACAAAAACAAGTGTATTTTCTCAAATACAATAATTATACCATGTATTCTGAAATTCCAGAGAGTTTTGGCTCAAAGATTCTGAAATATTAAACCAACTGTAAATTCCTTCAACTAAGAAATATCATACAACTCTATGCTTGTGTTTGCCTTTGCAATACTTATACCATGATTTGCTGTTTCCAGTTTTGTCTTCTCAAGAGGAGTCTCATTCTAGTGGAACAGCACTTTGTTTCAATTTTAAAACAGAAAAAATGCTTTTGATATTAGGAAAATGCAAATCAGGAGCCACAGAAACTAAGTATTTTGAGTCGGTCATAAAATCATCAGTTATTAAGGCCATAGGTTTTGGCACTTTAGCTTGTGTAACTGGGACACACATACTTTTAGAAAAGCTTCTAAAAGAAATTTTAAAAACAGTCAGCAGTTTGGAGCTGAAAGCCATTCATTTAGCAATTCATTCTTGTTTAAATTGTTCATAAGTTCTATTTTTCAGTTTAAAAGTATGTGCAGGAGTTTCTAAAGCTGAATTAAAGCAGTTACCTAAATGCAAAGTAAAAACACTTTAATTCACTTGCTTTAGGCAGTAAATACACTCTTCTATCCCCAATCGCAACCAATCAGAAGTAGCTTCTCTGTTGTGACTGAGGGGTCCCATGCAAATCTCATGGAGTTCAACAAGGCAAAGTGCAGCTAAGATAACCATAGAAAAAATGCAATGTTTAAACTATACATTCACTTTTTGTGAAATATTCTGATAGGTCAGTTCGCAAAAATGCCAACTACTGAATGAAATGTTATCCAGTGAATGTAACAAAGTAGAACAGGGATAAATAACCCACTTGAAGAGCTTTAAAGAATTCCCAACCGTCATGCTGTGCCATTCATTCAGCATTACTGAAGCTTGCAGTTCTGTCAGTTTGCAGTGGGGACAAACTGTTACCCAACACAGTCAGCACATCAAGAGTTAACACATCACGTTCATGACGCAGACCAGTTCTACCCACCAACATTCTCACAACTCTTCCTCATCTCTTCAGTTTGAGCATCTTAGATATTTCAGGAAGTTACACAAACCACATGAGAATCAAATTACTACAATATCACCACTTCACCAAGTATCTTTGCTTCATAAATTTCACAGTGGAAACAGATTGAGTACTGTCCTGCATCCCAGAAGCACACTGTGTGAAAAACCCATCCATAACCCAAGAACACTGCTCTCTTTTGGTTTTTAAGGTTAAAAACACAAATAGGTCTAAAAAAGTGCAAATATGTGTCAAGAGAGCACCATATAAAACACTGTTTATCAATAACTTTCTATTTAAAGTTGTGTATCAATATGCTAGAAGAGTAAATAACAAATAAGTGAATCACCCCACATAGCTACTTTTTTCTCATTTTAACACCTTTACATGGTAACTTTTATCTACCTCACTAGCTCAAGTCTGAGAAATTTTAATTCACTTCCTTTAGGCAGTAAATACACTCTTTTTAACAATACAAAGAGAAAAAAAGGTAAAAATTGTTTGTATTCCACTATAGTCAAACTCTCAGTCTTGCGGAAAAGAGCATACACTGCTCCTTTTTTATTACTTCCATAACTCCTAAGAAAGGAAAAGCTTGAAGACCTCTGAAGAGCTCTATAAGTGGAGTCCACTATGCTCTTGTAAAGCCTTGCTACGACTGTCACCTGTGCACAAGCAGTGATAGAGGAAATTTGTCTTCAAGAAGCTTCACTGTGAAAACTTTGCACACAAAAACTCTAATCAGTAAGAGAAGTAAGTAATAGGAAAATGAAAGATACTCTTTGGCATGAATTCTTTGTTCACATTAACGAAGCAAATCATTTACACTTGAGAAATTAAAGGTCTTAGAAAAGGAATCAGGACATGTTGGCCAGTTACAAGAAGTTACTAGATGACTTCAAGATAGGTTAAAGTGCTGTAACAAAGTTGAAAGGTTTTATGATTATATTAAAAGCTGAACTGTACCATGATGTTTATTTGATGAAACAAAAACCACTGTCATTAAAACACATTTTGAAGGACAAGAAATCCTGTGCCAGAAGTTTCCAGTCCTATATGGCATGCTTGGCAACAAACCATAGTTGTTCTAAAAAAACCCAACCAAAACAAAAAACCAACACCAAAGCTAGAAGACCACATGCTAAAAGTTACAAAGTTACCTTACTTGATCTTTTCCAACTCTTCCTCATTAGCATTGTCTGAAAATAAAATAGAGCATTTTAATCACCTTTCCTCTGCAATACAGAAAAGGAGGCCAATAGTCTCAAACAGGGCAATTCACATTTAACCACCACTACAACCAAAGCAGCAACATGTACACTCCAGCAACAGATACACAATACTGAAATAGACCCAGACAAGCAGCAGTCCTGAACACATCCAGGTATACTTTTCCGGGTGGTATGATTGTCTCATTTCTGGAGACAATGCATTATGTAAACTTGTAAGAAAGAAAAGACAGAAAAGACAGAAAGATTAAAAAATGAAAATAAATGAAAGTGCCATTACTGATAGTGATTTCGATTCTGACTGATACTTGAATAGTAGGCTTTTCTTAATATTAAAGTACTCCAATTTTTTGGAATACTGATGTTTTACTCACAGGTGTAGCCACAAGAGAAAACCTGCATGAGACTCCTTGGACAACATGAATCTATCACAAAATTCTTAAGGTTATCACTGCTCGTTCATTTCACAGCAGTACAAATAGTTCTTCGGTTTGATAATTATTTACATGAGATAGAAAAAAAAGTTGTATCTTCACTCTTTTAAAAAAGCCAGATCTCAGTTGCCCTGTCCCATTACCTAAATAATCTGTAAAACCTTGGCACTGCTAGACACCATCCTCTGACACGCTGGAAGGCAAAGTATCCAAAACAGATTCTTAATCATTAAATAAAAGAGACATTCTGGTCAAGTAGGCTATGAAAGGTTTATTTGTGAACACAATTGTTGCTTAAAATAATTCTTCGGAAATGCAAAGAAATTAGTTTACACAACCTAATAAGATTTAGCAGCCTGTTATTGGCACTGAGCAAGAATAAGTCAAAGGCCATTAATTTCTATTGAAACTTTTGTCATGAAAAACAAACATAATTTTTTTTTATTAACTATTTAAAAACACTTTCTTTTTCAGATAATGGAAATAAATTTTGAAATGAAAATATTTTCCTTGCTAAGAAATTAAATTATATTTTGGGGAAAAAAATAAAAATGAGAGAAAATGTGGGGGTTTTATTTTTGAAATATCCAGAAATTTTTCAAATAGACATAGTTTTTTGTGAGAAGAAAAATAACTAGCTGCTGACGAAACTTTAAATTGCTATGGACAGTTAAATCTTAAGGGCTCTGCTGTAAGTTAATAATTGTAGAACTGTGGCTTTGGAAAGTATACAGAGATACTAAATGTTTTATAAAGCTGGAGAAGGCCATTTGACTCATTTTTCTAGGAGAGGCACATAAGAATTAAACAGCTTGAGGCCCACAGCAGGCCCTGAAGAAAATCTGTGTTCCTGGGTCCTGTCCAACACAGAACAGCTCCCCCCTTCCTTGTCATTTCTGAATCCTACATAGCTATAGAGCAGAACACAAACTCAGCTTCACTGGGCTTCAGAACAAGCTGTGAGCAAGAAAGAGAATGTGGCCTGACAGCTGAATTAACTACATACACGTTTAGGTTACATACTAGGAAGAAATTCTTCACCATGAGAGTGGTGAGGCATTGGAATTCGTCACCCAGGGAAGTTGTGGCTGCTCCATTCCTGCAAGTGTTCCAGGCCAGGTTGGATGGGGCCCTAGTGGAAGAGCTTGGAACTAGCTGATCTTTAAGGTCCCTTCCAAATGAAACCACTCTATGATTCTTTCAACTCTGAGGAGTTCAGTTTGAGTAGTAGCTACAGAAAGGTACGACCACCCTTGCTGAGCACATTGGCATCATTATCAGCTGCAGCAGGATAAGCCAAAGCCATAACAATCATCCTTAGAAGCCAATAAAACAAATGTATAATACACATCAGGATGGATGATCTACATGGAACTTTTTCATCTGAAAATATTCCATGCCCTGAGTCTATCTCTGGGGTTTTTCTCTATGGTGTTATTGTCCCGCTGGCAAATAAATAAAGAAATAAATAAACAAATAAATACTAATAATGCATGATATGATTTAAGACAGGAAGCAAACTGACTGCACATTAATGTTAATAGTTTCATACGAAGCAAAAAACCCTAAGCATCATTTGAGATAGGTTATTTTAGGAAAAACACAGTGCCTTGAACTTTAATCTCAATAAATAACAATATCCAAGTAGAACTCGTATGTTTCCTTTTTTTCCATTTTCTTTGTTAGGTTGCTGGCAGTGATGAATAGTAGTCCCCAATCTCTGCTGGTCCCAAGGCAACACTTCTTATCTACCAACTTTGTCATTTCCTGTAGCCGAAAACTGCCTGTTAAGACCCAGGTAGGGAACAGCTGTTGTGGAGAAGACATGGGGGAAATGCAGCTCTGAAGAACTTGCTTACTGCAGGTTTTCCAGTGGTGGAATCTGTGTACTGAATGCTGACGGAAAAAGAGCCAGAAAAACTCACATGCATTGTGGCACCCATGACAACAGCACCAAACAGGATCTGCAGGAAGCCCAGACACATGCACAAACATCACAAACAGCACACTAGCATGCACAGCACCACATATATCCAAAAGGAAATAATAAACACTGTCAGAATTAAAGTAACAAGACAAGCTTTGTTGGAGCAGGTCTAAGAAAAAAACAAGTAATTGATATTTTTGATTTCTTTTAAACTGGTCATCAAAAGGAGAAATTAATGAAAAATACAGAAAGTACATCATAACCACATTATTTTTAGTTAACAGAGTTAAAATTAACAAATCTTTAGAACTCACATTTTTATATACACATACTTCTCTCATACTTACTTATTTTACATCTTTTTAGTTTACACTGGTTACCTAAGCTATCTACTCTCCCAAAGCAATAAAATTAAAATGCTGCATTAATGTAAAGGACAAGTACTGCTAAACAAAACAAAGCAAATACAAATTAATTGTTGGAACTAGTGCTACTGCAACTTACTGCGTTAGGCTAGAAATAGATTAAACTTTCCTCAAATACTAAAAACTTTCTAATTTTATAGTCATATAAAAATAATTCATTAATTTTGATTCACAATTTATGATTGTTCATAATTCACAACAAATCAATTGCCTTCACACGTCCAAAAACAAAAGAATAGGACTTCTAATAACTTTAGATATGCTATGCTTTTATTCATATACATAGTTTGAATGAGACATTATAAGATAATTACTTTAAATGTTCACCAGACAAGATTTTCTAGAAATTTTGATTTGTTTATCTGCCCATACTCTTACAATAGTACTCAATAACTGTGGGCTATTTCTGCATTTTCTTCAAATAAAATGTACCACAAAAATCAAATAATGTGTCCTTATTTATTAAACTGGTTCACTGAATCTCCTTATGATTGAAATTACATCCAATATCTTCTACTGAAAAAACACAATTGTAAACTACTTAAACACTGTTTTTCACAGTCCACCAGGACTCAGAAACAAATACTCCTCTTTCCTAGTCAGTGTAATATAGTTTTACATACAGTTACATTAACATATATTTATGTTAATATTCTTAACTGATATCTGAATCCCAAAACGTAATGTTTTGATCTGAGGAAATGGGGCTTTCCAGCTATAACTCTCAAGATCATCAGTCAGTACACATAAAATCTGAATTTCATCAGAATTTTTTCAAAAAGATAAGGAAAAACATGTTCCTGTGTGGACCAAATATCTCTATAATTTCTTTTCACACATCAAGTCTTCATCCAAAATGAAACAATCTATTACTCCGTAAAACTGGCTGCTTACTTTTAAAACCATTTGCAGTGATACCTCTCTCACAGACAGGTGGCAATATACAACTAGGACCCTGAATTTGTCCCATTTAACTTCAAACTTGCACTTGGAGTATCCTATCCTCCAGCAGCATCAGTATTTCTTAGGCAGTGTGACAGGATGCATCTTCCTGTAACATACAGCTACGTTATTTTGAAATGCCAGTAAAATGCTTTGCGAGAGCTGTCCTCCAACAACACATCCTCAAAAGACTTCTCCTTTACCCGCACATCAATGCATGACCTTCAAAACAGCCTCGCTGCAGTTCAGGAAGTGAAAGGATCTCTTTGAAAAGTATAATCCACATCAAAAAGTTACCAAACAACACATCACAAACAGCAAGTCTTGTTCAACAGAGCTCAGTTTGGAATTTGGCTAGAGACCTGCCCAAAACACAGGATCAATACACAATGTGGTTTCTGTGCCTACATGGGAAAGCTAGTACTTCTTCTTTTGAAGCTGTTCTATTTTTTTATTTTCCCTATAGTCTTAATAAACAGTCTCATTTTAAACATATGGAATTATAGTACGTGCAATTTAAGTACTTCCAGGTAATTTCCATAATCTTCAGCTTTACAATTTAACCATTTAACACCATTTATGTTTAACAATATATAAGTGGTGTAAAGTGGTAAAATATTACCCTAATTACATAATTACTTGCAACTCCTAATTGCAAGCAATGTAACAGTTATCACCTGAAATAAAACCTATTCAGGGGAAAACTTATTTTTGAAATGTACGCTATATAGGGATATCAAACCAACAGGATTTAAGTAAATTTGCAATGACAGGAAAAAACTGCACATGATGTGAGGAGACAGTGTATCTGTGTCTTCTATGCATCAGTCATTAATGCATACTTAAAAGTTCTCAGGTTTTTATCTACATATTTCAACTACACTTGAATTATTATCTATATAGAGATAGCCAAGCAGAGGGGGAGCATCAATCACTCAAACAGGTGGTACACAGACTGGGAATGTAGGAGTTGCTTTCATTGCTGCTTTGTATGGTGCACATTTTCAAGAGTGGACAAGAATTAGTCTTGATCCTCTAATGTAACATTTGAAAATTTATTAACTTCAATCATTTTCATTTCAATAAAAAAAAAATCCTCATTATTACAAAACCTTTCAAAAATAACCGAAGATGACGGTTCAACTGGAGTGATAAATTTTGTAATATATCTGCTCCTTAGAGAGTAAATAAAATCTAATAAATAAATAAGTGCATGTAGTAACTGAAAAAACGTAATTGAGCCTTGACCTATTAAACCTCTAACACATTAAACATACAGCAATTCAATATTAATTTTGTAGGTCATCTTCCCTGCGCCGTGACACAAATTCTCTGATTTTATTGCAACTTTGCCAGAACTGCTCTGAGATCATACCTTGGGAAGACTGGTTTCTAAAAATAAATATTAAGCTTCAGATTAGGAATCAGATTCTTAATTGGAATCTTGCGCATTTTCAGAATGAAGTTCCATATAACAGTTTAAATGGGAAGAAAATTTGGTGACTTGTGCTAAACTAAAAAAAAGCTAATAATGAAACGTGTAATAACACAAACCCAATTCTTCGTCCTATTACAATCTTCTTTGTCCTATTACAATCAGTCAGTTGGATATTAAAAAAGTTGCTAACCAGCAACTCTATGGTCTCCCAATACTTTCAACATTCAGTTGCTAATTTACCAACACCCATATGAAAAATGTGTTACACTGCAGGGTCTTCATTTCCCTTTCTTACTCTAATTTTCCGGAGCACTCTGTATAATAGCAGACAACGTGGGGCAGCACAGTAGCTACTCTCTCTGTATGATGAAGAAAGGAAACAAATGTGCTGCCCATATAATGGTATACCACATAAAAATACAGTGTTTCTGTGCCACATGATTTAGGATTGTAGCAGGATAGTGCCAAACCAACTTTGAAAAATAGGGCAATTACCAGCTGATTCAGAAATGCTGGTCTTACCCAAATGCACAAAAAATCCTAAATTAAATTAATTTCTAAATTTAAGTGAAGAACACTCCTGTGGTGCAAATTTGCAACACAGAATTCTGAGTTGTATGGATAAGCATATTGCTAAAAAAAAAAGAAAAATGCACTGCTTATATAAGCTAGATGCACATCTGTGGTGTTAACCATATTCCATTATTTTTATTAAGTGCTAACAGAACACCATGAGGAAAATTAACAGAGGATAAAACCATTTTCAAAATTCCAAATCTCTGCATTACTACATACCAAACACCTAGTTCCAGTAACTGACTTACTAGGCTATTTAATATTACCTGGGAGAAAAGTGTAAAAAGAACACTAGTAGAATCTGACAGTATTCCTCAGGTATGCAACAGGATGATGTCTCACACTGCAGCATATGGAAACATATATGTTCTTACAAAAATCATGCAGCTGACCATAATCATGGATAATTTCACCAGGCTTTTTCTTGGCCTCTGCTGCAACCTGTCCCTGAGGCAGGGCAACCAGGTTCATTGTTAATGGATCCTTAGGTGTAGATAAAGCAAAACTACGCTAAATAAGTAATATAACAAAATTTTTTTAAAACAAGTGCTTTAAAACTGTAACTGGAAAAAAGAAGCATAAAGGATTGGAAAAGGAGTGTATAGCTGTTTTGGAGTGTATGATCATCTTAAGATACGAAAATTCAAAAGAGAAAAAGAAAGAAAAAGAGATAGTAGAAGAGAAAGAAAGATACGACCAGCCGTGGCTTCTGTGATGCATGTGTGATCGTGGCCCATGGTTGTGAGATACAGTCCTGGTCCATCAGAGGTGGAGGCCTGCATACATGTCAAAAACTGGGAGGTTATGGCTCTTACGGTAAATGTCCCAATATCTCCTGGATGAGTTCTGGGCATGCAGAACCGTCTTCCTCCTGAAAGATTCTGGAAATCTGGCCATGTTGAAGGTGCGGGGGAGGGTCGAGTGTGTGTGTCTGTGTGTTCAAGTGCCTGGGCAAAGTTTCTGAGTAAACTTTCTGAGTTTTGTGGCTGCACAGTGGTGGCTCACGGTGTGGGAAAGAGACTGGCAAAAAAAATCCAACAAAACACTGCCCTGCTTCCACAGGTTCCATTGCTTAGTGGCAGCTTCTCCTTTCATTTGAAAACAGCTTGTTTAAGGCAAAATTTATCTGCAAGGTCCAAATGCTTCCCTATAGCCTCTGTGAGGCCAAAAGAATCCATATTACTGTACAACCTCTCAGAGTGAGAATCATCTCCTCTATTTCTGCCATAGTTCTATCTCTACTGCTCAAGTCAACCGTCATAAAAGCTAGTAAAACATAATAGAAAGAGTTTGTCACAACTAAGAGAATCTAGAAACCTGGAAACTATTTTCATTTACAACTATGCAGCTCAGAAAACTAAGATCGAAGAAGGAATTGCAATAAACTTGGAAAATTGTATAATTTTGTAATTGAAATGTAAATTCAAGAAATTGAAAAGCATCAAATAATCCTTTAACATTAGATGCCAAAAAGCAGAAACACTACCTTCTTCAACTTTATTTTCCACATGGAATAGGATTCAAATATTCTTATTTAGAGATAGCAGACTAGGTCCAAAATTCTTAACCAATGCTTCAGTGATGTCTCTCCATCAGCATCATTCACCTACAACTGAATTTACCTGATCCATCTGGATCCCTTATTACCAACTATATAAGGGAGGATTCAACTCAGATGAAATATGCTATACTATACTAGAAACATCACTCAGTGTTATCTTAAGAATTAGTAAAGTCAAATTAATCTCATAATTCGAGATTTACTCTTGTGCTTTATGTCATCCAACCACAGACCAATCACAGGAGTGATGACATTTATTAAAATATTCTAAATTACCGCTTCTCGCTGGTCTCCTGGAGCCAACAGAACTGATAAGAATATACTTCCCAGATCATGGTCAGGGTAATGAGGATCCTTCAGACTCAAGGTAACATCTGTTTGCCTAGGAGACAAAAAGCTATGCATTTACTTGGACTTCAGGCTCTCAGATAATGAAATTTCTCAATCATGAGAATTAAAGGCATCTGAATTTATATGACCCTACTTAAAAACAGTGTCACAAATTTGCCCTATTTCTACTTTCAAGTATTTCTGCCTGAATGCTCATAAAAAATAGTAAACATTTTTACTCTGTATTAAGTACTTACATGTACTGAAGTAATTAAATAAAAAATGTAACATTAATGGATTAAAAAACAAAAAAAAATTCAAATATTAGGTGGTAATGTTGTGAATGAAGCTAATATGAAAACATTATTAAAGTGGTTATAAAACTAACCTATCCACAGACACTGTAAAACTGTGCATAACCAGCTAATAAATCAACGTTCATGAATACAGTAATTTCTTAAACATAAGTGGTTTTCTTTGGTTAGTTTCATGCTGTGTAAGTTTATATAATTATTTTCTAGCATAATGTTCTACTTAGAACTCCACAAATACGGTATTAGCAGATATATATAAGTATTCCATAGGCTTGTTTGTGCCATACCTGTTTAATTCCAATGAAGTGAGATCCAAAAAGGCCGAACCAATGAAGTCATCTTGAAGTCCAAAGTCATAATCAAATACCTAGGATGCACAATAGCATTTTTCAGTACTAGAAATAGTTCTTTCTTTAGAGCTTTTCTGACTACGAATGATTCTTGAAACTACTTTTCCAGAGTTGAAGCTTCACGTCTCTCACCTGTTGAATCAGGACTACCTGAAAGTAACCTGAAACTTTCTGTCCAGAAAATCAAGTTTGAAACTGCTTGTTTGTAAGCCAGACTGCATCATATAGAGACACTGGTGTATACTACTACAAGGCTATGCATGTGAATGACATCAATTTTATAAAAACAAAAGAAATATTTTTATAAACATAGGCATTGAAAGAAGGAAGATCAAAAGAATAGATAAAGTTAAGCAGAATCACTGATTTCCTATATATTGATTCCTTTATGAATCCTGCAAAATGGAAGCAGGAGGGCAGGTTATGGTTATGATAAGCACTTGCATCAGTATTTGAAATAATACAACTGTACATCTTGAAGGCTGTGCAATTTGAAGGGTTAGAAATATTACAATCTAAGATTAAAACTTAATGGATATGTGTAAGGAAACAATGACAATTAATACTCTACTATGAGGACCCTGCCTCCTAATTTGCCATCTAAAAGAGAAAATACCTGGATAAATTTACTGCTATCCAGACAAGAATCTGGCCAGTACATCGAACGGTATTATTTGAGATGGGTTATGACTTCCTAAATCTGAAGAAGAATAGCAAATAATCTGGGGGCAGCTACTGCAGGGACATAAACAAAAAAAGAGGGACAGCAACAAAGAAAAGTTGCAACACAAATAAAAATTCAATAAAAGAGAGAAGATCAATTATCAAAATCAACTTTCAAGGTAAATTAAATTTTTTTTGGTAAACATGAGGTTTTCTGAGGACTAGAACATAATCTTCAGCTAAATAAGAGCGAGACTTGTGAACAAAGTGTAAGGAGAAAGGAGAAAATTTAACTGAAATATGACAGGACTATGTTCAAGATCTTCAATTCTAATATACGTACTTCAACTATTGTACTACAGAAACTTTTCCAGGAGGCAAAACTGTTCATGTTCTACAAATACCTTAATATGGACAGCGTTAAGACAGTAGTAACAGAAAATCTGTGGCCCTGTGAGCATAAGTCTCTCACATGCATTGATCTACCTGAGTGTGTACCCTCGCATTTTCTGTATCTATTAGCCATTCCAGTGGGAAAAAAAAAAAACAAATTATGAAATATCAGTTCATGCTGCAGAGTCAAAATTGTTTTCCCCCCTTCTCCCTCTACAAATTATTATGATGAAAATACCAAGTATTTTTAGCTGACTTAGTAAGATTCAGTCATGTCTTAAAATACCTGAATGAGCTATAAAACCTAAAATACTTCACACATGGTTGTTCAGAATACAACCATGATAGACATTATACCACTTGACACACTTTTCCTAGGGAAAAAAACCACATATCCTCCCCCAGGGCCGGTACTTGGCATAAATAAACTAAAACATGTGGCTACATTGCAAGTCTTTGCATCTTCCTCTCTCTTGCACCTGTTCATTCCTTATGAGTCACTAAAGCAGGAAAACGCCATTTGAAGATTCTAATTAACTTTTAAGCTTTTCTAGTAATGATGTACTTTATCTGAGCAGCATGAAACATAGTACTGATTAATGGTTAAAGGATGTTTCAGTGGCATTGCTGTACTAAAAAAAATTTACAATTGGACATCTCAGTCAAAAATTCTGTCATGAATTTTAGATTAAGACTGATATGGATCTAAAACATCATGTAATTTCAGATCAACTAAGAGAATTATATATGTAAGCTACGTTTCTATACTTTCTCAAGTATTTTCAACGTAGTCATGTTTATTTTGAATCCTAAGACTACAGTTTTTCTAAATACATTTTTTGGAACAAAATTTTTATCTACTTTGTTTTATGCAACTAAGAGTCACTTTTGCATATAGATCACCATAAACCACCAGAAAAGCCAGGGACCAGAAAAGCAGCTTTCTGTTCTGTGGGTATAAAACAATCATCACAGTTTTTCTAGTTTCCATTCCATTATCAACATCTAAGAAATACTAATGGCACCGCTGCTTATTATTCAGGACATTACTGGCCACTTTTTGATCTAAACTCATGCAATCTCCTACTGCAGAATGATTGCTGCCTCTAATAGCACAAAATCATCCTCACCTGTGATTTTCTAAGGAGAGCTACAACAAAAATCTTAAGAGCAGAAAATGGTACGAAACATAGAATCAAACTCACTACATTCCATACAAATGGAAAAATTAGAAAACTTAGGAGAATCAGGCATACATCTCAAAATATTCTCAAATTTATCTCAGCAACGAATTGCATTTAATGGGACAGATTATGCTTCCTATAATCATTATGCTATGATATTTCCATAAACAAAATGGATGCCATTATAATGAAACACAGTTTACTTTCTCTGTTCTTCTGCTAAGATCACACTAAAGAAACATAAAACAATTATGATTTGCAATAAATAAAAATGCCTGTATTTGCCCCTTTTAAAAATGCTGACATCATCATTCTATAGACAAAATTCAAATAATTTTCACTCTAAATAGTCTTTAGTAACGCACTCTTGCACAACAAATTCTTCAGCATACAAAAATCACAAAACCTAAATTCTTCCAACAATTCTTCTGTTGTAACTTATCAGACATACGTAAGCTGGTGTCTTACCTTTATATACAATGGTTCTCTTAGGTTATCTATAAGAATGGAAGCTTTTTCTTCCCACACAGGATTGAGGTTCTTATGTACTGTTTTACTTCTAAATACTTCTTTTCCTCCAAGTTTGAACTTGACATATGGATCACTCGTTCCTAGTAAAGACACATATATATATTGTTAATTCTATCTTTGTAATACAGTAAGGAAATGGAGACTATGTCACTCTAAACAGAACTAAATGTAATTCCTATAGATAGTCAAACTCAAAACAGCATCACATGAAAAGAATTCTTTATTGTCACAATCTATTACTTTCCAGTATATCATTACTCAGTTAATTGACTCCATTAACATCAAATGGGTGCTCGCATCACTTTCTGTTGTTTGCAATCCATTCTCAAAGTCACACACAAAATACTGCCAGTATTGGTTTTAGTTAATAGAATTATGTCCTTATTAGGGCTAGTATTTTATTCTAACGCAGCAACAATAATATAAAGTTAAAATTACTTCTGTGAAACATTAATGTAATTATGTTGTGCCTTCGAAAAGGCACATACTCCACTGACACCACTAGTGTAAGTCTTCATTGACTTTCTGTGTCCATGCTTTCCTTTTCCATAAAGACTAACTTCCTACAACACTCAGGATGAGAAAATTAAAGTCAGTCCACAAAATCCACAACATGCCTCCTGCAACAATCACCTACTCACCAGAGAGCACTGGACAAAGCCCCTTGAAACAACTGAGTAACAATGAAGTGTGATCAGAAAAACAACCCTGAAGGGTATAAGAAAAGTGTTAAATATGGCATATGAATGGAGTATGCATGGGACGTGTATGTGGAACTGTCACAAGGACTGAATAGCCTGTGAGAGGAGGACTCTTGGGTGGGCACAGAGACTAGCAGTCATCCAGGAGTGCATCTGAGACTCACTGATGAAAGACTATCTTGAAATAAACAGTAACTCTAGCTTGAGTAACAACTGCATCTTCATTAACAGCCACAAAATTATAAGACTTCTTTTTTTTTTCCTTTAACTTTTAAGGCTTTTCAAGAGACCAGCATATTTCAGAAGTTTGTGTTTGTATCCACCAGGAAATACATCCAAAAGAAACAGCTTTTCTTAAAATTGCAACATGCTCTTCTAAACATAAATTAGAAGGGTTATGACCAGCATTCTTTGCATTATTTCATCCAGCCACAAGATGTCAGTACTCTTTACCTGAAGTTATGTCTCCCCTTTCAAAAACCTACAGCAGTGGAAACCTGGTCTCTCCTGTGACACGATTACAGTCATTCCCACCTGTAATTACTGGGGCAGAATTTCAGTGGCTTAAAAATATTTCGCCTAGCACAACTGACTTGTTCCTTGGTTATTCAAGTAGTGGTGAGATTTTGAAGTCAAAGATTGGGTATTTAAATTAATTCTGTGTAATGTGAAGAATATTTTTAATATGGACACTACGGTATGGTGTGCCCACTCCCCTGTTCCTTGGGACCACTCTACAACCTCAGGAATTCTGTTAGGCCTTGACGGTCATGTAGACAGCTTGGCAATGAAGCATACCTTGATTGTATCAGGAACTTCTGCGTGCTTAAGTTGAGAGTGGCATTGAGATCAAAGACAAGAGGTGAAAAAATCAGTCTTTCCCTGACAGCCTTGGAACACCTAAAAGAGGGAAAAGGACTCTAGCTTGTGAGTTGGAAGGGTTGATTAAGAAGGCTGTTAACCAGGTTTCAAGGGAGAAGGTGATAAGACCAGGCTCACTAAAGATGAGGCTGGGAGCAGCACGCCAGCGTCAGGGTTGAAATCGAGAACACAGCAAAAGCAGATGACCACAGTAGGGGTAACAAACAGGAGAAACCGGAGGCCATTCTTTAGCTGAAAAGCTGTGACACAGTCGCCATTACAGAAACATAGTAGAATAACTTGTGTGACTGGAGTGCTGCAACGGATGTTTAGAAGCTCTTCAGAAGGGCCAAGCGAGGAAGAAGGGGTGATAGGGTAGCTCGGTACATTAAGGAGTGTTTCACCTGTATAGAGCTCAAGAATAGTGATGATAAGGTTGAGTGCTTGTGAGTAAGAATCAGGGGGAACGACAACAAGGCAGACATCCTGGTGGGAGTCTCTTATAGACCACTCAACCAGGATGAAGATGTGGATTCCAGAGGTGGCTGGCTGACATTTAATGATTGCCAGTTCTTGATCTTGTGGCAGATTTCAACCGGCCAAATGTCTGCTGGAAACTCAACACAGAAGAGAGGAGGCAGTCTAGGAGATTCTTGGAGTGTTTGGAATTTACTGTCACAGCTGGCAAGGGAGCCTACCAGGGCTGAGACCCCACGAGAGCTGCTGTTTGTGATTAGAGAAGGGATTGGTGAGAGATGTGGTGTACAGAATGCCCACCTTGGGCATAGTGATAGAGTTTTTAATTTTTGGTGAAGTAAGGAATGTGGTCAACAAAACCTCTGCCTTGGACTTCTGGAGAGTAGACTTTGGCTTGTTCTGGAATTGGTTCAGAGAGTCTGCTGGGTAATAAAGGGATCCAGGAAGGCTGCACATAGTTTAAGAAAATCTTATACATGGAGTAAAATGTCTCCTTTACTCCGTCTTATAGATAGGAGTAAAATGTCCCTATGTTCTGAAAGATGAACTGTTGGAGAAGAAGACTGGCCTGGTCAACAAGAAGCTTTTGCTGGAACTCAAGGGAAAAAAAAGGGAGGTTATGACTTTTGGAAGAAAGGGCAGGCAACTAAGGAAGAGTACAAGGATGTTATCACATCATGAAAAGAAAAAATCAGGAGGAAAAAAGCTCAGCTACAACTCAGTCTTTCACTGCTGTGAAAGAAAATAAAGTGTTTTTATAAATATATTAACAACAGAAGGAGGGCCAAGTAAAACTTCCATCATTTTTTGAATGTAGGGGGCAACACTGTCAGCAAGGATGAGAAACGGGCTGAGGTACTTAATGCTTTCTTCGCCTCAGTCTGTACCAGAAAGATCAGTAAGACCAGTTATTCTCAGGAAAATCAGCCCTTGAGCTGGTAGACAGGGGTGGGGAGCCGAACAAACATCCTAACGCAAGAGGAATTAGTGACTTGCGAAGCCATTTGGACAGTCATAAGTCTATGGGACCAGATGGGATTTACCCAAGAGTACTGAAGAAGTTGGTGGAAGAGCTCGCCAAGCCGCTCTCCATCATTTATATATCAAGTCCCAGATGACTGGAGATTAACCAACATGCTGCCTTATCCATAAGAAAGGCTGAAAAGTGGATTCAGAGAACTACAGGCCTGTCAGCCTGACCTTGGTGCCTGGGAAGGTTATGAAATAGATTCTCTCAAGTGTGAACATACAGCACATACAGGGCAATTAAGGGATCAGGCCCTATCAACAGTAGTTTAGGAAAGGCAGGTCCTGCTTGACCAACCTGATCAAGTGACCTGCCTGGTGGATGATGGAAAGGCTGTGGACATTTCTACGTGGACTTCAGAAAAGCCTTTGATACTGCCTCCCACAGCACTCTCCTGGAGAAGCTGGCAGCCCATGGCTTGGGCAAGTGCACTCTTCACTGGGTTAAGAACTGGCTGGATGGCTGGACCCAGAGTGTGTGACCAAATGGTGTCACACGCAGCCGACGGCGTGTCACTAGTTATGTTCCCCAGGGCATTTTAACTTTAATACCTACATATAAATTTACCCAATGAACATGCAACCTCCCAATCACTAAGGCAGTGCTTACCAACACACTTACCTCCACGGTCCCGTGCAGCTAGATTCTGTCCTCTTCTTAGAGTAACATCCAAATGGTACATTCCAGGGTCTCCAGGGGGGAAATCTGCATTACTAGTTCCAAATGAATTTGTTCTCTGGGGAGGAAAAGAATAACAGTGCAATAGCTAATATTACTGAAAGTTTTGTGTAAGGTATATGTATATAACATCATCTTACTGAACTAAAAAAAGGCCATATCCCACTCCCCCACCTCAAAGCTACTACCCAACACCAAGGAATCTGCCCTGTGGTAATGGTAAAGACACCTTTAAAAAAAACCAAAACAAACAAAAAACCCCAAATCAACCAGAAAAACAAACCGTGGTTGAAAAAACAATTCTTTGATATAAAGGGGTTGGAAAATAGATAGTCTTTAAGGTCCCTTCAAACTAAAACTACTCAATGATTCTACGAACATACACTTTTAATTACATTCACATCTAGTCCTGGCCCACTAAAGCAAAGTAAGTTAGAAAAACACAAAGCTAGACCTTACAGTATTATTTGGACTAGTCATTACCAGTATCCTCAAATCCTGTGTTGATCCAATAGTTATAACCCATGCATTGAATAAACATACATGAATTAAGATTTTGTCATCTACTGCAGTACTTTGCAAGATACGTGACTTTTTTCCACAAAGTTTTGGGTGAGGCTGTGGCAGGGAAACAATCATGAAGATATTAAATGCAGCTGTAGTTCTGTATGCCAGGACAAATATTCTTAGATTAGTTATTTGTATAAAATGTATCCTAAAAAAATACAATACAGGAAGTCAGAATACAAGGAACTCTCCAGACCTCTGGAGCGCATGAACAATAAACACATTTCTGTCCAAAAGGCAAAGCAGAGAAATTATATTTCTTAGTATATCCAAGCTTTTGCAAAATAGTTTTTAACACATCTCCCTGTATGTAGAATCCAATTACAGTGCATGCTTGGAACATCACATTAATTTTAAGACCAGAAAAATTACATAAATTATACATTCACAATACATACTAGAACTTCATCTGTTACACACTTTGAACGCTATTATTTACATATACTCATGCTAGGAGCTAAATATTTTAAGAGTAGTGCTATTAATATTTTATTATATGATTATGGGTCCTCTGCAAGAAAAAAAAACTTGCATGATAGAAGTATCTCAGAATGTGTACCAAGTGCTATACCATTTCATCAAGAAACAAATTTTGTCTTCTTTCTTTCTATTAAACTCTTTCTTCTTTTTAAGGCAATACTGGAAAATAGATATGAAGGAAGACACAAAATAAAGGCATTTCAATATCTGGTTTATTCTTGTTATTTCAGGGTCGTAACTTCAAGTCCTAGCATATTAACCTTTTCTGCCACACATACAGTGCTGGCCAAAACGCACACTGGCCTGCTCACTGGTTCTATGTTGCGGCAGCTGAGCCAGCAGCTGTGATGGCCGAGGGGCCAAAGAGCTCCGGTACAGTGGGGGCCCATTGGTGGGCCAGCTCCGAAGCCTAAGATCACCCCCTGACTCAGGCTGAGAAGCCTCCCCCATCAGGCTTTGTGGTTCTAAGCAGATTTGGTCTGTCTGGTTGGCCTGTTGGCCATACGCCCCTTTTACCCCTTAAAAGGTTGTCATCTAGTCCACACTCCACCCCTTCCTTCTCCCCATTGGTTGTTCTTATATTACTCTGCCTTCACTCCGCCCCTGTACACTCAGACCATTAGTTACTGGTGCTCTGCCCGCCTCCTCTCTGTACCGCTATATAAGTTTGTCCCAGGGTTTAGTTCAGGCTTTTTTTTGTCCATGGAAGCTTTTGTTGTGGTTTGGCAATAAGTATTTCGGAACTCTATACGAAGAGCTCCTCCTGACTCTTTGCCTCTGGTGACACATGAGCTATACAGCTTGAGTGTGAGCGTGTGCTTTCGTGCCTACATCAGCACGGGTGTGAAAGTTGGCCTGCTACAGTGCCAAACAACACTGCCGGAGCGATTCCTTGCTAGGGACGCTTTCGGGATAACACGGCGGCCTCTCCACCGACCACCCACACCGCATTAGTTCCACAGCAATGAAAGACAGACAAAGAATGTCTGGCAGCAAAAAAAAGCAATTAGAAGAGTTTCCATCAAGTTACTCCTCTTCCCATCTGCCTCCATATCCTGATTTTGGAACAAAAGAGTTTGCTGACATTTATTCATTTAAATCTAATATAAAGTTTTACTTTTGCATCACCATTTGCAGAGCCTAAGATAGTACAGCAAAAAGAAAATAAAAACAAATTCTTCATTTCTCCACTAAGATTACAAATCTATTCTTCAAGAAAGAACTGCAGCTTTCTTACCAGTTCTGCTACACATTGTCCTCTCCATCCTTCTCCCGTGTCATTATCCTGCCTTGATTTATTACAAGTTAAA
Source organism: Rhagologus leucostigma (assembly GCA_013397725.1). Classification (NCBI taxonomy): domain Eukaryota; kingdom Metazoa; phylum Chordata; class Aves; order Passeriformes; genus Rhagologus; species Rhagologus leucostigma. The sequence continues at coordinate 498,889 of VZTD01005404.1, read as the reverse complement.
AACTCTCATACGTTCTCTATTGTGAAAAGCAACTACTGCAATCATGCCAAATCCTTCTGGGATTATCAGTTGTTTCTTACAACCACAATGGGTCACCTACAAACAACAAATTGCCTGCACAGGGATTTAGACTCTTAAGTTTTTCAAGGACTGAAAGAAGTCTTTCTTTTCAAATAAAAGTAATGGCGGATAACTCTTTGTTGCATTTTCTTACTTTTACCCTCCTTTTCATCTTTAGGAGTATATTGCCTGAGCCTGTTTCTAAGGGGTTGTGTAACAGTTTTTTTGATTAAACCATTAACCATTTATGGCAATTCCAGTTCCAGAAGCAATTAATACTAGTTACTGGGTGAACACTTCCTTTCACCAAGAAGTAGACAAACCAGTCAGTGTGCATGTACACACCAACATCTCTTACGATCATACATGCAAAGATGTAACCCCCCGTAAAGGAACGGGAGAATTAGATCATACTAACGAAACTGGAACTTTTGTTGGAAATCACAGAAAACGTACTCAAACACTTAATACTGGGCAAGTAAATCATCCTTGCCCAGTACCAAATGGAACAGGGTGGTATTGGATATGTGGAAATAAAGCCTGTAAAGTGTTGCCCCTAAGCTGGAAAGGCATTTGTATTTTAGGAGCCTTAGTCCCTAACATAACAATAATTGATAAAGACCACATGCCCTCAGGACTACTTGGAGTGTACAAAATGAACCTTAAATGTTGTAACTGAGCGACCAACTAAATTTTATAGTTGCATACGGTGGTTTTTACTCTGGCTAGGAGAAAGTGAATTAGAAAAGATGGTAGTGAACTTTTCTGCTACCAGAGAATATACAGAAAATCATATGATAGATGTCATTACTGCATTGCAGAAAGAAGTTAAGAGCTTGTTACAAGATGCTTTATAAAAACAAATGGCACTAGACCTTCTCTTGGCATCACAAGGGCAAGAATGCACTGTCATTAACACTAGTTGCTCTGTATACATTGATCAAAGTGGTAGAGTGTCTACAGATGTCCAGGAAGTCTGGAAACAAACACAAATTTGACAATGCACAGCTTAAGATGACACCTCCTGGGGATCTGAAGAAATCTGGATCAAACTTACTTCATGGTTACCCAGCTGGACTTGATTAAAACATCCGTTTATAATTGTCACCATAGAAATTGCTCTGTGTTTCAGCTTGCATTTATAATTGTCACCATAGTAATTGCTGTGTGTGTTTTAGCTTGCATCATGATTCAGTGTTAGAGCTGTTGCAATGCCTTATGCTAAAAAATGAAATACAGATATTAACAGACCAGTTCCCACAAGGGGAGACTTGATAAGAACATTAGAACAGAACAGCATTTTACTGTCATAAGGACAGTAGAACAGAACAGCACAGCCTTGGAGAAATAGATAAAGGAGTAACTTAGGCAAACAGAAGTCCAAAATGCAAGCAGGAAGCCAGCTCAGATCTGCAAGGCTGACAAAGCAGAAGTTACACAAAACAACAATATTGTGCTAACTCAAAAGGTGAGGTTGAGGAAACGCCATCTAAAAAGGACACCGGACATTAAAGACCACCAAAGAAGACCTGAAAAGGACCACATAAGGACTTTGATAAGGGGTGTGACTGTGTAAAATAAAGTTATACATATGCATCAGGTAATCAGGGATAGCTGATGAATATGTAATCAATGTGTATGATAAAAGCTCTGTTTACCTGACGCTTGGGGCACTTGATTAGAGGAAGGATCCTCTGAGTGAGCAGCGCACTGCTGGTCACTCAGATGATCAATGCCTGATTTCTTATACTCAAAACTGTGTTAGAAAAAACTATGTTTCTATCTGGCCAATTTTGGTATCAAGAATGAGCCATTTTACCCTGGCCAAACACCGGAATAGGTTTCCCAGGGAGTGTCCCTGAAGACACATGAAACCTGCTCTGACACTGTCCTGAGCAATCTTGCTCAGAGCAAGAGGTTTGACTGGTCTGTCTCCAGAGGTGTCTGCAAACCTCATCCATCCTGTGATTTTCTATTGCTTTGAAATGTCATAGTAAATAAAGCATATGACGGCCTTAGCTACCTCTCCTCAATGCATTGTTTTGCCTTCCACTTCTGGTTGCCCTCATACGGCAGTGCTTCAGCTGGCATTCAGAACTACCATCCTCTCCACCGCTTAACAGCAGAGTATGTCCAAGATACCAAGATACACATAAACCCTGAATTTTTCAAAATAAGCTTATACATATGCCTTGCATTTATGCTGCAGTGCTCATAAAAGCTGTAACTGTTTCCTGCACATTTCAGTCTTTCTCTGCAAAGAAACCCATTACTTTCAAAGGCACAGCCAGACATATTGTGTATGACTCTACAAACATGAAGCTGCTTTCTACATGCACTTGTAGAAAGCAAGTTACCCGCACTCTCAAAAATCCCGACAATGATCTTTTTCAAAAATGAAAAAAGCATAATAAATTAAAGTCATTATGAATCTGACTTCCAGAAGAATTATTGCAGAATTATTCAGTTTCCAAAGGAAAAAGACTGAGCAGTTCTGTGCCATTTTGGTTTTAAGAAGATTACCGGAATTTACACGGCTTGTCCGAGTATGTTTTTGCAAGTACACGTGCACTTGCACTCACAAACACATGATGTATACACAAAGTAAAAGGGGAAATAGAAGCAGTCTCTAAAGGGATGAAAATAACACTGAAAATACAAAAATCACAAACTTTTTTCCCCACCAAAAATAGACCCGAAATTCCAAAAATTATTGAATGGTGAGGCATTAAAATCATACCTGCATTTCCTTTTTCCTGTTTTTCCCAAAGACTAAGTTTCAGACAGGTGCAGCACTGTTCTAATTTCTGGCAGCTAGCATTTCTGTCATCTCTGGAAAAACCTGCATTATCATACAAAAAAATTCTCTCACTTGCCTGAAGAGTGCAGAATTATACCGCAAGTGATGTCAAACATGGCAGATGAAAGATAATTCAACTGGGAACCAGAGAGAGGTGTCACACACAAACCAAAGATGGTCTGTGAACAATTAGCTGTCTCAATTTCAAAATGAGATAAATACTTGAAGTCAACATAAATGCCACATACATCATTCACTTGAAAAAAATCATCTCCAATCATTGCACTTAAGCCATCCATGTTTTCACAATAGAAAACAATACTAAAATATTTCTACCTTAATTTTCCATATTATTAATCTTAATTAATTATATAAATACATATAAACACATTTTACATAACCTGGGTTATCCAGAAGTAGTTCTTTACTTAAATTATATGACTAAGATATATTTTACATTTTAGGAAATACATAAGAACATGGCATTTGAATTATTTTGAATTAATTTTAAAGCAAATACATAGCATTCGCAGTAGTATCACTACCAGTAAAACAACCCTACACTGCTTCTAAGATGAACTTCCTTAGTGCTTTGTGCTGCAGATCTGAGTTAGCCTTCTGAGCAATACTGCTCACCTCCCGCTGGTAGCAACAGCTCTGCACAACTATCATTTGACTACTGCTGCAAACTGCAGCTACTCAGAATGAAAGTAACATAAATCTTACTTCAATTTAGCTTGAAACTTGAATATGGAAAGTTAAATGTATTTCCTTAAATTCTCTATATAGCTTTTACATTTTGCAGTCATTTCAGCTTTACGGATATTCAGAAAACACACAGCAGACTGGAGCCAAATGTGCAAACCACTTTTTTCAGGAATTCATATTTTAAACATTTAAATAACTGATTTAATAAGAATTACAAATGACTGCAATGAAACACCAGGTCTTCCCTCAACAGCATCTTCCTGGAAAGAAGAAGGATTTGGTCAAACTAATTATCTCAGAGCACATAGTAAGCAACCTGCACACTAGTCTTGGTCACTCTTACACATTTTTTGTAATTTTAGCTGTGTTTATAATTTTAAAATGGTAGAGTTAAATATCTTTCTGGCATTCACTTCAAAGCTAAAAAGGGATAATAAAATAATCATTTTTAAAAATCATTGTTCTCAGGAAGAAGTGATGGTTTTGGAAGGATCTGCATAGCTTTTGTGGCTTCACATACCAATACTGCCTGTACTCATCTCATTTAATCCCTCATTTTTGACCACTGGAAGCAGGATAGTAATTCTCCCTTACTTTGCAGATGACAGGCAGAACACTCAAATTATTGATGTGAGAGGGTCCAGAAAAGGAATAGTAACATTTGCTATCTCTCTGGCTGCAGCTTTGGAAAACAATTAACTCATTTTTAAGTGTTATATACATTGCTGTTCTCATTTAAAGGCATCTTCAAAGAACCTCACGTATTTCCCATAGAGTAAAAGCAAAAGTGTTTGTTTGGAGAACAAAGGTATCCCCCTTTTGACTGATGCCTCCTTAACTCTGCGTCATCCAGTCAGTTCCGGCCACCACTCTCCTGGGCCCTCATGCTGAGAACTTGTCTGAAAGCCACTCATTACTTCTCTTCCATGCTAGCAAAGGGGCAAAGGAAATGAGTAAGGACTGAGAAACACCATCCAGAGAGCTCTGATGGGTGCTTGGATAAAGATGCATTGTAACAAGAACTCCACACTACAGCATACACAATGGTGGTATTGCCCACCACAGTGAGTCTTTTAGTTTCCATTTTTTAAAATTTTCAAACTGTGCCTGTCTCCTTAGTTTCTAAAGACAAATGATGTATTGTTACACTAAAAAAAGTTTTGCAAATTTGGTTGTTTTGAAACCCTACTACAATGGATAAGAGATCAGTTATTCAAAAGGTAAACCACACCTCACAGCACTTTGCTATGAGAAACTAAACAGCACATAATGGACCTGTGACACTGAGAAAGTGTGTTTAAAATGTGCATTTTCTGCTGAAGTTCACAAAATAAAAACACTTCTTGCAGAATCCATGTCCACATTTCAGGTAATGACTTCACTTTTGAAACAATCACCTGAAAAAGTTCATTACTTATATCAAGAAATAACAAACTATGGTTAAATACACCTTAATGTATTCATTGGAGTAAAGCATTATATAGTCAACTGAAAGATTGGAACAATTTGTTTCAGTTGTTCAACTTACACACCAGTGGTGTTATTTTTCTTCAGAAAACTATATCCTCATGAGCAGCATCCAGTTTTCCAGTTTGCTGCACCATTCAAATGAAAAATACTACCTACAAGAGTTTTGTAATGCTACTTATTGATGTAAACATTCTAAATTAACATGGAATTAAAGAGATATGTCTTGCTAGAATTAGTATGATAAGGGGAAAGTCATTTTTAGTTGATGCAAAGAAAGCAATTTTAACACTGCAATGTTTGATTAGGAGGCTACAAGCATACTACATTAAATATTAAAAAGATATGTACTGTATTTCTTTTAACTCAAGCACTCTGTTTAATGGGATAGCATTTTTTTCTTAATTTCATAGAATGCAGATACAGTCACTGCTAGTGAATTCTTCTTCTCATCACAGGCAAATTTAGCAGCATCAGGGCTGTTCTGTGTGCAGCAGAGCAATTTTTCAGGCTGCACAGCCTGAATGCCACCACACCAGTCCTCCTTCCTTCATTAATTTCATAGCCAAGAGACAGACTGGCAAGAACAACCATTAGTGACAACAGTTATCTACAAATTATGGCACCAAAACTATGACGCATCTCGTGAACAATTGAGGTGTTTTAACCTAGAAAAGCAAATTTCCCTATACCTTGATCAATGCTTCTGGTTTTTCTCTGCCTAATGACACCATACTTCATTCTCTTATAAACAGTTTTAATGCAAAAACTGACCTTGGTTGTTCAATAAAGATGACTAGTTTTGATTCTGGCGTATTTGCTATTTGGCTTAGACTGTATTGTGTTTGAGACTCCACTATTAATTTTCAGATACAGTGCTTTAAACTTTTGAAGAGAACTGGTATGTAGTATTTCATAAATTAGTAGTAAGTTTTGTCAGCTTGAAACATCAACTTTCATGTAAAATATATTTTTTTTTAATTTAGCAAAATAATAGCATTTATGGCAATTCAATACTGGTGGAACAATTTCAAAACTTAGTAAGCTGAAATCACCATGTCCTATTTTTAATTCTCTGCAATTTTGCTTGTGATCAGTACGAAACCCTGAAGAGTTGTCCTGGAATCCCATTTGACAGTTGCCACACTATGAGAAAGTGAAGCTAACAGCAATTGTATGCCACTGCTTGTAGAAAGGGAGCAGATAAATAGAACCTATAGAAAAAGCTGTCTCCACAGCAAATTTGTGCTTGCATTCAGATGGAAATGTGGTATCACTTGCATGTAGATGGAAATTCCTACCGTTTCCACCAGACATAATCTTTTCACAGCTTCACTTAACGTAATGTGTATGCAGTTTACAAAAGAGACAAGGGAGTAACACAATGGCGCATTCTTCCTGAAGAAAAAATTACTTTTGGCACAAACTCGAAAATATATATACTACACCAAAATTCCCGTTGCAAGCAGATGCACTCTAAAAAGAGTTGCCATGTCCCAGGTTACTCGAAAGCATATTGAAACATCTGTTTCATCAAAAAAAGGGCACCTGTTCCTTTCAAGCACTGCTGAATTATGCAAAAACAAAATGCATTTTGATACATTTAAAACTTCAGTCTAAACAGGGCAGTTATAAGAGTTAATGGAGTTCTACTTATTTATTTTTCTTTTTAAGATTACATTTACTTACCCACAATTAGGAATTTAGTTTCATTGCTCATGGATAGTGGAAGATGATACAGCATTTACTCTCAACTCCTGGACATATTCCTCCAGATCCTCCTGGATTACATATATTTAAACCCATTCTAGACTGTCATTACAATATCACTTTCGTTCATGTCTGTGAGACAACTAAACAGATTCTTCAGTGATTTTGGTTTCACTACTACCTTGCTGTATAAACCAGGCTCAGTATGCCTACGGCCAATGCAATACCAAGCAAAAATCCCTAGCCAGACATGAACAGCCTGGTTCCAAAATCACAAGCTCAGAACTCGGCACAGATTAAGAACTCATGCTAACACACATATAAAAGTCCCTCAGGCCTAAAAATAGTATTTTTTTACATTGCTCTTTGATGATCTATAAAACTCTACCATGACATGTAAATGGGAGGAGCTAATTCAGGACAATACTTGCATTTTTTTACATTCCCCATGAAGACACTCTTAGGACTCACAATCATCACGGAAACTTGATGAAACCTCTTTTCACATCTTTAAAGAAATGGGATAAGGCAATCTTATCAGCTAAAAGATCTGGCAACACTTCTGGCAGAATTCACATCCCATTTCCTTGGGTTTTTTTCTTCCTGCCCTCTGGCTTGGAATACTTACAACATACTTACAATTTTTCTTGTAATTTCCTTTGGGCAGATCTCTTCAGTGCATTTCTTCTCCCTACTCTAATATCTCTCATGTCATAAAAATTCTTGGTGGAAGAAGTCTATTTTGATAGCAGCGTGACAGACAAGCTACCACAGCTCTTTAGATTTACTTCAGCTATTGTATGGAAATTACAGCTTACTTCCTGTAATTGAAGAGTTAGGTGGATTTGAGTTTTGCAGGTAGATTTGACAGTCAGACCCGTAAGTTTTCCTTTGGCAGCACAAGTCACAGGATTTTGCCCAGAAGACCTGAAAAAGTCAGTTTGCCCTTCAGTAATGCAAGTGGAAACCGCAGCTAACCTGCAACAATACGAACTCAGATTAAATACTTAACTCTTTCCATATTAAAAAGTACATACTTTATTTGAAATCCCTCTCTCTGCTCCTGTCACCCGCAACATGTATCTCTCAGCTCAGCTGAGTAAAATATCCAAAGATAACACAATTAAAGAGCTGTTGAAATGTTTATGGAAATGGTACTCCTGGTAAAGAATAAATCCTAATGCAAGCACTAACATAGAATTTATTGATTTTATTATATTGCCCTGAATGAGAAATTATCTTACTAGAAATTCTAGTTCTATAAACACAACCTTGAACATCATTGATTCTCCTTTTTAAAACTCCCAATTTTGAAATGCATCAATTTCAAAATCTGAAACCCTACTGGAACCCTGTATCTGATGTATCTGATGCACGAAGATGGGGTTCAATTCGGTGCAGGAAATCAGAGGATGCAAACCTGTGTAAAACATATGTACACACTTGCACTTCTGATGATTTCTTCTTTCTAATAGTCAAAGTCTTTGTTAACTAAGGACCCATTCAAGATGATACAGCAGAGAATTTTGTACAAGGTCTTGCATTTTACCTGATTCGAGAAACAATTACAGATTTTGAAATAAGTATGTAAATGAGAGACTATCCAATCACAGTTACATACTTAGGTAAAGGGAGCTATTGTTAAGGAATACATCAGGTGTAGGTAGCTCAGTTTGCAAGCTGCAATTTCGAGATACAGACTGAGATGCAGGTTGAGCTCTCTGGGAGTCCAGAGAGACAAGAAGCCATGAACCGCCAACCCTCTGCATAACAAAGGGCCCGAACACTGGTGGCCACGTGAATGGACACAGACACATAGCAGGAGCTGAAAACTCACAGGCACTTGGAAGGTGTAAAAGCCCAAGGATTCCGTTGTTGACAGTTCTTGGATGTGACAGCTCGAGCTGGTTCTGCGTTACTGTCAATAAATGGCTTTATAGAACTAGAGATATGAACGTCTGCTATGGAAAACCTGGGGTCAAACCAACAAGGAAACCTGGTCTGACTGCATGTGAGTGGAGTGTATGGCAGGGGAGCCAAGCACGGTCCAGTCAGCTCACCGAAGCTGCAGGCTGTGAAATGGCTTCAGTCCCAGCAGCTGAAGTCTCCAGAACTGGGAGTGTGACTGCCAGAGGTTCTCGTGAATGGTCAGAGTGGGAAGTTTTCTTAATGGCTGTCATCTTCCTAAAAGCAAGTGGACTTCAAAAAAAAGCTCTGTGAAGAACAGAACTATCTTGGTTTACATTTGCAGTGCTGATGCAATGTACTTGCTGAAGACACGAACTTGGTGTAAGCAAACTCCTGAGAACTGAGACTGGTTCACACCTCATATTTTAACCACCAAAAATGTATAGTGTATTACCTTCACAGGCACAACAGGCAGTTTCTGTGTTTGTGCAGGTCTCTTTTCCAATATTTAAAAATACTTTTAACAAATATTATGGTTGAGGGTACATTTGTGATGTCAACTGAAAGTGTTATGACAGATATTTGGATATAACAGAATCCTAAATTAAGAGAGAAGGAAGAAGGCCCAGAGAGTGGCGAAACAGGTGACACTTCTGCTACAAAAAATGCCATACAGAAAAAAGAGACGTCTGTGCTAAACTAAAATAGCCTGAATTAATACTAAAGCAACTAAAAGTAGAGGAGTTTGAGTGGCTTTATAGAATTGTGTACATCATCTTGTAGAATACATCCTGTTCACCACAGACACTGTTTATAAACTTTTACCAGTTCTGGAAACACAGCTGTTTTAACAAACACCTCAGACAGCAGAAATATCTCATTCACCTAAGATGCACCTTGGCATCCCTTGACTTTATAAAGCGTGTTATACTTTGACCCTTATTCTAAAGCTGTCTTCTTTAATGTATTGAAGACATGACCACCATGAAAACATTTCAGTTAACCTTCATGACTCACCTTTCATAATAACCACAATAAAGAGGATGAAAGCAGTGACACAGCTACTAAACAAAAAAGGAACACAAAAATTGCTAGAAGTAATACAAAATTCATAAAGATAGTTCCTCTAAATCAATCTGATACCAGATCTTAATCTTTGTATTAAAGTGCAACACTGTAATTTTGAGAGCAGTTTTGACCATGGAAGGCCATTATAGATAGCACTGTATTGCACAGCAGTAAGGAAGGAGGCAGGTGAAGCTCTTCCTTTGGGTGTGCTAATTTGTCTGTTTTTCAAAGAAAGACAAAGAGGTGCCCACTTCAGATGCAGTGTGAGTTCGTAAATTCTAAGGACATTCAGTCTGACATTCAGCTCTTCTGCCTGCAGAGGTGCAGGACGTTAAGTTTCTCATGAGGAAGATATTAACTCATGCTAATATTAACAAATAGGTAAATACTAATTATTAAGTGTCTTGCCTGTGTTATACAGAGTGCCAAAATATGCCACTCAGGACTGTTTTTATGGTATTAGGCAGGTACTTCTGAAATTTGCTGTAAACATTCTCTGGAGTCTTTAAGTGCTACAGTGAGTTTTGAAATCTATGTGTACTGTTTAATTGTTTTTACACTCCAGAATCAGAACTGTTAATCTTTCATCTATCACATTTCAATTTTTAGGGACAGCAGGAACAATGTATGTGCAAAAACATAAAACTAATCCACCATTAAAATCTATTTTCTATATAAGTCTTATTCCTGAAGAAGGGAATGGCCATTTTCTCATTTTAGTAGCTTGCATACTATTTACTTTCAAAGAATTTCTCTGTGATTGTCTGTTATGTTTTTTTGTTTATTTGTTTTTTGGTTTTTGTTTGGATGTGGAGAGTTTTGTGTATTTGTTGTTTGGAGATTTTTTGGTTGCGGTTATTTTGGCAGAGGGAGGGTTGTGAGGGGAAGAGGCCAGCAGGGTATTCATTTCCATAATGATTTTTTTTAAATAGTCAGACTGCAGAATTTATTCTGAGCTCTGGAAAAAGACTGGACCCAAGAGGTTTCAATAACTGAACACACTAAACAAAGCTTTGATTTGCTACAATAGCCATTTCCCAGTCTGGAAACCTGAAGAGGATCTCCTTTTTCTATTCATGTAAAAATATATTTTTGAAGAAGCTTTCCCCAGGCTTCTTCACAAATCTGTGCTGGATTTAGGACATCTTTATAAACACAAATATTGAAGGCAGACTGTTGGAGACAGCAAATATCAACTATATCAAATAGTTCCTTCAGTGTTTTTCAAGGCACAGTGATTGCAAAGTACAGTGTGCTTTCTTTCACTGGAACACCATAGACTTTCCAGGAAGAGAAGAGAGATTGCAAAGCCTCTTCATCTCTTCTAGTGATGTAAAGCACCTTGGAAATGGGTAATTTTAACGTGCTGCATTTTAGGAACACATTTTAACTTGTTCTTTTAGGTATGAAGGCATACAATTTGTACAAACACCTAAGTCTCAGGAAGAACATGGCTTTTTGCTTAAGTGGGTCCAAAGCTTATCACACTAGGATTAATTTTTAAAAAGTCTTTTAAACATGTAACTGCATGTATTTGCATTTTTCTTGAAGAGAACTTAGGCACTTCATGCCCTTATTAAAAACTCTCTTACAGTATTTTTCAGTACCTAAACATGCCTGTCTTCATGCAATATACCTTCATAGAATAATGCAGTGGGATCAAGAATGTGAATTCAAGAACGTGACTGCATTAGTTATGTCCTTATAGCATTTAGCATTCTCACAGAAACTTGCCCCCACATGAAAACTGACACTGTTGAGAAATGTGAGAGAACAGCAGGTTTTTTTCCTCAAAGAATATAGAAGCAGAAACCATCAGGTGCCAGAAACACTTTAAAGAATTGTGACTTCTTTATCCAAATCCCCTAATGCATGCTGTGTATGTATTTTACTGTAAAAAAAGATAATAAAAATTGGTATATGTTTCTTTAATTATGATTTTGATTTTTCAGTAAATAAATCTTACACTAAACATATACTGCAACTACCAATATTTCATATGTGCTATGCTGACTCACAGTAACAGTCAGTTAGTAATGCTCCACTAACGTTAAATTGACCAAACTCACAATACTACTACCATTTCTCTATTCCTTAAGGCATAAAAGAGGCACATTTGATTTCCTAGAATTTTTCTATTACTTAAAAATGAAAATTATTTTCCCTATCCTCTTTCTATTCACACAAGAAGTCGTTTATTTGAAAAGTTATTCCAAATATCTGAAGAAAAAACATAAGCTAAGTTGAAGTGAAACTAAATCCTTGTTTTACCTAAAGCTTATACTGGCCAGTCATGCAAAAATCACCTTACTGTGACCAATAGCTGTTGAAGTACTCAAGGAAAAGCACACCCTAACAGTCCTGGCAGTCAAAAACCAATACATGTACCTTGCAGTCAACGTAAGCAGCACCTTGTAAAACAGAGGCAACAGTTGTCTAAATGCTTCCCAAAGAATACACAATCCTAGACATCTTGATACAGCCATTAGTGAGACTAAAAAGAAGAATCAAGGAGAAGATATATTGTCTATATTCCAGATAACATTGGTATTTTCTTGGATGGGAAAACTGAGTTTATTCCAAAGTTTGGTGATGAGAAGGAAAGAGAAGAAAGTGTCTTGATGGACAGATGACAACAACAATAATAAGCAAACTTAATGACTTGTTCCAGCCTTTCATTAGGGTAAAACCAAGTAAATAGTTTGGCATAGGTCTACATTTGCTTCTGTTATGCTTTTAACATCCTTTCACTAATTGCTGCTCCATTCCAAGCCTTTCAGGCTGTGACTCACAAGGCTTATATTTTATAGCATAAAACTGGGCTAAAGAAGAAAAAAACCATCATTCATAGCACCCATTATCACTCGGCTTGGCAAAAACGTTCCTGTATTTCTTTTGTATTTGCAAAATGCCTATGCATACTTGACAGAACTTTCAAAATTACAGTATAAATGTAGAATGGCTATAAAAGCTTGTACTAGTTTTTGGCTTTGTTTTATTTTCCTCTGAACACTTCATGGACATCCAGAAATTAGTGCTTTTTAGTAGCAAATTAGTAGCAAACCAAAATTTTGCACTATTCATTAAAACTCTTAATAAATGTTGCAATAATTTGTTCATTGCTTTCTGTACTTCTCAATAAAGTGCTAAGACTTTTATATCCAAAGTGACTAAACAGAGAAAGACTGTATATATAATACACTTCAGAAGTACAGTTTAAGAAATGCGTCTGTTTCCAGTGACAATCAACTGGTTTGCATCACCCTGACCAAAATAGTTCTCGAAGGCGAACAAGCCTCACAGAACCAATCTGCATCGTGTGTATTAAAGCCACTTAAAGTATGGGAGAGGAATGGCAGGAAAGGTACTGCCAAAACCCAGAAAATTCACAGGAGTCTGTTACGAGAAACAGAAGTCTTAGATTGCACTGCTAACAGGCAAGACACCCATTGGTTTCCCAAATGCTACTCAACAAACTGCTTTTGTTTTCTGTTCTTTCATCTAGAATACAATTAATGATCAATAGGAGCTGTTAAAGGGAAACATTTTTGTTTGACCTTAGAGCTCATAACATGAAGACTCACTTAGAAAAAAGTAAGTTGAAGTCTATGAGATCTATCAGTCAAAGACTGAATTTCAAACTCATCTTAAAATAAAAAAATTGAAATAGTATCATGCAGGGAAAAACATGAGCATGGAGTAATTCTTTGTAAGGCTTACTTATACTACCACTATTTTGGCACTTTTATTTTAACAGTAATACTTTGTTAAGATTTCTCATTTCAAACAAATGCATACCTACGTGCACTCACACAACTACATGTAGTGTAACTCATTTCCAGAAAAGCTGATATATTTTTCCTGCTTCATATTATTATGTACATTCTAAACCATGCTAGCTTTGGGCCTTAATATTAATTCAATACGTCCTGTGTGGTCATTTCATTTGGATTTTTTTAAAATTCCAGCCTTTCTAAGAAGGAAAAAAGACAATTTGGACAATCACTGTCCCTTACATTTACAGTAACAGAAGCTTAACTTGTATTTGACAGTTGGCCTTAGAGGTGGAAAGTACACACGGTAGACAAAGTACACTGAATTACTCCACAACTTTCTTTTGTATGGATGAAAGCAGCTAACAAATGAATAAAGATCAACTGGCTTCCTAGAATATTGAGGTTATGGGGAATCTTAGTCCACTGCAGATACTTTCCATCTCCTTTAAACAAATGCCCAGCCGTGCAGAAAGTTACATAAGCACATGCCTCAGTCTATGTGTTGAGAAAAACAGTCTACTTGACTAAATCTTGTATGAAATGATAGACCGTAGCCTAGATACACTCCATGTGTCTTTGATTCTGCAGAGTGCTGAGAAACAGCAGCCATCTCAGCAGTTAGAAGTGAACATCCCTCACTGCTATTATGCATTAGTGAAATCTTAATTTATTACATGGCACTGACCTCCTCTTAGGAAATAAAAGTCATTACCAACACTACCACTGAGATGACTTATATTTTAGAGTACTATCCAAAAAACAGTCTTAGATGTCTGGCAAGAAAATATGTTATATATTACAACTATCTAAACTTTTACAGTACTTTTCATATTAATGATAAAATGTGTTAGAGAGTTTGGAAAATATTTTAAGCATTTTTTCCTTTCACATTCTTAATGCTTCTTTCCATTCCCTCCTTTAAAAGTCTAGTCTTTTTTCTCTACATATTAGGAAATGGAGAATAACTTCTCTGAAAACAGATACCTGAAGTGAAAAATAAAGAAATAAGATCCATCAGAGGAGGACTGCCTTCTACTAGGCCTCAAAAATCTCATGCCTACATTAAAATTGTATCTATAAAAAGCAAAATGAATCACTGAAATGCTCTTGCCATGTAACTTAAATCATCAGCATGTTTTGTCAGTCAAACAATGTTCAAATATATTGACGCATAAAAATGCTGTTAAACTTTTTAAGTTGCTATTCAGGGGTCTTTTCTTCATGTGCAATTAAAGTTAAGAATGAAAAAGGTGACTGTCAAAAGTATGTAAGCTCACATCAAGATATTGGAGATCATTTTACTAGAACAAGATTATGCAAATGAAACCATAAACTTGTACACCAAAATTTTATGACAGTAGTATTAAAAATCTGAGACAAACCAAAGTGTAAATTTAACTTATGCATAGAAATTCTTCAGTGCATGTATACATATACACATACTTACCTAATATTATACTCGTTAAGTAGTACCATACAGTAATTGACTTTAAAGCCCGACAAATCAACAACTCTACCATTGCATTAGATTGGTTAATTTCTTCCATTAAATCTTGCCTAACAGAAGAAGAATCATCAGGAAGCTACACCCCAACGTGTTCCAATTTTATCACCAAATTATAGAACTAAACACGATGGGGAGACTGTATTGCTGTGTTTTGGTTTTTTTTCCCTGTCAGCATTAATTCATCTCAGTAGTCACTCATGTTAAATCATTCACATCTGTAAACTCTCAGCTCAACAATATCACCTCCTAAGCCTCTATAACTTCCAGGATTCTCATCTTCACTGTGCATATATCAGAATGTCATTAATTATCTCAGATCTTGGCCAAATATCTTCTAATCAATTTGCTAGCTGCAACTAAGATTGAAGATGAGTAACAGTCTTAATATTTCTCATCTGCAACGGCTTAATTCTTTCATATTCTTCTCCTGCATTGCTCCTATTGACAGAAACATTTTCTTGAGTTTTAGAAAAGTTTATTGAATGAGAGAGGAAAAAGTGCATTATTTTGCAAGTTATTCTTGAATCCAACCAGCAGTGAAAAAGAAGAAAGAAATTATAAGGGAATGGTACTGATTTTAATAATTGCTTTAAGTAATCTTTTTCTTCTTTCTGTATAAAAGTCTGCAAGCCATTTTAAATACAGAAAAAAAAAGGTAACTTAAACTTAAATCAGACCATTATTTTAGAGACGTATACAGGGTAGTAAATAACCAAGCAGTGTCTCACGTTAAAGATGTTCCAGGAAACAAACAAACAAACAAAAAGATCTCTGTTTGCAATGGTTTTCCATAAATTCCAATATTTTTCTCCATAATTTTCTTATATACATCTATATAAGATGTGATAATTAAAATCTCTGTGAAAAAAATTATGTGGGTTTCGCATACTGGATTGCAAATGCTAACTCATATGCACCCAATGCTGAGAATACTCTTCAAACTTGTTAACAGGAGAAAATCTTCTCATGAGGCAACTATTAAATCATTACTATGATTCTCTTTCTACCCACACTGCATTTAATGAAGTTATTTTAAGTTTCTATGAAAAATCATGACGAAAGATCACCAGATTTCACAATTGCTGCTTTGCTTCACCCACTCAGTGTACCCGCACTGTACTTCCTCCACTCATCAGGACCAGCTTCAGAGTCGATGTCCTGATCTGAGATGCTCCAGCAAAGGCTAGGCCTTGAGCTATTGGGCAAGACACCTAGAGCGCTCCAGTATTATTTACAGCTTAAGTATATTCCCAGTTTAAGAAATAGTGTCAAAACATATGACCTAATACATCACGTAATTCCTATTACTCAGGTTTTCTTCATGAAAAACTGACTGCATGTCAAGTCCAAAAAGGCCCATAGAAGACCATGCCAATAAGAGTACACACTAGAAGTCCTGCAAGAACGTTAATTCTGCCTTTTAACAGGCAAAGCAATAACAATGCACAGGCAAAGCAAAACAAGGAATCCATTCACCACTTCCCATGAACTGGCTGGTGTTCTCCATGTCCAGGAAAGCAGGACTCCGTCATGCCTAACAGTGACTTGGGAAGACAAACACCATCACTCTTAATGTTCTACACTTCCTTCTTCTTCCTCCAGCTTTATATACTGAGCATGAAGTCATATGGTCTTGGGGTCAGCTGTCCAACCTGTTTCCCTCCCAACTCCTTGTGTGTCTCCAGTTTAATTCTGAAGAGAGGAAAGGAAAGAATTTTCCCTTGTCACACCAAAAACCTCAGTCACTGCTTTGGTGCTGGAGGCCTCTATCTAAATGAAAAGGACAAGCAGGCCGTAAATTACAAAATGGTAGTAATAGTAACTCAGTAAGCAGCTGACATGCTGCTTTCAACCTGCCACATTTCTGTCTCAGAAGAAAAATAGAACTTCATAGCATTTTGATTTTGCTGCCAGGTACTGGAAGTGCCATGAATAATGCTGACAGGCGATGCCTCCAAACCTGCAGAACTTTTTTTTTAGGTTCTAAGATAGTACTGTTCTTGTAAGCCACAGATGCCTACACAAACTCTGAGAAATACTCTCCAATTACAAATTACTTGAGTATCTTATTCAAGTGTTTTGGAGTAATCGTGCAAAGTGTTCAAGTTCCTGTCTTTCACAGTTACATTCACAAAATCATTGTTTAGGGTGGAAAAGATCTTTAAGATCATCTGTACACTGTGAAAATGTCAGTTTCCAGGTGAACGTGGTTTACAGGATGTTTTCACAGAATGACCTAATTGTTAGGGTTGGAAGAGACCTCTGGAGATCATGTAGTCCAATCCTTCTGCCAAGGCAGACTCAATTCTAAGTGGGTCTTGGCCTTCCTCCTTGAATCCCTGCATACTCTGACGATGTTCCTATAGTCCTCCCACATGGTCTGTTCCCTTTCCTACATCCCATAAATTTCTTTCTTGCATTCGCAATTTACTAGGAGCTTCCTGCTGATCCATGCAGGTATCCTCCCACCTCTGCCTGATTGTTTGATCAAGGGGGATACACTGGTCTTGAATCTGGAGGAAGTGATGCTTAAATATTGACCAGCTCTTTTGGACTCCCTTCTCTCCTAAAGCTCTAACCCACGGGATTCCTTTAAGTAGGTCTTTGAAGAGGCCAAAGTTGGCCTCTCTGGAGAGTCCTAGTACTGTTTACTGCTTTGCTTCTTCCACACAGGATCCTGAGTTCCACGGTTCCATCTCATGGTTAGTTATAGCCAAGGCTGCTCCCAATCTTCACATCGTCAACCAGTTCCTACTGTTTTTTAAGTACAAGGTCCAGCAACACACCTTTCCTCTTTGGCTCCTCCATCATTTGCACCAGAAAGTTACTTCAGTGATCTGCAAGAACTTTCTGGACTGTATGTTCCAAGCCACATTGTCCCTCCAGCAAATATTAGGGTGACTGAAGCTCCCCAGGAGAAGCAGGGTGTGTGACCATGAGGCTTTTGCCACCTACTCATAGAAAGTCCATAAAATTCCTCCTCCTGGTCAGGTGGCCTACAGTAAACACCCACAGCAATGTCACCCGTATTAGCCCGCCCCTTAATTCTTACCATAAACTCTCAGATCATTCATCTCTCCCTGGGTAGAGCTCAATGTATTCTAGTTGGTCTCTCACATAAAGAGCAAATCCACCACTCCACCTGTCTGACCAGTCCTTTCTAGAAGTATGTAGCCATCTATGACAACATTTCAGTCATGTGAGCTATCCAACCATGTCTCAGTAACTGCAATGAGATCCTGGCCTTCCGACCACACATAGATTTCTAGTTCTTGTTTATTGCCCGTGCTACATGCATTTGTATACAGGCACTTCAGAGAGGTAACCATGCAGCCAGGTTCTCTAGAAGGTATATGAGGATTCACCATAACCATAAACATCCTTGATACGTTTAGCCCTGTGATTCTCATCTTGAGAGGCAGTCAAGGAACACCTGTTGTTGCCCTGGTTTGTACAACCTATTCCCCAGCAGGAAGCAAGGGCATGAGCAGTACCACTTCAGAACCTGCCCCCAAGATCTTTAGTTTAAAGCCCGTCTCACCAAACTGGCTAACCTGTTGCCAAAGATTCCCTTGCCGTTTTTAGAGAGGTGGATCCTATTGCTCCCTAACAGGCCACAATCATTAAAGCACAATCCACTGTCATAAAAGCCAAAACCTTCCAGACGGCACCAGCCACAAAACCAGACGATGATCTGCATTATGTATCTGCTTCTGGCTGTCCCTATTTCTCTAACCAGGAGGATAAATAAGAACATGACTTAGGGACCAATATTTTTCACCTGCCTCACCAGGGCTTTATAGTCTTCCTTGATCTTACCTATTTTTTGGCTTGCGGCATCATTTGTACTCACATGAAAAAGTAATAGCAGGTACTGGTCCATGCTCTTGGCAATCTGGGGTACCCTCTTGGTTTGGGCTGCCTAGGAAGGTGGAGTCACTGTCCCTATATTCCTCCCCATGCCCAATAAAGAACGGAGGTTGTCCTTGCCCCTCCTTTTGCCATTTATGTATTTATAAAAATATTTGTTATTATACTTCATGGAAGTGGCAAAATTAGGTTCTAATTGGGCTTTCACCTCTCTAATTTTCTTCCTACATGGCCTAGCAATATGCTTAAACATTTCCTGAGTTGCCTGCCCTTCTTTCCAAAGGTGATACACCCTCCTTTCTTCCCTTAGTTCTTTCAAAAGCTCATCAGGCCAGTCATCTTCCCTGTCAGCTCATCTTTCAGCACATAGGGACAGTCTGTTCCTGTGCCTTCAAGATTTTTTTCTTGAAGTACATCCATCCTTCCTGGACCCCTTTGTTTTTAAGGGCTGTTTCCCAAGGTATTCTCTGAATCAGTCTTTTTAAAAGACTGAAGTGTGCCCTCCAGAAGTCCAGAGTGGAAGTTTTGTTGATGCCCCTCATTGTTTCACCAAGTATCAAGAATTCTATTACTTCATGGTCACTGTACCCCAGATGGCCTGCAACCACCACGTCTCCCACCAGCTCCTCTCTGTTTGCAAACAGTAGGTCTAGCAGAGCCCCACCCCTGGCACGCTTGCTCACCAGCTGTGACAGGAAGTTTTCCTCCATACACTCCAATAGTATGCCTCCTGGACTGCCTCTTTTCCACTATGTTGAGTTCCCAGCAGATACCTGGCAGGTTAAATCTCCTACAAGAACAAGGGCTGGCGATCTTGAAACATCCTCCAGCTGCTTATAAAAGAATTCATTCATCTCTTCATCCTGGTTGGATTGGACTTCTGCATAAATCCACAAATTACACATTTTACAAGCAAATTTAAAATGATGTAAGTATGAAGAGCAGGTAAGTACTGAAATATCAACACTCGGCTTTTCATGTATCTTAATTAGCTGCACTATAAATATAAATTCCTCATGTGAGAATGACATTCAATATCTCTCAATTCAAGGTATTGCAGGAGGCCTAATTAAAAAAAATAAAAAAAATAAAAAATCAGATCATTGAACTTAATGCATTGCTATTGACACTGGCAGCTTATGTTCTCTAGCATTTAATCATGGTAACTACAAGTAACAGTGATCCTAAAATTTGGATTAGGCACAATAAGTGAATTTAACATAAATTCATCAGTGAGATTAAAAACCATTTTGGAGATTGAATCTGTCAAGAGCATGAACGAGCAACTAGAATTTTCATTATTCAAGAACTAAAATAACACCATCACTAAATTCAGAACGTGATGTTATTACAGTATTTTTACATGGAATAACTTTACAGCTCAGTTAAACTGGGATGAGATTACAGCTCCATTTAATGGAAAAAAGGAACTTTTGAAGTAGAGGGTTCTTAAATTAATTGTTTCAATCTAGTGCGACTTTGTGACTTTTGACTGAAAGAACACTGCAGAACACAGAGCTTTTTGACTTTGGAAAGATATAGGTAGCTAAAAAATCTGAAAAAATAGGCCACTAGATTTTAGTGTTCATTTGAAGAACTAATGAAAAACGACAGTAAGTAATTTTCTCTAATATTTATTTCTTCTCTGACTTCATTACCCATATCCTTTCAGACAACTTTAACAGCTACTTCAATCATCACTTAAACATAAAAAGTTTATAATGGCACGCTATAGGATTTAAAAAAAAAGGTTTTTACACTATGATTTTTGTTTTATATTATAAAAAAATCTGATTTCACTAGACTGTAAAAGACAGAAAGCATTGTTTAAGGAAGACTGTCTGAAAAACCTCTTATATTTACTGGTGACTACTACAGAAGTACAAATTTAATTACACTTGTACTGAAAACATGAAGTCTCTATAGCTCATTTATTCTGTATAGAAACCTGTATCATTTCTACAGAAGTAAGCTTATCTTGTAAATTATATTGCTAATCCATCAAATTCACATGGCAGAGTAGGTACAGTTTCATATTCATTAGGGTTCACTTATAAAACTGACAATTTGGCACAGTCTGTACTCAGCATAATAGGACAAGTTAGAATAAAAACTGAATCATAGAGAGAGGCAAGTTCAAGTCAGTGAGGATAAAGTGTGCTGACAGGACAGCAATAAAAGAACACTCAGTTTTTTCAGTATCTGGCTTAGAACTCAGCAAACTCATTTATTTTGTTTCAACACTGGTATCTTGAGCATTAAACACTAAAATAAAAATTAAAATGTTTCTTCTATGTAAAGAATTTATAAATCTTCTGTTTAAAGAAAAACATTTAAATGGTGATTGTCACAATTCTGAAATACCTGGAATCAAACAAATTTCCACATACCTGCACAAAGTCCTTGGAAACAAAATGCTTCTTTCAGGAGGACTCACAAAGGGTTCAGGAGGACTCACCAAAGGGCAAGAATTACACTTTGCCAATTGGCCAAAAGGCCAAAAATCAAGTTGTTCCATTATAGCAAAGAGGAACACAGAAAATGGAAGCAACACAGCAAAGTCAGATGGATGCATTTGAAAATATAACTGGCAGCTCAGAAAAAACCAAAAGACTGATCAAATTTCTAGTACTGCCAGAACCCCCCTCCAAAACATGTACCTTCATCTAATTTTATGGTTTTCATACGTGATGAGTATTTCTACCAACATAAATGAATCTCTATTCCCCCTGCCCTGCCCCCTTAAAATTTCTAGCAAAATACTAGGCCTTTTATTTGGATGCTCAGTAATAAATTGCTGGTTTTGATGTTGAATTACTTCATGCATTTTTAAAAATATGCTAGATCTCTAAAGTGCTCATTTCATATTCAAGTTTCAAAGACTCCATATACTTCCATGTTCAAGTAACTCACCTGCACCTGTTTAAGCACCAAACATATCAGTCACTAAACATGAGACCAGTTTATGTCATATACAACTTTCTTGTTCATAGTCTAATATGTTCAATTAACAACCAGACCAATTTAGGGCCAACATTTCTGTTCCACATTGAATCTCACATTGTACTCACTTGAATATTACTTTATCTTAAATACAGAAAATAGCAACACATTCAATCTCTCTTCCCTCTCTTTTTGAAATGAGCATTTTTTATACATTTGGTAATTTTCCTGTTTAACATAAAAGGACAGACATACACCCTGGTTTGATACTGCAAACATTATATAATCAGAGAATCACAGAATAAGCTGAGTTGGAAGAGACCTATAAAGATCATCGAGTCCAGCTCCTGGCCCTGTACAGCATGATACTCAAGTCACGCCATGTGCCTGAGAGCATTGTCCAAATGCTTCCTGAACTCTGTCAGGCTTGGTGCTGTGACCACTTCCCTGGGGAGCCTGTTCCAGTGCCCAACCACCCTCTGGGTGAAGAACCTTTCCCTAATATCCAACCTAAACCTTCCCTGACACAACTTCAGGCCATTCCCTCAAGTCCTGTCACTGGTCACCAGAGAGAAGAGATCAGTGTTGGCTCCTCATCTTCCCACACAAGGAAATTGTAACGCTGATGAGGTCTCCCCTCAGTCTCTTTTTCTCCAGGCTGAACAGACCAAGTGACCTCAGCTGTTCCTCATACGGCTTCCCCTCAAGGCCCTTCAGCATCTTTGTTGCCCTCCTTTGGACATTCTGTAATTGCTTTATATCTTTCTTATGTTGTGGTACCCAAAACTGCCCCCAGCACTCGAGATGAGGCTGCCCCAGTGCAGAGCAGAGCGGGACAATCCCCTCCCTTGCCCTGGCGATGCTGGGCCTGATGCCCTCCAGGACACACTTGGCCCTCCTGGCTGCCAGGGCACTGCTGACTCATATTCAGCTTGCCACTGACCAGGACCTCCAGGTCCCTTTCTCTGTCTCTGCTTTCCAGCATCTCATTCCCCAGTCTGTCTATACATCCAGAATTGCCCCATCCCAGGTGCAGAATCAGCACCTTCCCCTGTTGAACTTCATACAGTTGGTGATTGCCCAGTGCTCTAATTTGCCAAGGTCTCTCTGCAGGGCGTCCCTGCCTTCGAGGGAGTCAACAGCTTTTCCCACTTTTATATCATTTGTGAACTTGCTTAGCATTACTTCCAGTCCTGCATCCAGGTTGTTAATAAACATGCTGAAGAGTACAGGGCCAAGAACGGAACCTGAAGAATCCCAGTGGTGACAGGTCCCCAGTCTGATGTTACCCCATTCACTATCACCCTTTCTCCCCCACCCACGAGCTGGTTGCACACCCATCCCATGAAGTGTTTATCCAGATGCATGCTGCACATTTTGTCCAGAAGGATACTGGGAGAGACATCATTGAAAGCTTCACTGAAATCCAAAAAGAGTGCATCAACTGGCTTCTCTTGATCAAAGGAACCCATAAGGTGGGTTACCTTGTCATAAAAGGAAATCAGATTTGATAAGCAGGACTTTCCTCTCATGAAGCCGTGCTGGCTGTGACTGATAACTTCGCTGTTTTCCAGGTGATTTTCAATACCTCCCTGAATAATCTTCTCCATAACTTTACCAGGCACTGAAGTGAGACTGACAGGCCTGTAGTTTCTGGGGTCCTTCTTGTCCTTCTTGGAAATCAGGACAACAGTCACCACCTTCCAGTCGGCTGGGACCTCTCCAGATTTCCAAGACCACTCAAAAATCATCAAGAGAGGTTCTGCAGTGTCATCAGCTAACTCTTTAAGGACTCTTGGATTAATCCCATCAGGCCCAATAGATTTGTAGGGATCCAGCTGGAATAGCAGATCCCACACAATTTCAGGGCCGACCAAGAATTGATCATTCTCATAGTCATGATCCTTCAGGTCAGGACAGATACTGTCTTGTTCCATCATTTGTGTTGAAGATGGAGAC
Organism: Rhagologus leucostigma; assembly: GCA_013397725.1. NCBI lineage: Eukaryota > Metazoa > Chordata > Aves > Passeriformes > Rhagologus > Rhagologus leucostigma. The sequence continues at coordinate 475,113 of VZTD01005404.1, read as the reverse complement.
AGAGACTTGCCCATGTCCCTGTCTGTGAGGTGACCATCCTCATCCTGTAACAGGTCAATGCTATTTTAACACTGCCTATCGACAATATACTTGAAAAAACTCTTTTTAGTGTCCCCCACAGTTCTGGCCAGCTTCAGCTCCAGTTGAGTTTTGGCTGCACAGATTTTCTCCCTACAATGGCAGCAGCATCTCTGTATTCCTCCCGTGTCACCAGACCTTGCTTCCACTGGGCTTACACCTTCCTTCTTTGCCTTATTTTCCAAGAGAAGATTCCTGTTCAGCCAAGCCGGCCTTCTGCCCCTCCTGCTTGACTTCTGACATTTGGGAAATGCTGCTCTGTGCCCTTTGGAGGTAATGTTCAAAAAGTGGCCAGCACTGATGGACACCAGCACCTACAAAACCATTTTCCCAGGAGACCTTATTTACTTATTCCATGAGCCACCTGAAGTCTGCTCTCCCCACATCCAGAGTTGAGGTTTTGCTGGCATTTTTCCTTCTGTCAACAGAGATTTTAAACTCAATCACTTTGTGGTCCCTGTGGCCAAGATGGCTGCCAATCTCCATTTCACTCACGACATCCACTCTGTTGACAAGCAGTGGATCAAAGAAGGCAACTTTCCAAGTTGGCTCCCTAAGGATCTGTTCCATAAAGCTGTCATCCAAGTTCTTCAGGAATCTTCTGGCCTGGGTTGTACCAGCTGTGTGATACTCTCAGTTAATTTCCACCAAGCTGAATTCCCCCATAAGGACAAGAACAGTTGACTTAGAACTGTCTCTTAGTTCCTCAAAGAATCATCAGCATCATCATCCTGGCCAGGAGGTTTATAGTAGGCTCTTATGATGACATCCTCATTATTTGTTTGCCCCATGATTCCAGAGGCTCTCAACTGTGTCATTGCCAGCTGCGAGCTCCATTCATTCTAACCCTTCTATTACAGATACCTCTGTACCTCTCCCCAGAAAAAAGAATTTTACTTAAAGCACTCTTTCTAGCACTAGAAGATGCAGCACTCAACTTTAACACACAAGAAAAAAAAAAAACAAAAAACAAAAAACAAAACAAACAAACAAAACAAAAAAAAACCAAAAAAGAAACAAACAAAAAAAACCACCAAAAAACAACTTGGGAAACTGCAGTACAATCACCCTTTGTAGTAGTTCTGGAGACAACTGAAACATTTTGGAAAATAAAGAAAAATCCCATTAATTAGGGAAGAGAAGCATATAACGGGTTTGACTAGAAGATGGGTGTAACAACTAAATATATCTATGCTACAAGAAGCAGGCTGTGAGATTATCACTTATGACCATAATTCACATAATGGTTAAATTATTAATTTCAACCATAATTTAATATTCATAATCTAAATTATGCAGGGGAATGCAGAACTCAGAAATACTGGAAAAAACCCCATCGTGTTTTTCTAAGGAACCTAGAAGTTCACTGTTACAGAACAGGAGAATAATGTAGGAAAGACTTCATCAGTTACAATAATTCTGATATTTTCCCTTAGAAAACTGAAATCAAGGGTTGAGCCTGATAGCATTCAGTAGTCAACCAACTTTGGAGACCATGCGTCCTCTTAATAAAGTAGACGGCACAATCCAAATCTTTTGGGATCATGCCATAGCCAACTACCGTGAATCTATATAATGGTACTGGAAAACTATTATCTAAACCAAACAGATTTCTGTAGATGCCTTTAGGAGATGCCTTGCTGCACCTCTTAATGTACTTGCAACACTCTTACGGCAAAGCATTCTCTAGTAACTTCGTGCTTTACCAGATAAAATGCGCACAACTGAAATGCATACACTTCCCTCAATTTGCAAGGTCTCCTATTTCAAAGAAATAAGCCTTTAAATTGGTATTAAGAACTACTTTAATTCATGCCATTGGGTGTACTAATAAGAGAATGACATAAAATTATCTCTATATCCAATAAAACTTAATAATTTCCCACAGAGAAGAGTACAAAAAATTACATTACTCATTGTATAATACTAACTTTAAAAAAAATCCATCAGGAGTAGTTAGCTGAAGACATTAAGCTAGAAAAAAAAGAGTACCTGATAAATGTGTACCGCTAGATATTTCTGTCAAAATTATCAGATACCTATTAAGACTTCAACGTTATATAAATCTCTCAATGCAAGGAATGGCCAAAATAAAATGCTTTTTCAAATTTATTCTTTCAAATTTACTTCCTGATGAGTGTTATTCCATAGGCAATTGGTAACCTTTTTCTCACCATGTTATTTTATTGTCAGAGATGTCCTGTGAAGAATCAAGATATCCATGTTTTAGGGATAGAATTTTTCTGGAACAATGAACCCTGTGGCACCAGTACAAATCACAGTCCAAGAGCTCCAATTTTAGCACCTTCTAGGAACTCTGCAACAAGGTAAGAAAGTAATATATTCTCCATGTCAGTATTTAACTACTTTAACCTTATCCATCTCTCTCTTCCTGACCTCATTTTCTCATTTGCTTCCCTACTGCCATTTTAAAAACAGATAAAGTAAAGGATTTATAAAAAAATATCAATCATACTACCCTCAGCTCATTTCAAACTACTTAGTGTGTCTTTAGGAAGTATGGCATGATATTACAACAAGCAAAATATATAAACACAAGATCTTGTACCAAAAGATAGTAAAACTCATTTTTGAATGCTTGACTGAAATTATTACTATGCTTTGGTCTTTTAAATACTATAAAAATCTGCTTCACAGTTGCATAACATGCTGTATTTTACCATACTGTCATTTTCATACAATTACCAACTATCAAAATACTTCTGATAAATTTATCTAAGCATTTTATTAGAAGCGTAGAAAAATGTAGCCAGAAAATAAAAAACTGATTGACTTACTAAAATTGATACTTCTAATATGTGCGCATAAATGTTTCATTTTTAGCATTTTCATTTTTACAAATAATACTTGATGCTTAGTGTATTACATTCCAACTACCGCACAAAATAACTCAGACAGCAAAGCTGAAACAACAAAAACACCAGTGATGGTGCAGAGCCTTATTATTAAACAGTAACATTTGACAGCTCTTAGAAAATACTATAAAATCTGTGCTATCAGAAGTCATCTTACAAGCACAGTACTCTATTATTTTCCTTTCTACCAAAGGAGGATATTCCTGATATAAATCATATTTGTTCTATGTGTCCAGAAAAAATCAGGAGTCTTAAGTAATGTCCCTCTCCTCAACAGCAAGATTCTCAAAGGGTTACAAGATAGAAAGGTGACTGTCAACCAACAGATGAATGTCTCAATAGAATACTTTTCCAGAAAGTAATTAATAAATAAAGAAACAAATAATAGTAAATAGTATATAACGGACAATGTTATTTTCTGAAAAAATCTCTGCAGGATGCTCAGATTATCTACATAAATTGAACACCTTCCATATCTTCGGGTTTTGAGCATATGTAAAAACCGCAATAAGAAAACTGTAATTATTCAAGCAGCCTAATGACTTTTAGAAGAATCACTCCACTCCTATAGGGAGAAAAGAAACAGAGGGTTATATATAGCATGGAAACTGATAAAGTGGGACTGCCTTCAAAACTTGTTGCTCGACAACACAGTTAGTGCTGTTCAAAGCTTTCATTTCCCATTTTCTAAATACGCTAGTCAAACCTTTCCTTCCTGAGTAAACAGGTCTGAATCTTGAAGCAATTTTTTGAAAGTTTTAACTACAGGACAAAGGCTGATCAGGATGAAAAGGCTGTGAATGTGTCTCTGGGGATGAATGTTTTTCTGTGCACTAGTGTCTCTGTGTATGGGCTGAAGAGGAAGATGTTTCACCCAGTGGATTAACACTCACAAAATAGGTATCATAGGAGGAAAAAAAATCTCAAAGTCATATTCCTCCAAAGTCTTTCCTCACCACATAGATGTTGCAGAGTCTGCTTAAACATGAACAAGTACAGAAGAGGCTTGACATTTTTGTTTGTTTTAAAGGGAGGTTTAGGATAGCCCCTCCTTTCCCTAGAGGTGAGTCACGATTTACTATTAGCACATAATGACCTCAAAAAGAGCCAACTACTCCCTTACTAAGTTAGTATTTTTCTTCTACTTTCTTACATAAAAATGATGATTAACCAAGGGCTATAATTACTTTCTAGAGGACACTTCCAAAAGACTGTCTTCCTAAGCCTCTTGGAAAAGTGGGTAGGAACATTAAAAAGCTTTGCTGTCCTAACATCTTCCTGGTAAAAACCAATACATTTAATGTTCCTTTCATATTCCTCTCTCACATTTGAGCCAAGTCTGGCAGAAGATTCTGAAAAAAGACAAGCAACTCATCATGCAGCTATGCAACAAATATTAAAACTTTTTTTAAAAAACCCAGCAAAACAAAGCAGAGACAAAGAAATTAGCCAACAACGGAGATGGATACAAAACAACCTAAAGAAATTTAAAACTTGCTTGTAACTCTTGGCCATGGTACTGAGGATTGCCAAAGTCTGGGGAGGAAAAAAATTGTTTGTATGACATAATTTCTCACAGAAACAACTGAATGAGTAGAACATAAACATGCCTGGAAAGGACTCTGCTCCAACTTTCAGGCAGCAAAAACCAGACAGACAGACAAGCTGCTAGACAGTGATGTGATGCTCAGTGCCCAGTTTCCTCAGCTCCTGTGGACCCCAAGGCAGTTGCTGATGTGCTGTGGAAGCAAACTTTGTTTTGGAGAAAAAGGATTCAAGCACAGAAAATGCTCAATGCTTCTAGACCAAAATACTTCAAAATATTAACAGCAAGAAAAAAAATCAAAGGAAACAAAGTTCTGACAGGTTTTTCTCAGGAAGTGGAGTTTCCTTTCCTGAATGGCCCTGGGGTCTTCTCCGTGCTTTGGACTCCAGTTTCATCTTAGGTGGAAAAGTGTGGGTTTTCCACCTCTGTTCATATGTTTATGTTTAAGGTAGGTCCCATTCCCGCTTAGGAAATTCCTCAGTTCTATGCCATTCTCTTGATAATATACAGAGACTGCTACCAGGAACCTCTATAGTAATTGGTAATTTTAAAAAAACAGGCATGTCCACAAAACTGTTAAGTAGGCTGAAGTAAACCTGAAGTAATATAAATTTTATGTATTCATTTAGCAGTCTGGTTACTTGCCTTCTTTCTTTCTTTTCTTTTTTTATGCCAGCTGAGCTTTTTGACTAACAATTTCATTTTAGTTGATGAATAATAAAACTTGGTAGTACAGAATTTACCAGATTTCAGAGAGTAAAAAGTTAAAATTACATGTTAAAAAGTACTTTTAAATCACCAAAGACATCCAAAAAACTCCTCCCTCTTGAGAAACACAGACCGTTATACTTTCATGTTCTGAAAAAATTTTCATTTAACTTTGTCAGAGACTGAAATATTACAGTTTATGACTTAAAACTTTTTCATGAAGGACTTTTAAAACTGTGTTGCAAAAGCTGGAGAGAAGACTACCGCACCCTGAAAGGGGCCCTGACTGCGGCCCTACACTGCTCGCTGATGAAGGTAAGATAAAGTAACAACTCAGGGCTGGGAACAGTCACAAGGGACAAGCTTAACACCCCCAAGGTGGAGACCACAGCCCCGGGGCTACCAGCTGCCATCTCGCACAGACTCTCACACCAGAGGGTGGTGGAGAGAGGCCTTGGGTGTGTGCTGGAAAAGCCTCTGGTGAGAGGCGCAGTGACCGCCCATCCTCCGCTGTGCAGAGGAGCCCAGCTGAGGGGCCCTGCACCCGGGGGGAGCTCACCCACAGCAGAGGGGGTGTCATGGCCCAGCAAAGGCCCCCCAAAGGGGTCCCCAGACCCTGCACCGGAGCACCAGAGATGATGCAACAGACCCTCAGTGTCGCAAGGGACAGTGCCAAGCTGGCCCCTGCAGGGGAGGTACGTGGGCGTTCCCACCTGCCCAAAGTATATATTAATCCATGGAATTCTTTACTCCTCGGCGTGTGGCCGCATGTGGCCGTGTGGCATGGCAGCGGGGGACCCTCCCCACCAGAAGATCAGATGGAGGGGAGCAACGAGACGTCGCTGGGACCCTCGGATGGGTGATACGCTTACCTAACCCGTCACCTCTCCCTGTCTCCCCACCACCCCCCCCACGCACACTTCTTTCTCTATGTCTTTCTTTCTTTTCTCTTTCCTTCTCTTTGCCTCTTTTACTATTAAATAAAATACATCAATGTTTTGGCACCAACATCTAACCTCGTTTGGTTTTAGTCTCGTTTTTGGGAATATTTTGAACCTTCTCAGAGTTCCATCCGGTTTATGCACAGAGAGTTAGTTTTTCTTTGCTCTTCTGAGTTTAAACCGGATCGTAAAAAACTTAGCAAACCCCATCTCCTTATTAGTTCTCAGTATGAACTAGATCTAGAATAAGACTTTCATTCAGTAATTATTAAGTCTTTAGGCCAATTACAGTGCAAGAACCAAGCAGTGCAGAAAAGTGTACTGCAATTTTCGATACACAGAGGAGATTCTTGGCTGAACCTAAAATTCGTTAGTTAACCCAGTGCTTGACCTCCCTTAACATGAACTCACCCTCGGAAGTGATTCTGTATTTTTAGTCACAACCAGTTAGCTTTCTTTTAAGAGCTCTTTAACCAGCCTCAGGCAAAACTGCCTCATCAGCCCACCAGAAGTTTGCTCCTCATTTACACAGTACATCTATGGCTAAGTGCACACACCCTGCAATCACTGCTTCTGCCAGCAAGAATGCAGGGACAGTGGTAGTTTGGGAACAACTGAATACCAGTGATGCATTATACCGGATTCACTCCCTTTATGTGCTTTTTCAGTAAAAGCACAATATTTCTTTCAAGTGCTGCTGCTAAATGCCAGTCCACACAGAATTAAAATCACCTTACAAGATAAGATTTTGGATGCCTTCAGAAGAACTTCCAGTTAATTCGCCTTCAAATATTCTCAAATATTTCCCCTAAGTTAATATACAAAAATTCAGAAACAGTAACATTCAAGCCATCTTGATTTCCCTTTGAACAATGGGCCTTAATGAAAAAAACGAAGGTTTGAAAATAAAAACTTTTGATATATTTATAGACTCTAGCTAAACTATAAGATATCTTAATTCCTAGGGGATCAGTAAAGCCTCTTAACAGAACTAGTGCTAATATTCTGGAAAAAACAGTAAGGTGAAAAATCTTATGTGCGCTTCCTATTATACTAAAAGCAGTATTACCTTGATTAAAACACAGCCTCTACAGATTACCTGTTCTGGAAGTTCATTATCAAGCAGTGAATTGACTAAAACTGATATTTAAACTAAAATATGTTTCCTTCTTTTCAACTATGAAACACTGCATAGAGGCCAGCAGTGCTACCCAAACTGTCTCCAGTACAGAATGCAAACAGCTGTGATCCCACCGACACATGCATCAGCCCTGCTCAAACATACACATTATTTTAAGCTAAGGACACAGGAAACCAAAAAGCATGCAGAATCACTCTGCAGCTCAGGTGACTGCCACCAGATTGAGACACACCGGGGCCATGGACAGTGATGGGATTGGAGCCTGCCGTGCACAGGAACAACAGCTGGAGAGTCATTTCCATCCTGCAGCTCACACAGCAGCAGGGCTTTGCTCTAAAGAGGCTCATAGATTTCTCTCGCTCTAATTCACTCCTAAAGCCCATCTGGAAGTAGACTTAATGTGAGTAAGGGGGAGGAGGACTGAGCGAGCAGAACGTGGTCTGGAGAGTCTCAGTGGGAATACTAGATCAGGGAGTGCCATTCCTAAATCACGACAGTCTTATGTGGTGCATAATGTGGGGCACAAAGGGTTGAGATAACAGCAGATCTGCCCAGAGCAGACTGAAAATAGATTTGATCTAGGCATTTGTTGTATTAGGTATGGAGTCACTAGTGACATTGTTGCTTGGTCTTTTCATGTGGCTGTATATATTCCCATATGTACAGGATGTGCTTCTCGTGTTGATATTTTTCAGAATGGGAGAGAGATCAGGATGGCTTTGTTGATGTACTGTGGGATATCAGTTTATGACACGGTAACATCAAGGACAATGAGGGTCATTTGGGATGTGTGTTCAGTGCTGCTCTCCTGTCCTTACCTCAGGTGCTACCTTTGGGAGTCCATTAATAATTAATCTTTTAATTAATAATCATTAATCTTACCAAGTCAGTGACAGGGAAAACAGGGTAGGGCTATTTTCCCCAGCCTTTCACTTCAATTTCCTCTTTCAGGCCTGTTATAGCAGCTTTTGAGAATTCTGAAGTCCCTTTGTATGTTAAAGAAAGTATGTTCTTTTTCCTCAGTCCATCAGGTCTCCTCAGAGCTGTCTACATCATGTTTAGAGTCAGGAAAGAGATTTCTAGGAAGATAATTCAGAGATCTGGCCCAAGGGTGGATAGTTATGAGTGGCATGGAATGTGGGAGAAAAAATGAGCGAGGTTTTAAAGCACTGTTCTCCTCCAATGGTTTGGAAGTTCCCCCCTGAATAACTACAGGACCCTGTTAAAAGTGGCAGAATATTTGAAAGAAAAATGGTGTGGCAGTTCCACACAGGAATGAAGTTCTAAAGTGTGCCTGGGCCCTGGCTACCATTTATCAAGCTATTACTGCTTGATACTAGACTGCAGCTTTAGAGGGAAGAGGAGGAAAGCAGAACAACAGGCACTGGGGCCACTCAAAGTGCAGGTGAACCAAGGAACAACCCATGCCACTAGCAGTTGCTCCTACGCAGAAGACATCCAAGATAAAATCAGTTCACTTAGTGAGGGTTGAAGAAGTAGAGCCCTCAAAACAGGAGGCAGGGCCAAAGATAATCACCCAATTCCTAGCCCCAAGTCAGCTGCAAGATATACAGGATTTCAGTCAGGTGAACCCCTGGTGACCTGGTTGCTCCAATGCTGGCACAGCACAGCCCATGAGATGAAACTGAATGGTAGTAAAGCCAAGCAACTGGGATGTGGGCATTGATAAGGGGATTGGGAAGAGGACAGTTCATGGATTACTCTCTGGAGTCAGGGAAAAAAGAGATCTGAAACCTGCTACACTCAAGCCACCTCTGAAGTGACTGGCAGCAAAGCACAGCTCCTCCTGGCACCCCGACTGCCAGTGCTGGGCTGGATGTTCAAAGGGAAAGTCCCTGCCATGCATCATACCATTGATGCTACACGGAGTAAGTAGATTGCACTGATCAGACAGCAAGTTCAAACAGGAAACCCCAGTTGCCCAGGAATCCTGAAAGTCATCATGAACTGGCCCACAGGCAAAAATTTCAGACTATCAGACTCTCAGACAAGGAGAAGGAAAAGATGACACATGCTGTAGAGGAACCACCACTTAATCAACTACCAGAAAACGAAAAGCAATATGCTCTCTTTAGTGATGGCTCCTGCCATATTGGCAAATTAAAGATGAGTTATTTCTGGTTTGATGGGCCCTTGATGCCTCAGATCATCTGGTAAGAGATGCAACATACAGATGGGCTCATGATTGAGGGGTGAACTTAAACATGGACACTATTTCCCAGGTGATGTGTAACTGTGAAACTGTCTTGGGGTGACTTTATGATGTTGTATCCCCTATCACAGCTCTATGCCCAGATATGAATCCTGTGCCTTTCTGTGCCTTTAAAACTGGGTGCGAGAGAAAGAAAAAAGCCAGATGAACTTTTCAAAGCAGTTTGTGCTCCAAGGACACAGAGACAGCTGCTGCGGTGAGAAGAGCGGAGGAAGCACTCTTCTTGCTTTTCAGCCAGCTTTTGGCTCTGTTTCTCCAGAGAGAGATGGAGAGTTAAACCTTTTTTCCCCTGGGACTTCAGTTTTTTTTTTCTCCTCTTCTCTTCTGGACTGTTTCAACAGTGTCAGAACACACTGGGAGAACTTTCCACCGAGGCCCGGAGGTGGGCCCATGCCGACCCAGCTCCGAAGAGGAGGAGAGAGACTACACCCACAGAAGGACTTTAAAATCTTCCCAGGTTTCTCTCCACAGGGGGAGGTTTTATTATTTAGCATTTTTATTCTTTTCCTGTGTGTTTGTTAAATAAATAGTTTATTCCCGTACACTTTCCTCTGAGAAATTTCTTTTCCCGAACCTGGTGGGGGAGGGGTGGCTGTAACCTGCCTTCTAAGACAGGACGTTCAAATTCGGACATTCTCTGAATTTTGTCTCCAACCAGGACAGAAACATTTGCTGCAATCAGCAGGCCAGATGGGTAAAGCCTCTGTGGTATGGTGGATGATGGTTGAAATACAAATATCAGGAGGCCTGGCACATTATTTACATCACACTCACACAACAGCACCAAAGTAATTGCTACATGCTGACAGTGGTGTAAAGAACCACTGGATGGCTGGAGATGCACCCTGTGCCTCACACAACTGCCTGAACACCATCTTGGGCCTTGCAAAGCAAGTCCTGTGGTGACATGGCACCCCAGAAAGAACTGAGCTGGACTACAGGACTAATTTAAAAAATGACCTGATAGACACCTGGGCCAGAGAGCACAGTATTGAGGCAGGTAGATCATACTCCCTGTCAGGCACCAGCCCCTAGTAAAATTGAATCTGTGCAAGTTTCCGCCAATCCAGCAATTTCAGATATTGAGACTTCACAGGACTAAGAAATCACACATCAGCTGCTCTCCAGCATACTGAAATATATTGGCTGCCACTGTCCATCACATTGCTTGGGCAAAACAGATCCTGTTGAGGTGCACAGAGATAGCAAGTCTGCTGTGCTCCTTGACAGGTTGTTCTCAAAACTAATCAACCAATAAAAATAAGTTAGATGCGCCTTTCTCCATAACAAGAACCAAAGGCACTTGATTGATGTGCCTAAAGATTTATATAATGTTGCAGAAGCAAGCAAGATACTGTCTCCCTTCCCCCTGCTCTCACCACTAGCAATCTTGCAGGGAAAAACCTACTAAAAGACCCTATGTGCTCTGATGAGCACACCGTATGTGTTCTCCTGGATTATAATAATTCTCCACCTTTGTTTAGGTAAAATGAACATACTGATCTCAGGTTTTCTCTGATCAGCATTTTCTTCACCTGCAAATTGTCTGGCCAGACAAGACTTTATTTTTCAACATCTTCCTAAAAATGCACACAGTGTGAGCAATTTTCTCATGTCCTTCTCAGCCACTCCGTACTCACTGGTGAAATCAACTCTCCTCGCAGTCAGGATATTCAGTTTTACGGATTTGAAGGTCACTGTAGATCATTTTGCTACAACGTTATATTAGGTTCTCTTGCAGAATTGCTTGTTAACTATGACTTCTAGATCCCTTTTATAATTTCTCCTTTCCAAAATACTACTCTACTCTTACAGAGATGAGATTTGCATTTCTAATTGCTTGGTATACATGCAATTTTGACTGTATTTAAAAACTGCCCTTTGTTTAAATGAGTTTAGTTTATAAAATTTTTCAAGTTGCTATCGATGCCTTTCTGCAAAGTGCCACCTGCCCATTTTATTAACAGCAAATCTATTTATCTCTAGATCATAAAGTATTGGAAAGCATTGGATGGAACACCCTGAAGAACTGCAGTAGAAATATTTCTCTTCAGTGATGCTAAAAAATTAATAATTTCTGTGCATGACTGTCTTGACATGAGTTTGAATGATAATTAGCAGAAAGAAAACCCCTGTAGCTATAATTGTGCAGTATTAGATCAGCTCCCAGTAATGCAGCCACAAAAGGAGAGGGCCAGGTTTATGCCCTAAATCTCCAACCTGTGCCCTCAACACAAGCTCACCAACATCCAGAGCAGGGTAACAGAGCTCTCCTGTGCACCTTCTCTGCCCTGCCTCCTGCCTCCTCTCTCCTGACACTGCAGGCCTCCTGCTCACACAAGTTCACCAGGCTGGTTCAGGGCAGCTGCCAGCTGCACACTCAAGCATAGCAGAGAGCATTGCAAGAGATGGCACTCTGACATGCAGGGAGAGGACTAAAGTTTGCATTTTAAAATCACACATTTCAGAGACATTTTCAATAGATGTGCCTAGCATTAATGATTCCTTTTCTGAGATGCTTCAACAATGTTATTAGACATATGCCAACAAGAGCATCAGTAATGGACTTCTTGCAGCCATATGCTGTACTTAAACATATCAGATTTAATATATGAAGCCACTAAGTTTCCTTCATTCTTATTCAAATAATACACATCAAGAGAACTGTGAGTCCACATTTTGCCTTTCTCAGCATTATTTCTCATATGAATTTTTCTTTAACAATTGATGTGTTTAACTGTTTCTGCAGTCACTTGCTTCTGAACAAAAATATCATTGGAATAAACCGTATTATCTTACAAACTTTGCATCAGTTGTGTTCTCTAATGAGAATATATTCTTACAGTCACAGCAGAAAATGTTACAGGCCATCAGTATCCAATTATGAACTCCAACATGACATGTTGAGCTCACTCAGACAAATCGATTGCAGTTCTTCATGGACAACTTCCCTGTCACAGGTTTTTTTTCATAATTCATCAGTGACTGTAACAAAGACGTATCAAGGCCTCACCACGACTGTGACCACTTACATCTCCCTCTACAGAGGCAAAGTGAGCAAAACTGGGTCAGTAACCTAAAACTGGCAAAACAGTAAGTAGTGTCTGCTCTACAGGAAATGAGAATGGGTAGTTATCACATGCACAGATTTGGATTTCTTATACTCACCTAACACAAATATTTTTAAAATAGTAATAATAATAATAAAATGTCTCCTCCCTTAAAAAAACGTGAAGAAGGAGGGGAAAAAAATGAAGCTAGAAACACTATATTAAGATTGAAATACTGGCTAATGTTAGTCTCCCATGGGAAAAGATCAGGTCAAACCAAAATGAACACATACCTCCAGAACATCCTGCAAAAATCTGCAGTCATCAAAACCCAAAAGTTTCTGGAATTAACCCCACTTTACTTTGGCTCTAGCCATACCATCTTCAAAAGACAAGGATAAAAGCCCTGATAATTGAAGTGTAAATGGAGGATGGCATGTTGGAAAACTGGTATTAGGGAGTAGGGCAGCATGGCACTCCATGGCCCAAACAAAATAACCAGGCATGAAAGAAAATGAGACAGAATGTGAGACTTAAAGTCCTTTCATCTAACAACATGAAGCTGTGACTGGATGCTACCAGTACAAATCTTGCTCAGAAAACATGTATCCAGGTAAAGGACCATTCACGTGAGACCACTGACACTGCAATTAAACACTAAGTATAGTCCAACCAGAAAAAAGAATGCAAAGACTAAAAGAGCTGACCAAAACCTTCAGAGGGAATCCTCAGCAATGAAGCAGAAAGTGTTTAGACTAGCTCACATTCACTAACTAGTAATTCTAGTTATGATGAATTTCGCATACAAATGTAACACATGGGAAGCACAGATCTTTACAAATCTAAAATGCCAGCTGATGCTTCAAATAGTTGCTTAATAGTGCCTACCAGCACTTCAATGGAAGAAAGCAATTTGCTTGTTCTGTTAGAATCCATGTAAAAAAACCCAATGAATAAGCATAAAAAAAATTTAAAAATCTGCAGTCACATTTTCAAGATTAAGTTATTTTCATATATTCATCTTTCAGGTACTTTTGAATGTCTCATGAGATCTTCTTCTTAATTTTCATGAACATTTCATTCATTTATCTAGTACTCTAATCGGACTTAATACTTCAAGAATCTCTTTCAGATCTTGTTATCTCTTGTATCTCTTTCAGATATTGTTATAACCATTTTGATGTTTAAAAATAAATAAGCAACACAGGTAGAAAAAGTCAGCAACTACAGCAGCAGTACTTGAGACCCCATGACTGCTCTCACTTTTCACAGGGGATCAAACAGCTTCTCATCATAGCAGTAACCACGTATGGCATCTGGCTGGCTAGCACTGGCTGGAAGACGCACACAGCCTTGCAGCCATTTAGGATTTTAGTGGGCACTTAAGGAACAATTTCAGTTATCTGAAACATCACTGTTGGTACTGAAAGACACAGATATGTACAATATTCACTACTGATGCTCATTAAGGTACAGGATGACACTTCTGAAACTGTACACATTACCAGTAAAAGCTCTGTCATTCACTTATAAATAACCACTGAAATCATCATTAAAATAATTAAAAAACAAAACCAAAATAATAAAATAATTCAGTTGCTAGAAAGGATGGAAATAACAATACAATTCTAGTGCCGGCAGCATACACTTTGGAAGGACTAACAGCTTGGTGACTTTAGTGACTACTTATTAGTATTATGTTCCTCTTCAGTTACTAGGCAACAGTCTGCTGGGTTATGCTGTAGGGTTACCTGAAAAGCATGTTGGAAGTATTTTCTAGAAATCCACAATTTTTCTCCTCTGACAAGTAACTAGTCCTAAATTTTACTGATATTAATCTCAAGTGACAGGCAACATAAAAGAGCTATTTACAACCACTCTTAAAGAATTATTTATAGACTTCTAGTAAGTGTAATGGAAGAGATAATTAGTATGAACAAGCATAGCTTACGTAAAAAACTGGTGTTTCTTTCTGAACAATTACGTAATGATACAATTAAATGCAACTGAAACAATAAGAGTTTATTCACATGTATCACTGCTCCAACAGATCTCCATCTCCCTCAAATATGCTACAAGACAAGACAGTAAAGCAATGGCTGAAAAACTTGCCATCACTACAACCACTGGATTTTGCCTACAGAAGTGAGATATTTGCTAACTGGTAAAATACATGGCATCTACCTCACAGTTTCCTTACTATATTAGAACTGCTGAAAGATTTTCATTTTTTCTAGAGATATATGAAGACCGGGTTTAAAACCTGCCTATTTAACATAGTTTCTCCTCATGACATCCAGTTGATGAGAAGCAGAAAGCCAAGCTCTTCTCCCTGCTCCTTGTTTAGTTTAAGAAGGCTGCTGCAAGAGTCCTCTACCTTCATCCACAGGACCATCTGGTCAGGGACACACAAAAAAAGCAACCTTCTACTTCCGTGTCGAACTACCCACAGCATTTTGAGTGTCACTGTCCACAGAGCCTCTGAATCTAGGCAAACTTTTAAGTTATGTCACTTGTCCCTCATCCAGAAAGGCAACAAATTAATCAGTTTCTCCATTTGCATGATGAGGCACTATTTTACCACTAAATGCAACCCAACTCTATATTTTTAATATATTAATTTACATTTCAGGACAATATGCTGCTGGCATCTCCTCCACTACACCTGAGATACATTAAAATGTTACTGGTGAACAGAACACTTCATCCCAAACAGAATAAGGATTTGCCAGAATGTCCTCGTTCTTTAAGCTAATCCCCTTATAGGACCAGGGCTAAATAAACACAGTACACGCATGAAACACAGATACCTAAATTACACAATAGCATCAGCAAACGCCGTTGTGTAAGGCAGAGAAACCGGGCGGTATGTGTCACTGCTCTCCTGCCATTACACGGGGCATACATTCTTACTCCTCAGTTCTGTGATAAACCATTTCCCTTCATGATCGCACAAAAGATATTCAGATTCAGAGTTTGACAGCAGCACAGAAGATAACTAATAAAACCATGAAACTGCCACTGAGAAGAGACACAGACTTCCTAATGCCATGTTACTGAAGTGCAGTGAAACCTCAAGTTTCTTTTGTTGTAGCAGTGATGTACACAAATGACGAACACCTTACACATACTTCTGCATGTAAACATAGGACAAAAGGACACGGTCTTAGGGCAAGAGGACACAGCTGTAAGCTGCCCCAGGGAAGGTTTAGGTTTGTCATTAGGAAGTTCTTCACAGAAAGAGTGATGGGGCATTGGAATGGGCTGCCCAGGGAGGTGGAGTCACCGTCCCTGGAAGTGTTTAAGAAAAGATTGGACATGGCACACAGTGCCATGGTCTAGTTGATTAGGTGGTGTTGGGCCATAGGTTGGACTTGATGACCCCAAAGGTCTTTTCCAACCTAGATGATTCTGTGATAAAAATGCACTCACCCACTTAATTATTGAAAAGAAAAATCTACATGTGGAAGAGCAAAAAATCTCTCAATGGAATAAATCTGAACTAGGTTAGGTTAGTTAGTAAAGAGGTAATTAGGTTACCTAGTTTCCAAGTTAAAATGGTACAAAAGTACTCACTCATACTGCATGAGGAAAATTCTTATTTATTATTATTAAAATTATGTACCTGTTTAAATAGGTATATAATATTAGGTCAAAGCCATAAATTAAAACTTCTGCAGTGAAAGAAGATCCACTTCTTTAAATCCTTTTAAACAAGTTGGTTCCTTTATGGAAAGATGGTTATTTTTGAGACTCTGTTCTTAATGAAGTAAATTTGTACTGCACTTCATTTTGGATGACTGCAAAGTGCAACATTTATTATCATTTAAACCATAAGCTGTACAGTTTTCCAAAATCAAAATCGTGCCTCCTAATCTTGGCCAAAATGGTGAGAGTTTTAGGTATCACGCACCTTGATGGCTGCAGCTGGCTGAGATTTACTTCAAGCTACCTATGTAGCTCAGCTGTGGAGCTAAATTTAGCCCTAGCTGGATAAAGTGCCAAGAGAACCTGCAGCAGTACTTGTGCTGGTTAACCCAAGCCAATATCCTTATTGTTGAAGCTACAATACTCGATAAAGAAGTTGATGTTTAATAATTAAATTGCCTTTACCACCATGACATTGATGAGAAAAGTATAGTATTACCATAGAAACTGCAGCAGAAAGAGAAGACTTGGTGAAATGATTTCAGGGAGTTTCCCAGCAGATTTCCCAGCACATGGATTAACATCCCTCCCACAGAAACCCATTACCTATTAACAGAAGAGCCTTAATGCTACTGGAATCTACACAAACCAAATAAATTTACCACAGCACAGGAAAAGTGCAGGGGAAAAATATTTTTTAAATAAATAAAACGCCCCCTAAACACCAAACAGAGAACCAATTATTAAATTAGGTTACTTATGATGATGAGGAGTATTCTGACAGAAAAGTTCACACAGGCTCTCCTCAGAAGCAGATCACGCAATTACTTCAACTAACCCATTAAAACCACTTACTCTTTTTTGCAAGGCTTTTTCTTCCTACATTTCCTTAAAGCCCCAAGAATACTTCTGGAAGCACACATGTATATATACATGTTCATAACAGAGCTTCTTCCTTCACACACCACGTCTTTTCTCATTCAGCTCCACAGCCAAGGTAAATACTTTCACTTATCTTGCAGGCAAAAAACCCTAAGATTAGCTTGAGCCTGTGGAATTAAATTTTACAAGTAGACTCCCAGCACTGTCTGAGTGATGTCTGTCTTGAAAGCAAAGCAGGCACAAGCTCTGCCATTCCATTCCGTGCAGCAATCTGACTTCCTGCTTTGGTCTGGGTGCCCAACATCAGCTGTGACCTTCAAATAAGCTCAGAAATACCTGAGCATATAGAAACAGGAATTCAGGCAGATAAAAGCAGTCTGAAAATTAGAGAGGAACTTCCAATACGACAAATATCTGTTTTTATTACTCATAAAAATGTCCCAGTCTTCAGGGCTCGAAATGTCTCATGAAAGTGTAACTACCAAGGGATGATTTGAATCCTTGATTTTGCTGTTTGGTTCTTCTGAAGGTTTCTTTTTAAAATATTCATGTAAGAATTAAGAAAAAAAATCTGCTTTAAAGCTTGGGGCTTTTCCTTTCTTTTGTTTTTCTATACATTTACCTTAAAAAACAAACAAAAAAGGAAATAACTCCAAAGTGTTTTGAGTTCATACTTTCAGTAAAGGAAAGTCAATGCCAAGTAGTAATTAATTACTTATATGAAAACATTATTTGCATATCAAAACTCTAAACTTTTTTTTAAAACAACAAAAGCACTGTCATGTTTTAAATCCTTTGACTGTATTTATCTGTACAAAAATGTGCAAAATATCTCTCATCTCTTCTAACTTATTTTATGTTTTGACAATATCAGATTTTAGTCATAGCAGTTGTGAAGAGGCACATTTCTGAAGAAGTTAGTTTTTTTAAAACAGCTCACTGAAGTTTAGGGTACATACTTTTTTCCTGAGTCTATCATATCAGATTTCTTGGTCTAAATGTGTTCCAATCTATTCATTTTTAATACCACATACTTATTTTTAGGGATTTACCTTCAAGTACAGGAGTCCTCCCTTTTTCTATTTCTTCCAGAAATTTCTTCCAGGATTTAATAATGCATACTACTGAAAGGTGTTGCAGAATTTTCAATTTTATCAATTTTCCAGAATTAAATTATAAATTATACTATTTGCTATCATTTTTCTATAAATTCCTTCATTTATTTCTTGAACCTAGATTTTGAATAGATTATGGTAGATGGGAAATCAATCTCCTGTCTTTATTTATGTATCCTACACTACAAAAAAATCCTGCATTGCTAGATTGGCTGTCTCATTCATTGGTAAAATAAATCCTGTGGATTTCTGCTTCTTGCTCAAGCATAGTGTAGGTCAAAGTGAAGCTATAAACTTACATCAATTGGTTTTGCTTTTGGAATTTTTCTTTTGTTTCAGCTATCTCCTTCAAATCCTTCAGGACAACCAGCAGGAGCTCTCCTAAAGCTGCACACAGAGGCCCCTGTCTCAAGATTAACAAGTTTCTATCAGCACCACTTTTGCCTTCCCTGCTCTTTCTTTGCACTTTCTTTTGTGAGAAATCTTGGTCTCGCTTACTGTCAGGATTTCCTCTGTAGTTTACTGTTTTTCCTTACTAAATCTTGTCTACTTAAAACTTTCAAAGACAAAAATAACTCTTTGTGTTGCATTAGCACATCAAAAAATGGTGACTCAATTTGAACACACCTGTCCCTAGTTCTGAGTCGAAGCTTAGTAGAGACTGGTAGGATTTACCAGAATAAATTCTAAGTATTCATTAAAAAATTAAAGTTCTTTATTCTTATTGGCTTTGTCTTGCTAAATGGTAACATGAAAATACTATAGAGAGTTCAGTTTGTACTGTAAAAAACAACCAAAGTCCTCATCTAAATACAGGTCAGAAGCAGGTAGCAAGATATCATCTGTAAAAACATCCTCCAAGAACCACTCCAGCGTCTCCCACCCACTGTCCATAGTAGTTATGACATATAGTGGTCATAGGGTCACTATGTGGAAGAGTCATTCAGCAATCAGTATTACATATAAAATTCAACATTACAGACTGTTCGCAACCAAGAATCAAATCTCCTTGCGGCACACATCGTCGTTCCATGACACTCTGCATTATCCACCAAGCACACCCAGGTCTTTGAGCAAAAACAGTCCCATGGATGGGAGGCAGAACTAATCAAAACTGTTTTCCCCAACACAGTTCTTGTATGTACCATGGGAACTTTACCTGCTTCTGCAGTTATGTGGTGGTTTCAATTGGGCAGGGCCAGCTGAAGTGGCAGAGCCTCTACCATTAGCTAACCAGGTGGCCTTCGCTAAATGTAGATCCCAATGTGTGAAGGTCTCACCACCCATTGCTTTCAGTGTGGTTTTTAATAGTCCAGGAGCAGCTGTGCTTTGATACAAATCACTTCTGAAGCAGCTCAAACCACTTTAATAAACTGCAAGGATCTCATTTTCAGTTGTGGTAAGCAGGTTGGATCCTCTGTATCCCTGACTCCAGAAACCCAAGAGTCACCCCTGAGTCTGTATGGGTAATTTTTACCAGAGATCCAGGAAGGGCCATTCTCCCTGGCTGCACTGTAAAGCATGTTTTTACATCTTGTTCTGTCCTAACTGACCCAGAGGCTACTGCATTATCCTCCCCTGTTCCTCCCCCCAAACTGGGTACAATTATTAATGAATTCCCAGAGGTACCACCCCAGGCCCGGGCAGAAGAACAACACTGAAAACACATCCCAAATGAACCTGACTGCCCTTGATGTTATCACGTCATACACTATGATATCATGCAGTACAGCAACAAAGACATCCTGATCCCTCTCCCCATTCTGAAAAAGAGAAATGTGAGGAACACAAACAGGAATGTATGAGTTAGGTACCACACCCACATGCACAGACCAAGCAACATTTTAACCAGGGGGCTGTGTAACTAACACAACAAATGCTTATATCAAAACTGTTTCCAACCAGCTCTGAACAGGTCTGTCACCTCAACTCTTCGTTTAAACATTGGTTTAAACCCAGATGGAAATTAAGCCTTACACATCCAGTTAGAGAGGGACAAAAGACGGAGATATGTTGAGATAACAATTTACTGGAAAACAGCAATGTGATAAGAAAAAAAACAGCAACAGCAACAATACTAGTAATAACACTATACAGAGAGGGTGACTTACATGCAAAATGTTCACTAACTTCAACCCGATGTGACTGCGCCACAGTCAGAGCTGGAGCCACCCCACCACTGCGTTCACTGCTTGCTCCCCAGAAAAAAGGAACAAAATGGCAGCAATCCTCCCTGTGGTGCCTTATTCTCCCACCAAAAGCCAAGTCCCCTTTCTTTGCAGAAGTGTAAATCCCTTACTCCTACCCACTGAGATGATATGAATGGTATAGCACAACAACCCAGGGGTGTCTGCAAGGCTCCAAGCTGCAACCCCTCATGGGGACTGCGAGAAAATTAGCTCTGTCCTTGGCCAAAACTAGGACAACTTGATACATTCTAATCCTGTTAATTCAATATATTACAGGATGTATTATTTTAATTAAGAAAAAAAATCACTCTGTGTCAAATTATCCATGTAACAGTACTTCTGTTGATCAGCTTATAAGCCACTAAAATGATCCTTCAGGTCCTTCCAACACAATCCACTCTGTGATTCTATGATTTTATTTGGTCAAAAGATACACAGTAAAGCAAATCACCAACATCCAGGCAGAGCACAAAGGAACAAGACTGCTCACCATCCTTATTAATTACTTGATTTGATAAGACAGTCTTCCTCCTCACCAAAAAAGTCACCCACATGAAACATGAGGTGCCTTTACTGACAAAAAACACGGTACTGCAATACTTTTATCCCCAGATCTCACATCCCACTTCTCGCACTGAGGCTGAACCTTTCAAAACTAGATGTTTTGACAGTGGTGGTATATCATGGCTTCTAAGCCTTTGAAATATGAAACTTTTGGCTTCCTGGCAAGGTATGAATCACTGTTGTGGTTACAGGAGAAAAGTGCCCAT
The DNA here is from genome assembly GCA_013397725.1 of Rhagologus leucostigma. Lineage (NCBI taxonomy): Eukaryota > Metazoa > Chordata > Aves > Passeriformes > Rhagologus > Rhagologus leucostigma. The sequence goes on along the minus strand of VZTD01005404.1, from coordinate 453,936 downwards.
ATGGGAAGTAGCCAAGCTATGTATTCCATAGCCATCTACATTATTCCTGATGAACTGTTGATGGTGCATCATTTGCAACAGCTGCTCAGCGCACACCCGACCCGCCAGGCTGCGAGCTGGGTGTTAAACCCTGAGTGGCAGGGCAGCATTTCTTTCTCTCCACAGATTGACTCAGCTGTGATAACTGCACCCAGCCTAAGGGGGTCATCTCTGCCAGTGGCCATAATGGCTCAACAGCCCCAATGGTTAGCAGTACCAACCTAGGTCATCAAGGACTCCCCAAAATATCTCATGACTCAGAGGATTGTATCATTCCACTGTGGAATTTCCCTGCCCTGAGGAAGGTACTGAACATTCCTGCCTGAATCTGACTGTATACAATCTGGGGTTTTGGTACTGGGAGAACAACTACCACCAATGGGCATCCAGAGGGGGAACCCGAATTTCCACAGGACCACCACTTTCGACAAGACCAAAACTATCATTTCAACAGCACTGCAGCTACTGCTTAATTGGACTACAACCACCACCCCTGATCAACAAGGACCAGGTTGTACTCTTTGTCAGTTTAAGCCAGTGTTTCTGTACTTTCTGCCTTTATTGTAATTTTCCTATTAAACTGTAACTCCGACTTGAAATCTCTCACAAGGTGTTTGTGTGGGGTTAATTTCTCCAGTTAGTTTACCTTCAAACTAGCACAATCACCTACCCCATAAGACTTCAATATATACAAATACAGACAGATCATTTTGGTGCACTTGCTATGGTTTGTCATCAGTTCACCATTAGAGAAATACACTGAACGGAACATACACTGAACAGAACACAAACTCCACATAAAAAGACCTTCCATATTGGACTAAAGGTGATCTAATTTGTCATTTTGATAAGTTAAGATAGATAAAAATTGGGGTAATTCTGCCTTCTTTTACAAGGAAGAGAAAATACTTCTTTTTTAAACTTAAAAGCTTCAGGGCTTACATTATAGCTCCCCTCTTAAAATTCCCTAGAAGGTAACACTTGTAATATCCAAGATCTAGGATAGATGGTATGAATAGAGAGGACAAGGGAAATTTAGTCTTCAGATCAATGGCGAGTACTCAGTCATCTTGCCAAAGACGAGCAATTTAGCCAAGAAGTGGGGAAAAAAAAAAACCAGATACTTGGGTCTATCCATTTATTAGCACATAACACAAGACAAACCAGTTAAGTTAGAACTTCCTATAAAGCTGGGTGCTAAATGACATAGTGGCAGTTCTAAAACTGTTTTAGTCATATTTTTTTAAAACACTAGAAAGTCATTCTCTTCGCAAAAATACAGTAACTGATGATAAGCCTTACTGCTATGACTAATTCTCTGCATTAAACATTTCAAAAAGAGGGAAGGAATGTTCTTCAGCATTTCTTAGGGGAAAAAAAAGTGTAATGTTATAACCAAGATTAGGTATTTGTATTTTTAAATTTTAAAAGTCCAACACAGGTCAGTAGGTTATGAAACACACACATGAAGTACACTGAAGTAAGAGTTTTGACAGTCACTTGAAATCCAGATAGAACCCCTGAACCTTAAACACTTCACAGCAGAGTCACTTGTACAAAATAAGCATTTTTTTGATCTTTCAGTGCAAGGGCTGTTGCAATTCCTATCTTCCAAACGTCTATTATTCTCAATATAATTATTTTACTATGAACACCTTTATATATGACCAATAAATGCAAATGTTGAGAAGAAGAAATAAGGTTTAAGTGGGATTATAGATAAACAGTAAGTCAACAGCTGCTATTAGTTTGCTTTAAAATATCTAACTATTTGACATGAAGATAAATGCAAACTGGCCAATTCTGAAAAATCATGTAGCTCACTTTCAAAACTCTGCAGATCTTTAGTTAATTAAGCAGAGGTCATTCAAAATATAATTAAATACAACTCTATTGTGACATATCTTGATTTCTATTCCAGTAATATATATATCTACTGTATTAAAATACTGTAAATTGACAGTCTGGTCAGATACTGACAGAGCACGAGAAACAGATTAATACATCTCAAACTGCTGAAAAATTAACCTTTTATTAGAGATTAATACAATGAAAAAATAGAGTAATGCAGAACATCTCTTGGCAAAATCAGATGTCTAATTCAACTCTTGTAGAAACATACAGCCTTAATCAGCTTCAACAGCTTTCTTATAAGAAACAATCCTTAGTAACAGCTTTTTCTCCTGGTTGCTATTTCTGGTTGATGTAACTTACCAAGCTCCATGGTCTTCTGACCCAGCCTAAACATTTTTTCATCTACTCATTCCCTGTGTGTCATTGGCCACATCCCTAAAAGCAAGCATTCTCCTGTTTTCTAAAATACTGCCCTCTTAATTTTCAGAATCATGCTGCTCTCAGATCACACGCCAAATACCCGTGCAAATTCGTTCTCTCCAACTCTTTCCGTTTTGTACTGGCATTATGTCAGGAAAAGGTAATTAATCCTTGACAATTAGCAGTTTCCAAATTTTCTCACCATCTTCATCTTTCTCAGTGAAATTAACTAAAGTAGCAATTAAGATCCTCTTGGGTGACATCTGTGTAGCTTTTCACTGACATTTCAGCTGTTTGTCTTTTCTTGTTCTTTTTCCTTCATTGGCTGGATCAGTTACCTGAGATGTATACCAGCTGTAACAAACAAGCCAAAATGTTCCCTTGTGTAACTTCACTGACTCAAATGGCTCTAAACCAGTTATAGATCTACTCTGGTATAGGCAGAGAAACATGTGTGGTGTGCTGCTCTGGTTTTCATTCGCTCTGCATCCCACTGCACACTAAATTCAAATTCCCCTCTCTTCAGGTTTCCTCACAGCTCAGCCTGTACTCCTTTCTACTCACTACGATTTCCTTTCTCTTTTCCAGCATTTCAGTACAAGACGATGCTCTTTGCCCTGAAAGTGCAACCTCTCCTCATACAACCCAGCTCACTAAACTCGCCTTTTTTCAGGAGATCGTCCTCTTGTGCCAAACAGTTCACCCTCGTACTTCAGCTTTATTGACCAAAGCTATCCATTATTTGTTAGAGTGGAAGAGCCCCTGTATCTGGATGCATCTCCAGTTTTTCACTTCATCTTGCCTCTCATCAGTCTGTATTATATATTCTAGACTACTGTTTTCCAGTCCCTGCTCATTAATGAAACAAATACTTCCATGTGTCACAAAAAATTAACGAAACTTGCTTTCTTATGGCTAAGAGCCTAGAGGTTGAGCAGCAGCCCTAGCCAGCCCCCATCTTCCCTCTGCAATAACCCCAGTGCTCTCCCACATCTCCAGTTTATTCACATAGCCACTCACAAAATTGGAAACATTGAGGGAAGGAGTTAAGAACCTGTCCACTCTTTCAGTGTAATGGATCAACCCGGACACATTTTAAGGAGTCACAAAATTTGTTGTTATCAGATCACTATCTTGCAAGAAAACACACTGGAGAGAAGTGCCCACAACAGTTCTCACTGTGGCAGCCAGAGTGCAGCTGGACACCCCTTCAGCCAGGAAGCCTCTTCCTAAGCCCTCTTCATGTTCACTGTTGATTCAATATGACACATTCCCAGACCCATGTTCTCTGATTAAGACAGTGAAACACTTGTAGGGTTTTTATTACTGCAAATCTCAAGAAACAGGGATATTTCCACCCTCCTGGTTTTTACTAAATTACTGTGACAAAATACAAGTGACGTAAAACTTTTCATGCAAAGCTATGTCTCACATTCAAGAGAAAGGCCATGCTGGCACAAGCACTGTCAGATAAATTCAAGCTCCAGCTGGCACAGAAATGAAAATTAAAAGGGACAAGTGGAAAAACCCTTGCCTCACTCCCTTGGGCCATGGCAGCACACTCAGACACTGGAAGCATTGTGAAGCATTGCTCCTGGAGTGTTGTTGTCATCTCCTGTCCAGGGGACACCCCAGGAGGCATCCATCACCATCATCTCAGTCCTTCAAGGATGCAGCACAAATGTGGCTCTCAGCTACATGACAGTGATTGGCTGCCATATGGAAAGTTATGAAAAGTTTGGCCAAGGAAACCTGTCACATAGTCTTTGAAAACTGGAAGAAGGATGATGTATAATTCCACATGTGTTCATTTCTTTGTCCTAAAAACACACATTTACACTTCAGTTACTGTCTAAAAGAAACCTAAGTTTCCTGCCAATAACTACTTATAATGCCCTTTCCAAAAATATTCACAGACAGCTCCAAGAAGTATTCAGTCTTCAGCAAAGAACTAGGTTAGTATTAAGTGCTCAAATATAATAGGTATAAGTAGGTATACAAGTAGTCTTATGTTTGCATCAGACTACACTTTTAACTGTGCAGCTCTACTCAAACCAAGATACTAATCCTATTCAATGCAACAGAAGCTTTATTCAATGCTGCAAAAACTAGGTCTCTCCTAGACTGCCCATGCTCAATGCAATAGTGCTGTACATTTTAATAAGTTGAAATTAAATTTAAATGGCTTGATTATGCCAAAAATTGCATTTCAAGATAAAATCTTACATTTCAAGTCTTCCCATCCACTAGCATATGCTCCTTTTCACCAATTTCAGCTTAAAAGCACAAAAAATTTGACTTATTGTGGGATTTTATTTCTCTCCACCATCTCCCTTAAAATATGTAGTAGATCTTTTTGTGTGTAGATTTGCTAAAAAATTCAACAGTCTTTATCCAAAAGAGGCGGTAGCATCTGCTTGCTCTCTATTTTAATAAAATTTAAAATATATTTTAAAAGAAGTTGCAATTTTATGTTGATTAACTTTTAGGTAATCTAATCTCATTTTTATGATTCTGTTACACAATTTTTTTATCTTCAGACATGTAAGGCTGCAATGAACGACAATGAAAATCCAGACATTGCTGAAAGTGTGTGCTGCTGTGTCCTGGTTACAGAGAAAATGGGATGGAGCTTTTAATGCTGTTTATTCCATACCACACACATTATCGCTAGCGGTGTGGTCCCAGCAGGGAAAGCCAAGGAGCAGGAGGGGAAGTTCACCATCTTGCCTGGCTCTCTCCAGGGAGAAGGTGTTGGGATCAGCCAGGTGGACCCAGCCCCTCTTCACCACTGTCAGTCCCCTTCCCCTTCCTTTGAGCTGTGGCTTTAAGATGTGGTGCTGAAGGACAGCAATGCCGAGCCCGAGACAACAGCTCCAGAAAATTAGAAGAAAGGAGAGAGAGAAGTGGCAAGCTCAGCTGAGCCGTTCAGATAAGCCCCAGCAGAGCTGAGTGAGTGGTGGCAGGACCAGAGAAGGCTGTGCAGAACTTAACCATTGGAGCGGCAGCATGGTGCAAGCTTCTGGGGGGTTTGCTTGCCATCCTTGTTCATTCTTCACAGACTGGGCTGGGGAGGTGAGATCATTAAGCCACCCAAGCTTTCATGGTCATATTGCCTTTGTCTGGAGACCATACCAGGCACTGTCTTTGAGAAACATTTTTTCTTTTGTTCCCAGTAATAAATGCCCTTTCCTGGGTGGGACACCCTCTTTTTGTATACTTTTCTCGCTACTGATACTGCTGTGGTTATTGTGATTTTAGTAAATTGTTATTTTAACTCATACTCTCTTCTTATTGTCCCTCCATTGTGAGAAGGCGCAGGGGGAAAGGGAGTGGCTTGTTTGGAGTTTGGTTCCCTGCAGTTGTTAAAATCAGCACACACTTTAAGTAAAACTCGGGTTTGAAAAATGCAAGTTATTCCAAGCTCATGCTATGAGATATGTAATCCCAAATCCTTAGAGGGGTGTAAATGCCATGACTGGGGTTAGGCAGGGACTTTACTGCCCTGGGGTGCAGCCTGTAAGCATGCAAGACTTGGCTCCTGAAGTACACTGAACTGGAAACTCCAGCTGCTCACAGTGGAAGGTACTTGCTCTGTTAACAGATCACTGAGGAGTACCAGGCATACTTGAAGACAATCAACAGTGCTTTATAGTTGGAGTCTTATTTCCTCAACTATCCTGTAACTCAGTGAAGCTGGTGAATTAAACTAGATTTAATAACTCAAGTGAAATTACACTTCAGAGTTGAGAAAAGCAGTGAATGTGCTCATTATGAAATAGCAGAAAAGCTGTTCTGTTTCGTATCATCCCTCTGAAACAAACACGATCAGCAGCTCTGCAAACTTCACCAACACACAAACAAGCTTTATTTAATATCAAAACCAGCATATTTGGTATGCAGGCACAGCCCAAATTAATACTAGAAACCACTTGGAGGAATCAGTCATAATCCTGCTAATTAAAAACAAGTGTTAGAAAGCCTGGGTACCACTTTGATTTGACCTAGCAGTATTCTTTCCAAATGCTATGACTGTACCTTGTTCTAAACAAGAGTAATGCTCTCACAACTAAAAACACTTGACATGTTTTGTAAATAAACATTTACAATTCTTTACTAAACACAGTGGCAGAACAACACTGAAGAAAGTCCCACATTTTCATATTGCTAGACACAGCAGTCTTTAAAGCAGAATAATGTCCTGTAGTCTCGAACAATAAATACTTAAAATGTGCAATACATTCTTGTGAGCCCGGGGTTTGGGGAGGAAGGGATTCCCTACTGCAGGGAAATGCCCACTTTATAGAGACTTGTCACAACAATCACACCCAAATAAGCAATGATCTAAACCCTTTACAAGCATTATACAAGGGATAACCACAGTAGTTTCCAGTCAGGCCAGTGATTATAACCACAGCAACCCCATGACATAAAGTTAGGTCTAGGTCCCATGTTTGTAAAGATGAACTCCTTTGAATTCTGCAGAGGGACAGTAATACTGCTGACCTCAAGGTACATTTGCAAGTTGCTGCAGAACTACTATCATTCTTCATTAGCACAGGTACTGTAGTTCTGACAGCAGCCAAATGCATTTATACAGCCTATTTTGACAACACACAGAGCCTGACTTTTACTTCAGCTACTCATTTCTCTCTGGTTATGACATAACACAATTTATAATAATATGCATTAGTCAGTTATTCCTGAAAAAGGTGGATGACTGCTTAGAATTACACAAACTCCAAAAATACTCCTATGTTTTGCACTTTTCTCGCAGTAAATTTATTCCAAGGCTCAGCAGCCCCTATCAACAGCAGCTTCACCACGTAATTTAAAAACTGACATAGGGAAGACTTACAGCTTTGTTTACCTCCTTCTCCCAACAACCAGAATGATGGTCTTGTAGACTGAACTGACAGGTGCATGAGACAGTACCCAGTATGTAACTGCCCATTAATTACATATCATCTATTAAAGGTGTACTAGCGGTCGTTGTTTGTGTGTTTTGCATAAATTAAAAGACATAGTAATTTAAATTTGGATAACCAAACAAGGAAAAAAGCCAGGGTTACCTGAGGAAAAGCCGCTGCTGCATGTGTTAAGAGCAGACACCAGCAGAGACAGCCCTCACAAAGGTGCGAGGTGGCCTCTGGGGAAAGGCGTGAGAGCGAGAGCAGCCTAACTCCAGCCTCCGAGACACGTTTCCTCTGCACGGTTTATGCAACGAAGGTCTGAGGGAGGTCGCTCCTGCACCGGAGCACGAGCACCGCTGGCAGCGGTGCTCTCACGGCTCGGGACCGCCACACCGCCCGTCACGGCGTGCTGGGGGAATGCAGGGCTCCGACGCGGGATGCGGGCGGGCCTCGAGCCGTTCCCCACTTAGGCGAAGGACACTCCTCAAGAGCGAGTGAGCGGGAGGAGGGCCGAGACTCAGCCGTGCCTGTCCTTCGCCTCCCCTTACCTCACTTCAGCTCCCTTCCCCAGCGGTCGCCCTCCCGCCCACCTCTCCTTACCTCGGCTCCCTTCCCGCCTCCTCTCCCCTTCCCGGGGATCACCACCCCTCCCGCCCGACCTCCCCACCTGGGCCCTGTACGCAGAGGATCGCCGCGGGCTGGCACTCACCGCGCCGCTGTCGCCGTCCTCCGTCCGCTGCTCCT